>JAAVTJ010000026.1:0-408804 GCA_011947355.1 Phytophthora boehmeriae | reverse complement strand
ATGATGAGTGCGTCTTGTCGGGAATTGATTGAAGGGATTCTGAAGAAACTTGGTACGGTGGAAACAAGTACTCAAGGAAAGAGTGACGAAGATGGGAGTGATGATGCGCAACAAGAAGCAGAGTTTTTGGACCAGGCTACACAGAGACTGAAGGCGATCGGGTTCACGACTGCACAGATTCAAGGAGCTTTGCAGAGCTGTCCGAGTGCTGGTAATGCTGACACCGATACTCGCATGACTGCTATATTTGACTGGTTGTGTTTGAATGTACCTGAGGGTGACCTGCCTAAGAAATTCAACCCCGAGGGTACACAGCTAGATGTTGTGTTGAGCAGTTCTTCGGGTGATTCGTCCACGCCTGCACGCTCAATTGTACTCGTGCAACGTCTTATGAAGTTTGGGTACGACCGTCATGACGCTGCTACCATCGCAAACGAGTTTGTGCATGAGAATCCCAGCATCAGCGACGCAGAACTAAACGATCCTTCCATGATGACTCTCTTTGCTTTAATGGAGAAGCTTTTTCCTCATGTGAAAGCACATTTTAGTGTGGAGCAGACAGATGGGGCTGTTGAGGCGCCAGACGATGAAGAAGAGCTTCTGAACCAGCGTCAGGACGAGATTTTTGCCTTAGAAGCTATCTATGACGACAAGGTGCAGATCACGACAATGGAAGACGGTTCGAATGCTCAGCTGATTGTGTTTGACGTGACCGATGCTCTCAGATTACACGTCTTCCTTCCAAGTACTTCCAGGTATCCGTTTGAGCTCCCGCTGCTGGCCCTGACTTCAACTGATGCTAAACACCACCCTCATTTACTCGCAGCGTGTGGTGAGGCTCTCAAGAGCTGCGTACATTCCATGGGCGAGCCCATGCTGTATGATATCTATGTTGCGATAGATACCTATCTGCAGGACAACAAGAGGTTGTCTAGGAGCCCAGCACGTATTCGATTGTTAAAGAAGATAGTAGCAGCAAAAGAGGGGCAACTCCGACGGACAATGGCAAGACCAAGGAACAAATGCCTGACAAGGCTAGATCAAGGAAAAAGAAGGGTAGATACGGGGCGAACCACAAGCAAACGGCTCAGCTATCGAAGCCAGTGGATATGGAAGCTATTCGCCGTATGAGCGACAAATTATTGCAGTTACGCAAGACAAAGGACGGCCAAGGCAACTTCCAGCAGATGCTTGCTGCTCGCGCAAAGCTCCCTGCAGGCAAGGAGGAAGCCCAAGTAATTCAGTGTGTGCAAAACAATCAAGTGGTACTCGTGTGTGGTGCTACCGGTTGTGGTAAGACTACACAGATCCCGCAGTTCATTCTGGATGAATACATCAACCGTGGTGCCGGGGAGTGCAATATCATTTGTACTCAGCCACGCCGTATTGCCGCAATTGGTGTGGCGACTCGCGTTGCTCAAGAGCGGTGCGAAGATATCGCGGACATTGTTGGTTACCAGATTCGCATGGATGCGAAAAAGTCGTCCAATACGCGCTTGCTGTTTTGCACGACCGGTGTGCTGCTACGGCGATTGTTGAACGATCGTCAACTTTTGGGTGTCTCGCACGTGATTGTCGACGAAGTTCACGAGCGCAATGTAGACACGGACTTCCTTCTGTCGATCCTTCGCGACCTGCTGCCTCAGCGGCCAGACCTGCGCGTTATTCTCATGAGTGCTACCATGAACTCGGAGTTGTTTGTCAAGTATTTTTCGTCCATTACACAGACACCATGCCCTGTGCTGGATATTCCAGGCTTTACCTATCCGGTGGAATACAACTTTCTCGAAGATGTTCTTGACCTGACGAAGTACGAGGTGCCCAAGCACTTAATTAAGGACAAGAAGCACAAAAAGAAGGGCAGTGAGGGTGAAGAGGAGGAAGAGAAGCCCAAGACACTGTCTGAAATGACCTCAGAGGAGATTGTGGCGCGCATGGACGACGCTAAGATTGACTACGACCTGATCGCGCACCTCGTGCGCTTCCTCGTCCTGGGGAAGCCGCGGAGTGATGGCGGTGCACATGGCGCGATTCTTGTATTCTTGCCTGGTACAGCCGAGATCAAGCGAATGGTGGAAATGTTGACGCATGGCAATGGTGGACTGGCCTCGAAGGTCTGGGTCTTACCGCTTCATGGTTCACTCTCTGGCGCTGACCAGGCGATGGTATTCAAATCTGCTCCTGCTGGCAAGACGAAGGTCATTGTGAGCACGAACATTGCTGAGACTTCGATTACCATCAACGACATCACGGCGGTTATCGACTCTGGTAAGGTGAAGGAGATGGTCTACGACAATCGTGCCAGGCGTTCGCAGCTTCTGGACTGCTGGGCGTCTCGTGCTGCGTGCGATCAACGCAAGGGCCGAGCTGGTCGTGTCCAGGCTGGTACGTGCTACCGTTTATTCTCTCGTAAGCGGTTTTCGGCTATGGATGCTCAGCTTTCGGCCGAGATCCACCGTGTGTCTCTGGAGCAGCTCTGCTTGCAGATCAAGAAGCTGGAACTTGGTTCCATCAAGGGCTTTCTATCGAAGGCTATCGAGCCTCCGAAGGAGGATGCCATTGACGCAGCCATGCAGGAGCTTGTGGACATTGCAGCATTCAAGACCGTGGGCGGTGATTCCTCCAAGGGCAGTAACCACGACGAGCAGGTGATATTAACCCCACTGGGAAATCACTTGGCGATGCTGCCGCTGGACGCTCGCATCGGCAAGTTCCTCGTGTATGGCTCGATTCTGCGCTGCATTGAGCCCGTGGCTATCATCGCAGCGTGCATCTCGAGCCGCAGCCCATTCCTGGTGAGCATGTCGGACCCGGAGATGCGCGCGAAGCAGGATGCCGTAAAGAAAGAGCTGGGCGGAGACTGGAAGAGCGACCATCTGCTGCTTTGGAAGTTGATGGAGCGCTATGCGCCTTTGCGTGGGCAGAAGGCGAAGCGAGGATTCTGTCGCGACATCGGACTCTCGTACGACACGATGGAGTCGATCATGGACCTGAAGCAGCAGTATCTGCAGCAGCTGGACAACATCGGCTTCTACTCGAACTGCGAGAGCCTCAACGAGAACTCGGACGCGCCGCGCATCATCAAGGCCGCGCTCTGCGCTGGCCTATACGCCAACGTGGCGCAAGTCGTGTACCCCGAGCAAAAGTACTTCCAGGCAGCGCACGGCGTGGTGGAAGAAGACCCGAACGCCAAACAAATCCGCTACTTCGTGCAGTCAGCATCTGAGCCGGGCCAGCGTGAGCGGGTGTTCCTGCATCCGTCGTCGTGCAACTTCTCGCAGACGCAGTACGACTCGCCGTGGCTGCTGTACACGGAGCTGGTGCAGACGTCCAAGGTCTTTGTGCGTGAGAGCACCATGGTGAATCCCTACGCTCTGCTGCTGTTCGGAGGAAGCTCGAGGTCGTCCACGAGAAGAACCTGCTGACGCTGGACCAGTTCATCCGCTTCCACGCCGTCGCTCGCATCGGCGTGCTCATCAAGTCCATGCGGCAGCACTTGGACCGCTTGCTGGTGGACAAGATCGCGGACCCGAGCGTCGACATCGCGCAGAGCGAGCTGGTGACAGCCATCAGCCACTTGCTCAAGAGCGAGGGAATGTAAGTCAGCAACGAATACAAGAAAAGTTTCCAGTGAAAGAGGATTCATTTGCTCTTAATAATACAACGGCTCGGCTTCTTATAAAATAACGTTGTGGACGTCCAGTCGCATCACAGACTTAACATGGCCTTGACTGGCTTCTCTCTCTTTACTTGAACAGCGAGGGGTGGCTCAGGTTCATGCTGCGGCGCCGCTTCAGCTGCGTCAGCTGGTCGTCATTGCGAGCCAGCAGCTGCTTCACGTTGCTGATGTATTCCTGGCACGGCCCTGGCAGCGACTGGCCGTTCTTGGCCATCAACAGACACTCCGAGTGGCTTCGTCGACGTCGCACAGACTCGTCGTTGTGCGAGGAGTGGGGGCCGAGCGAGGACCGAGCACGGGGCTGGTGGAGGGACTCACGTCCTGAGGCTGCAGGTCCTTGTTCGTGTCTACGTGGAGACTGTGCTGATTGTCCTTGTTAAGCGCCGAAGCTTGAAGCATCTCACTGGTGTGCGAGAACCGGCGTGCGAAGTTCATTTCTTGTGTGGGAAGTGGGTAAACGGGAGCGTCGGGTCGCGGCTTTGCTTTCCGGGGCTCGACGCTTGAGGGGCTCTGCTTTTGGGCTTCTGTGCGCTCGGTGGCAAATTCGCGAATGAAGCGGAAAGTGAAGCGCGGAAAAGCGAGCGGAGCGACAGGGGGCCTGCCGGTCAGAAAAAGAACCGTCCCCGAACCCATCTTCGGTGGAAAACACCACATACTATTAATAAGGTAACTGAAAGGGAATGACTGTCGCGATTTTAGCAAGGAGTTTGTCTTGCGCTGAGTATGGATGTTGAAATGGCATTTGGATTGCGAAGCACGAGTGTTTGTATGGCCTTGCCACGGGATTTGCAGTGTTTGGATGCACGCTGGAGGCGAGTGCGAGCGGTGAGAGCGCAAGGTTCTGTTCTGAAGTCTATGGGCGGAACGAAAGGCATAAAATGCTCATGTTGAACTTACAGGGTTGTGAAGAAAAACCGCTACGCGCAACATAACCCGATCAGAAGGGGTGAATTTAAAGCGTCAATATTTCTCACGCTGTGATACTTGCAGGCTTGTGGGAAACGCGGATTTAATTTATACAAGCGTGAATATTAACTATCTACTGGGCAGGTTTGAATCGATCTCAATCCTTCGTTTAAGTTCCACTCGTGCGCTGCAGTTTCAGTTTTCACATGGACCATGACATCCGTCCCAACATCTCGTACAGCAACCTATGCAACATTTTTATATTGTCACATGTTGCGCTAACGGAAATAAAGTCGACCTTAGGAAGTTGTGTTGTCGCAAGTTACCGTTGCAGGTATGGTGCTCGAAGAACCGGCACGGCTGCTTTTGTTACGGACCTGGCAATCGACACTCCCCCCCGCCTGTTTTGCTAGTCTCGGTTTGCTTGCAGAGACCTCCTCCTATTGCCTTGCCTCGATAGCGCGTTTGTCCCCTGCTTAACTTTATTGCGTCTCGGAATGACTGCCTTGCCAACGGCAACACGTGTTCGGCACAGCGTTTGGCTTGGCTGCCATCGATAACGGCTGTGTAGGATCGCGAAGGTGAGCATGCAACGTGTGGCAAAAAGCCCAGCATACATTTGCCAAGTGTTTTTCTGAAGCGCCGTGCATTCTGGTGCTTGCACAAAACCAGGCCGGTGAGAAAGGGGAGTCAGATGGGCCAACGGCAGGCGGCCTGTCGCTGCACGTCGGTTTCACGGTAAATTGAAGAGCTCTGGCCCAAGCAGAAATAGCCATCTTCCAGCTTCGGCGCCTTGCCTGGGCTGCATCGCATGGAGCTATATGCGCACTAGATTCATGTTGAAGACGCCTGGCTGCGAGATCATCTGTGCAACGTCATAGCACTTCTCGCAGCGATTCCGCCCGGCCCCACAGCAGCCGCAGTAAAGAAGCCGCTTTAACATTTCGGAGATGTGATTGGTCAACGAATTGAGACTTCAACCACGAGCGGGTTAGGGCCGAGGTGATGCTCCAATGGAGCCTCCATCGAGCAGCGTCCACAATGTGGACCACATGCTGAGGCTATCCTCGCTGTAACGCTACAGCTCGCTGTTGCTGCTCTGGTATTATAGCAGGCACTGCCATGGATCCTGATTCAGGTTTCCTGGGCTCCAATTCTACGGCTTAGCGGTTGGGGGAGGTGGAAATTCCATTGGCAGCACCTGTAAGATCGCGTGCCAATGCAGTTGCAAGTGCCGTTTCGCGGCTGCTGTTCGTATACAGAATACAGTGCAACTCAGACCACATCCCGGCCCCATTGCATGATCAAAATGAGCAGTGCACATATAATTGCCCAGCGCTGGCGATTCGGTGCGGCGGCTGTCGAGGAAACCTTGCGCTCAGCATGTAAGCTGGTGGTGCATGGTTTCCTCGAGAAGTCTTGTCGCTCGTGGTTATAAAGGTGTGTCGAGACAACTGTCTTCGTGGACATGAGCTGCACCCTATGCCGTCTGCCGTCACGCATCAACTCCTTGGTAATCCTACCGACATTAGTTGCGTCTGGGCTGAGCTGTCCGGGTCCCCCTTTAATCGATTCATGTCGACGTTGTCCCCGGACAAGATGCAGTTCGTCATGGCGTTTTCGAGGGTGCGACTTGCAAGCGTAAAGATAAGCATATCCAGCCGCACATTTATCTCGCCAGCACCTTTTGTGCGATCAAGTCTGAGCTTTCACGGACTGCCAAAGCACCGGCACAACTTTTGCCGGTGCTTTGGCTCTGGTCGCCGGGCACCAAATCCAGCGAGCTCTTCCGAGGTGCAAAATCTCGACGTCGTCAAGATCGGCACCGCAGATGCAAAACTGAAGTTGCGAGACTGAAGTTTGCAAGTTGAAGCTCAAGACCCTTCAGCGCAACAAAGACGAACGGCGCGCGTTACTCTGCTGCAGGCCACCATGGCTACCTAATCGACGTGAGTAACGCTGGTCTTGGTCATAAATTGCCGTGTATATTCGCGCCTCTAAATTGCACATCAATTGCTACGGCGCCAGTAGTTTGTCACATCACTATTCCAATACATGAAATACTTACACGTCGACGATTACGTCGCGAACGGGTTCAACACCGTCGTGAACTCGTCGTCGTCGTCGTCGCTGCCGAACGAGAGGACGCCATTCTTGTCCTTGCTGCCCAGTGCGGCACCGTTCGTGTTGCCCTTCGCTGGCGAGGGCGACGGCTTAAAGTTCGGAGGAGCTGCCAGCGGCTTCGGTGCCGGTGGTGAAGCCGTGCTGCCTCCAAAGTACGAGAACACGCCGCCAAAGAGTCCTGCTCCCTCGTCGTTCGTCTTGGAATGTGCTGCCAAAACCTTCTGCTGCTCCTGCGGACTGAAGTGCAGCAATGTGGAGATGACGGGGACCAACTGCTCCTTCTCGCTTGGTACTTGGCTCTCGATGTACTTCATCACGACATTCTTCAGATACTGTTAAGACAAATAAGTCAGTTAATCTGTACGCATCGGTCAACGCAATACAGGCAGCATTCATCACTTACCTCTATGTTAATTGCATCTGTAGAATGCTCGCTGAGCTCTTGTAGTCGCTGCTTTTGTCGAGTGGACTCTTCCAAGAGTGCAGCTGTGTCTTCGAACTGCACAACCAAATTACAACATCAGGTAAATCACACAGCAAGCGGCATCCAAAAACTAAAGCAGTGCTTACCTTCTTCTGGAAGAGATGCGCCTTGCGCTCTAACTCGTTCAGCTGAAGCTTCAGCTGTACCGCCTCGTCGTTGTCGTGGTGTACACCATTGGCAAAAGTTGTCTTGGAGGCGACCGGAACTGGACAGGAATCCGCGACTGCAGCTGAGATATGATCATGCTCGTCAATCGTGGTCTGGTGTAGGAAACTATTGTTTCCTTCATAGTCCATCGACCGCGCGGACGAGGACGATCGCCTTGATGATGACACAGTGGACGAAGATCTCCTCTCCTTATCAGTAGGTGATGAAGGGGAGAATACATGCGACGTTCAGCCTCGCTGGTAGCAAGCGACGCAGCAGCAGCGAGCGCAGCCTGCAGTTGCTTCGACAAGTCATTGATTTCATTCTCCTTCGCTTCGATTTCGTGCTGGATCGTCTCGTTATGGGAAAGAACCTGCTCCTTTAGCATATCAATCTCGCGTGTCAGCGCTTCGTTGCGCTCCGTGAGCTGCTTGATCTGTGTCTCGAGAGGTTCCTTCTCGTCCTGCAATGCGACCTCCAGCCGTGCCACATCTGCCTTTAAAACGTCAATTTCAGACAGCAATGCGATCTCCTGCGAACGCTTCTCAGCCTCTAGAGCTTTAATCGCACTCTGCTCACGTGCATCACCAGCGCTTTCCAGCTCCGCCATGAGTCTCCGAGTTTCCTCCAGCTCGGTTTCCAGGATACTTACTCGACCCTTCGCAGCCGCCACCTCTTCCTCTAACTGCGCTGTGTGCTGCGCAGACTTCTTCAAATTTAGCTTGCTTTCACTCGTCGCTTTCTTGAGTGCTGTATGCGCCCGCTTCTTGTATGTTTCCAACGCCGCTCGAGCTGCGTTAGCTCCCTCCGTTTCGACCTCCACCTCGAGTTTCAATTTTTTACTTGGATCTCGAGTTCTGATACCGTTTCGCGTTGCAAATCGACATTGGCGGTCGCTGTTGTTCGGAGCTTCTCGATCAGCGCATTCGCCGTGGACAGTTGCGCTTCCAGGTCCATCCGCTCGGCTTCATGCTTCTGTTTTGTTGTCTCGTGGTCGTTCCCAGCCTGAGAACGCTCTTGTTCGAGAAGCCGTAGACGTTCAGCAAGCGTTTGAATATCCGCTTCTTTCTTGGCCACGGTCTCTGTCAGCGCTGTCGACGCCTTCTCCAGTTCTGAGATCCTCAGCTGCGAAGCTTCTTCCTGCGCTGAAGATTCCGCCAACAGCGTCTCCTTCTGTTCGTGCAGTGCCACCTCACGCTGTTTTTGCATCTGTGCAAGTTCGTCATCGTACGCCAAAGCGCGCTTCTTGAAACTCTCCACCTGGCTCTCACGCTGAGCCTCCGAGTCCGCAAGCTTGTCCGCCACCTGACGTAATTCTTCTGTCACTTTCTCGCGGGATGAGGTGAACTCCAGGTTCAATGCATCTAGCTGCTGCGTGGAAGCAGCGTGTTGAACCTGCAGCTCATCGTACGACGCTTGAAGGCTGTCGTTGGCTTTCGTTTTCTGCCCCAGTCTCTCTTGAAGCTCCTGTAGGTGTCCCTTTAGTCGCTTGTAAGCCGCCATCACTTCCTCCAGCTTCGACTTCAGAGTTGATATCACCTCATCTTTTGGGCGATGCTTTGCGCAAAGTCTTGCTCCTTGGCTGCCATTTGCTCACGAAGAGTAGCCACTTCTTGCAAGGCCGAACCAGACGATTCTGACAGCGACGCGTTCTGCTCCTTCAAAGCTTCAATCTCCTTGGCGGAATTCGCCTCAAACGTTTGTGTTTGATCACAGAGTTGTTTTTCCAGTTCGCTAACTTGGGTCTGAAGACACTGGACTTGCTGAGCCGCATTCGATGATTCGACTTCAAGTTGCCCCTCGAGATCGCGGATGGTTAAAACGTAAGCTTCTACAGCTGCGCTTAACTCTAACTTCCCATCGATCAACGCCCCAATCTCGGCTTCTTTATCTTGCATAGCAGACATGATCACTTCTCTCCCTTCGTCCACGGACGCAACGCGAGCCTCAGCCTCAGACAACTGCTTCCGCACCGACTCCAGCGTCTCCGCCGTCTGCGCCTCTGTAGCCTTCAGGGTGCTGATGGTCTCCTCGGCCGTCTGAGCCTCGGTTGCGCGCTGGCTCTGCAGCTGCTCCAGTTCTGCCTCAAGCGTCTGGACACGCTCCTGGAGGCCCTCCACTTCAGTGCTCTGCACCTCGCGGTGCGACTCCATCTCGCTCACGGCCTTGCTAGCGGCATCGCGCTCCTTCTCCACGGACGCAACGCGAGCCTCAGCCTCAGACAACTGCTGCCGCACCGACTCCAGCGTCTCCGCCGTCTGCGCCTCTGTAGCCTTCAGGGTGCTGATGGTCTCCTCGGCCGTCTGAGCCTCGGTTGCGCGCTGGCTCTGCAGCTGCTCCAGTTCTGCCTCAAGCGTCTGGACACGCTCCTGGAGGCCCTCCACTTCAGTGCTCTGCACCTCGCGGTGCGACTCCATCTCGCTCACGGCCTTGCTAGCGGCATCGCGCTCCTTCTCCACGGACGCAACGCGAGCCTCAGCCTCAGACAACTGCTGCCGCACCGACTCCAGCGTCTCCGCCGTCTGCGCCTCTGTAGCCTTCAGGGTGCTGATGGTCTCCTCGGCCGTCTGAGCCTCGGTTGCGCGCTGGCTCTGCAGCTGCTCCAGTTCTGCCTCAAGCGTCTGGACACGCTCCTGGAGGCCCTCCACTTCAGTGCTCTGCACCTCGCGGTGCGACTCCATCTCGCTCACGGCCTTGCTAGCGGCATCGCGCTCCTTCTCCACGGACGCAACGCGAGCCTCAGCCTCAGACAACTGCTTCCGCACCGACTCCAGCGTCTCCGCCGTCTGCGCCTCTGTAGCCTTCAGGGTGCTGATGGTCTCCTCGGCCGTCTGAGCCTCGGTTGCGCGCTGGCTCTGCAGCTGCTCCAGTTCTGCCTCAAGCGTCTGGACACGCTCCTGGAGGCCCTCCACTTCAGTGCTCTGCACCTCGCGGTGCGACTCCATCTCGCTCACGGCCTTGCTAGCGGCATCGCGCTCCTTCTCCACGGACGCAACGCGAGCCTCAGCCTCAGACAACTGCTGCCGCACCGACTCCAGCGTCTCCGCCGTCTGCGCCTCTGTAGCCTTCAGGGTGCTGATGGTCTCCTCGGCCGTCTGAGCCTCGGTTGCGCGCTGGCTCTGCAGCTGCTCCAGTTCTGCCTCAAGCGTCTGGACACGCTCCTGGAGGCCCTCCACTTCAGTGCTCTGCACCTCGCGGTGCGACTCCATCTCGCTCACGGCCTTGCTAGCGGCATCGCGCTCCTTCTCCACGGACGCAACGCGAGCCTCAGCCTCAGACAACTGCTGCCGCACCGACTCCAGCGTCTCCGCCGTCTGCGCCTCTGTAGCCTTCAGGGTGCTGATGGTCTCCTCGGCCGTCTGAGCCTCGGTTGCGCGCTGGCTCTGCAGCTGCTCCAGTTCTGCCTCAAGCGTCTGGACACGCTCCTGGAGGCCCTCCACTTCAGTGCTCTGCACCTCGCGGTGCGACTCCATCTCGCTCACGGCCTTGCTAGCGGCATCGCGCTCCTTCTCCACGGACGCAACGCGAGCCTCAGCCTCAGACAACTGCTGCCGCACCGACTCCAGCGTCTCCGCCGTCTGCGCCTCTGTAGCCTTCAGGGTGCTGATGGTCTCCTCGGCCGTCTGAGCCTCGGTTGCGCGCTGGCTCTGCAGCTGCTCCAGTTCTGCCTCAAGCGTCTGGACACGCTCCTGGAGGCCCTCCACTTCAGTGCTCTGCACCTCGCGGTGCGACTCCATCTCGCTCACGGCCTTGCTAGCGGCATCGCGCTCCTTCTCCACGGACGCAACGCGAGCCTCAGCCTCAGACAACTGCTGCCGCACCGACTCCAGCGTCTCCGCCGTCTGCGCCTCTGTAGCCTTCAGGGTGCTGATGGTCTCCTCGGCCGTCTGAGCCTCGGTTGCGCGCTGGCTCTGCAGCTGCTCCAGTTCTGCCTCAAGCGTCTGGACACGCTCCTGGAGGCCCTCCACTTCAGTGCTCTGCACCTCGCGGTGCGACTCCATCTCGCTCACGGCCTTGCTAGCGGCATCGCGCTCCTTCTCCACGGACGCAACGCGAGCCTCAGCCTCAGACAACTGCTGCCGCACCGACTCCAGCGTCTCCGCCGTCTGCGCCTCTGTAGCCTTCAGGGTGCTGATGGTCTCCTCGGCCGTCTGAGCCTCGGTTGCGCGCTGGCTCTGCAGCTGCTCCAGTTCTGCCTCAAGCGTCTGGACACGCTCCTGGAGGCCCTCCACTTCAGTGCTCTGCACCTCGCGGTGCGACTCCATCTCGCTCACGGCCTTGCTAGCGGCATCGCGCTCCTTCTCCACGGACGCAACGCGAGCCTCAGCCTCAGACAACTGCTTCCGCACCGACTCCAGCGTCTCCGCCGTCTGCGCCTCTGTAGCCTTCAGGGTGCTGATGGTCTCCTCGGCCGTCTGAGCCTCGGTTGCGCGCTGGCTCTGCAGCTGCTCCAGTTCTGCCTCAAGCGTCTGGACACGCTCCTGGAGGCCCTCCACTTCAGTGCTCTGCACCTCGCGGTGCGACTCCATCTCGCTCACGGCCTTGCTAGCGGCATCGCGCTCCTTCTCCACGGACGCAACGCGAGCCTCAGCCTCAGACAACTGCTGCCGCACCGACTCCAGCGTCTCCGCCGTCTGCGCCTCTGTAGCCTTCAGGGTGCTGATGGTCTCCTCGGCCGTCTGAGCCTCGGTTGCGCGCTGGCTCTGCAGCTGCTCCAGTTCTGCCTCAAGCGTCTGGACACGCTCCTGGAGGCCCTCCACTTCAGTGCTCTGCACCTCGCGGTGCGACTCCATCTCGCTCACGGCCTTGCTAGCGGCATCGCGCTCCTTCTCCACGGACGCAACGCGAGCCTCAGCCTCAGACAACTGCTGCCGCACCGACTCCAGCGTCTCCGCCGTCTGCGCCTCTGTAGCCTTCAGGGTGCTGATGGTCTCCTCGGCCGTCTGAGCCTCGGTTGCGCGCTGGCTCTGCAGCTGCTCCAGTTCTGCCTCAAGCGTCTGGACACGCTCCTGGAGGCCCTCCACTTCAGTGCTCTGCACCTCGCGGTGCGACTCCATCTCGCTCACGGCCTTGCTAGCGGCATCGCGCTCCTTCTCCACGGACGCAACGCGAGCCTCAGCCTCAGACAACTGCTTCCGCACCGACTCCAGCGTCTCCGCCGTCTGCGCCTCTGTAGCCTTCAGGGTGCTGATGGTCTCCTCGGCCGTCTGAGCCTCGGTTGCGCGCTGGCTCTGCAGCTGCTCCAGTTCTGCCTCAAGCGTCTGGACACGCTCGTGCAAAATTTCAGTCTGAGAGCTAATAGTAGTGATAGTAGTTTCCTTCTCGCTGAGCATGATCTTCGTTGCATTATGCTTTTCCGCTAATGAAGATAGGTTCGATTGTGATTCCGACAGTTCGTGTCGTACGGACTCCAGAGTCGCTGTCATCGTATTTTCTGAGTCTTTCAACGTGCGGATGGTCTCTTCTGATGACTCCAATTCGTTAGAGTGCTGGGTTTGCAAAGTTTTTATGGAAGCCTCTAGACTTTCAATATTTTGCAGTAAAGCCTCCTTTTCAGTACTCGATGACTTGAGCTCGGCGTTCAGTTCTTGCAGTGTCTCGTTCGCTGCATCACGCTCCTCAGTAAGTGAAGCTGCAAATGAGTTAGACTCCGATAGCTCCTTTTGAGCGGACTCCAACGCTTCTGTCGCAGCCGTGACAGCCTCCTCAAACCTCGCGCGGTTTCTTCCGCTTCCTGAGTATCTGCCAAAGTTTTGGCTCGCAGAGCCTCCAGTTCAGTTGTCACGGACTGACTCTTGAGCTCAAGTTCGCCATGTTCGGAACAGAGAACTTCAAAACTCAATTCTTTCTTGCTGAGAGCCTTCTTGGCCACATCACGCTCTTCAACAAGCACCATTACGCACCCTTCTGTTTCAGATAGCTCTTTACGAAGAGAATCTAGCGTTTCGGCTGTTTCCGCCTCAGCATTCTTCAGATTCGTAATCTGGTCATTTGCAACAGCCAATTCTGCCGAGCTTGTTTCTCGCAGCTCCTTTAATTCCATCTCTAAGGCCTGGATCTTGTTCTGTAGATCTTCTTGGAGAGCGCTTAACGTTTCATGCGTCGATACCTTTTCATTGAGATACGTCCGAGCAACATCACGCTCTTTCTCCAGCTTTTTCACTTGCTGTTCAGCTTCTGCTAGTTGTTCCAGGGCGCCTTGCAGTGATTCTTCAGCTTGTGTTGATGAATCCTGCAGAGCCCTGACAGCTTCCTCTGCTTGTGCAGTTGATTCTCTCAACTCACAAATTGTAGCCTCCGCTGCTTCAGTCTGAGCTGAACTTTTGCTTTGCAGAGTCTTTATCTCGTTCTCCATCTTCTGGGCAGCGAGGTCCAGCTCTCCCTGCTGAGTAGTCAGCATCTCGATCTTCAGGTCCTTAGCAGTTAAATCCTTCTTTGCGGCATCTCTCTCTTCTACCAGTACCATCACACACGACTCAGCCTCTGCCAGCTCTGTTTTAACAGCCTCCAACGATGCTACAGCCTGCGCCTCAGCATTCTTCAGGTCACGAACGGTTTCTTCTACCGCATGATATTCCTCTTCGTGCTTGCATTGCAAGGTCGCTAGTTCACTATTCAGCTTGTCGACTTCCTGTTGCAAATCTCCTTGCAGCACGGTTAACTCTTCACACGTTGTTTCCTTTTCACCCAGGGTTGCCTTCACTGTATCATTTTCCTCAGCCAATACTGTAGTACGCGCTTCTGCCTCAGACAGCTCTTCACGAGTCGACTGTACCGACTGCAGCGCCTTCTCAGCCATGTTCTTAAGAGCAACAACCTTATTTTCTAAAACGTTGTTTTCGGTGAGTTGCTCATCAAGCTTTGCGGAGATTTCCTCATTCATAACTTTTTCTGCTTGTACACGACGTTCAAGCTCTGCAAATGCTTCCGCGATTTCGTCTTTCTCGGTAGTGGTTTGTGCAAGCTGCGTTTGTAAAGCCTCAACCTGCACAGTCATCTCCTCCAATTCGTTACGCAACTTCAATGAGGTTTCGTCTAAGGCCTGCTTCAACGTAGTTGTTTCGTCGTGGAGAGCTGAGACGCTTTCCTCGAGCGATTGCTTCGAGTCGACAAGATGTTCTTTCTCGGACGATAAGGTGGCAATCTCGCTTTTGGTGTTCTCCACTTGTGCCTCTAACACGCTTAACTGTTCGGAACGCGACTTGTACGCCAGCTCCAGCTCAGCCTTTTCCTCTTCAAGCCGCATAAGCTTTGTTTCCAGATTTTCAATCGTTTGCATGAGCTTAGTGTTTTCATCGTCGAGTCGTGACTTTTCCTCCTCCGTCATGTACAACCGTTCTCGAAGTTGATGGATATCTTCTTCTGATCGGTACACGGTCTCCTCGAGCCTTGCATGAAGATCCTGCTTCTCTGACTCAATTTCTGCAATCTTATCAGCTAACTCGTTGAGTTGCTCCTCCAACTCTTCGTTCGCGAGTTCCTGCGAGTCAGCCATTGCCGCCTTTTGCTCTTCCGATTTGGCAATCTTGTCTTGCAGCAACGAGATCTCGTAAAAAGACGACTTCTTTCATCTTTTAGCATGTTTGTCGTTGTCTTGAACGCCTCAAATTCAATGGCCTTTTCCTCGAGCTTTCCTCTGCTGCGCTCTAGTTTCGACTTTGTCTTTGCAAACTCATCGGACAGTCTTTCTCGCTCTTCTTCGACAGACCGGAGCTGCTCTTCGATCGTTGCGATGAGTGCAATCTTCTGTTCCAACTGCTGCTCAAGCTCTACAATCTTGTCTTCCGCGATAGAAAGACGATCGTCCAGCTCCGCCTTTGCTTGCATTCGCTCTTGCAACGTCGACTCGAGGCCCTGTTTCGCCTCATACGCAACTTGAAGCTTCTGTTCCATTTCGATCATCTCAATCAAAGCCGCCTCAAACTCCCGCCGCTCTGCATCGAGAGAAGCGATATTTACTGTGGTAGTTTTGCCACCTGGTTTTTGTGATACTTCCACCAGTTTTTTCTCGAGCGCCGTTAGCTGTTGCTTCTGCTCCAAAAAGTCCACCTTAGCTTGGACCAACGAAGACCGCAGCTCCTCAACCTCACGGTCTTTCTCCAACGATTCGTCAGGCTCGGTTTTGCTGTCTGCAACAGCATGGAGCTCATGTATCCGCTCTTCGAGGACGTCGTTTTCAGTCTTCATATCGTTCAAGTCACGCTTGATCTTACGGTTCTCATGTTCGGCTTTAACCACAGAGTTATTCAAGTCCGTGATGACAGATTGAAAATCCTCCTTTTGCATTACAAATGCCTCTAGCTGGCATTGCAGGTCATCGGATTTACTCCTGAGTTGCGTCTCCAGCGCCTGGTTTGTGGATTTCAGTGACTCCAGTTGCGCTATCATGGCATCCATCTCGGTCGACTTTCCAGAATGGGTCGCCAATAGAGCATCGTGGTCTTGCTTCAATTTTGACACACCATCCGCCGTCTTAGCGACCTCGAAGATCATTCTCAAATTTTCTGCCTTGCAAGCAGCCATTTCCGCCTCGACAGCATGCAGGCGAGCGTTCGCTGCTTCCAGTTCGCGCTCGAGGTCAGAGTTACCCCCGTTGCAACTCTCAACAGTATCGCCATTCGATACAACGGACCCGGCATCCCCGCTATGTGATGACCACTTGTCGGCATCTGAACTGGCTTCGAGAGTTCTAGCAGCCAGTTTCCCAATCTCAGTTGCTCGGGTTTTAAGTGCTTCCTCGCACTCTTCAAGCTTCGCTGTGAGCTGCTGGATTTCTGTCTCGTATGTAAGCAGTTGATCGTGAAGGTCACTGTTCTGTCTTCGAAGATGGTCCACATCCGTCTTCGCTGCATTCAGTAATTGCTCGCGGATATGCTCAAGATGCAACTCAAGGTTTGCTAACCTGGGATTTGTGTTGGTTCCTAGATTGCGTTTGTGAGCAAGTGCATCATCTGCAATCTGCAGCTCGTCAACCAGAGCTTTCACCTTGGTTTCAATAGCCAAGATATCATTATCCAGCTGCTGATTCTGTGCCTGCGAGTCTTCAAGCAGCGCAGTTAGCTTTGCTGACTCCTCAGCGTGTCCTTCTTGATTTTGCTGGTGGTTGATCTCTTGAGCAGACAGTAGCGATGTGTGTTTTTCAGTAACGCGTTCCAACTCTGAGCGCAGTTCCTCAACGGCCTTATCCTGATCATGTTTTCCCGCCACTACAGCATCGTATTGGATCCGAAGAGCGTCCAGTTGAGAACGAAGTCCCTCTGACTCGGACACGGCAACGCTGACAGCTTCATTGATGGCCTGTTCTTGTGGACCTTCTAGCTCTGCGAGCTGCTCCGTTAGCATCCGGATCTCATTGCTCTTCGTGTCTAGAAGCGACTCGATGCTTTCGTATGTCAGATCAATGCCAACATTGACTAATAGCTGCTCGCGGATCTCTGCCACTTCGGCCAAATCTGTCTGGGCTTTATCGTTGGCTGATGTGACGGTCTCAACCTGCTTGACAAGTTCCTGTCTTTCCAACTCCCACTTTTCAGTGCTAGCAGCCAACTCAGCTTGCCACTGTGCTGCCTTGGACTCCAACGCCGCCACCTGTTCCTCCAAGGCACGTGCACGATCCACAGCATCTGTGGACACAGTGCTACCGAGTTTAGAATCTTCTGACCCATTCATACGGTTCTTCATCTCATCGTTATCACGAAGAGCTTGGTTCAGTTTGGATGCTACTTCCAGGTACATCTGCTCTGTGTCCTCCTGCTGCTGTCTAGCGCCGCTCACCTGTTGTACCAGATCATCAATCTTAGCCTGCAACGTATCATTTTCCGCTACCAGCTCCTGTGTCTCGCGCTCTTGTTGCTGTTTATCCTCCAGCATGGCAGCTACTTGATGTGTCAGACGATTGTTCTCTTCCTGGAAGACCATCACACGAGCTTCTTCCTGTGCTAACCGTCTCGTAGTCTTCTGCAGCTCGTCATTCAACTCGCTGATCGTCTGCGCGTCTTTCTCCTGAGTCTGAGACGCAACTTCTTGCTGCGACTGGAGCTCCACTTTGAACGCTTCCACCTTGGATTGCGCGACCTGGAGCTCCCCATCCTTGCCCTCCAGCTGCTGTTGCAGAGCTTGGTACCTGCTGATAACATCCTGGAGCTTGACGACGATCTCCTGCTTCTCCTCCTCCTTCAACTGAAGCTCCTGTTGAAGTGTCGCTACATCGGTCCCCTCGGCTTTCAGACGCTCGTTCTCGGCTCGTACGTCCTCCAGCTGCTTCTTTAAGGTGCGCACCCCGGCCATAGCCTTCTTGAGCTTCTCCACGAGCTCTAAGCGCTCCGTTTCGAGCTTCTGGAGCTGCACTTGGCGCGCTGTATCGTCGGCTATGATGGTCACAACAACACGACAGTTCACAGCGGAATAACATCACAACGACAGCGAATTAGAGGATGGGTCCAACACGAGCAGAAAGCCTGGCGTCTTGGCTGCCTTCTGATCCTAAAGCGCACGCACCACTCGGCGCGATCGTCCCGCCAGCGTCCAACGCCGCGGCCGAGGCCTCGCTCTCCTCTGCCATCATCTTCGAAAATTGGGCAAAAAGATGCCACGTGTATACACGTCCGTATAAGCGTCGGCCTCTTTTGCGCGATTTATCCGGATGGCGCGTAAAATTGAATCTGGTCGGGGTGACGTCCTTGGTGCTGGTGCTGCGTGATTGAGTGACGGTAAGATGCAAATGCAGCGCAGAGATACTCAGCTTGAGTGGAGTGACGACGTCGTCTTGCTAACAGCAAGTAGAGCTCAGGAAAACACAAGTGATCTCCAGAACTTTTGGCACCACTTGGCACTCTATACCTTCGCACGGTCTATGTGCAACTCCCCGTGCTAGTCAGCGAGAAAGCCAGTAGCTACGGTACAGTATTGCAGGAGGCAAGTCCACCATGATACCTATGGCTGTGCGACTCCTAGCGAGCTTGGCTGTGTTTGGGCTTGTGCTGGTTGCAGCAGAGCCACAGGCACAGTCTACTCGCGTCAGGAAGAGTTGGGCGACGTATACAAGTGATGAAAAAGGTAAGAATGCCGAAAAGTGTTGAGCTCATTGCTACATGGACCAATGAACTGATGCCTTTGGCTGTTGTCAATTGCTAGAGCTGTATTTGAGCGCGGTGGAGAAGGCGATGACGTCTGGGAACCATTTATTATTCACGCAGACGTACATGGACTCGGGGAGTCTGGCGCAGGTCGTGAACACTTGTGGAGCGCCGGCGTGGTACCGCAAGTGGTTGTTCGGATACGAGACCATGTTGCGGTCGCTAGACTCGACATTCAGTGAGATTACATTGCCGTATTGGGATATCTTTGAGGACGCAGCGAAGCGCATGTCGACGAGCACACAGTGCTCAGGTATCGAGTCGTGCTCGCCGATTCTGCAGGATTTTGGTGGATGTGAAGGCGAAGAGTACAGTGTTGGAGACTACGTCGTGAACGGAGTAAAGGTCGTGGGTGCGAATTGCGCCAATTCCAGCGTTGCCGCTCACGCTTGCACTAGCAGCAGTGAATGTGAAAACTGTATTCCGCGAGGTGATTGGGACATTGACGGTTCGTCGCTGGAGTTTGGCCCCACCACCTTTGTAGATTTACTTCGCCAGGCGAATGATGCGAGCAGCGACAGCAGCAGCAGTGGTTCTGCGATGGATACGCTACGTGAAGCTATTCAGAAATCGGTGCAACTCACACTGCACAGTCTTCTCGGAGGAGTGTACGAGACCCGTGCCGCCGCTTTTGACCCGATCTTCGTCAACCACTAGTGCGTACCATAACATTGTTGCTAATGTTCTGTTGCGAATGGTGATACCTAACTGCTTCTTCTCCTTCTGTGCCACAGTGCTACGCTCGACATGGTGTACCAGTTTTTCCAGAGTTGTAACCAAAGCATTGCTCTGACTGGATCCTGTGCAGGCAACGGTGGCTTTAAGGTCTCTCCCACAGCTACAATTCCCATGAAGATAGACGACACGAGCGTGGAGAAGCACTCTGAATTAAGTGATTTCTTCGAGAACGCCGGGACAACCTTCAAAAATGTCAACTCCCTTCCTGTAAAGTATGAAGTGGACGCGTTCCTACAAAACATGCTGAAGGAGTTCTCCCTTGAATGCGACTCGGAAACGAGCGCTACTGGCGCAATCTCCTACGCTACCAAGAAGAGCACGTTCGAGGACGCCGATGGGATCAACAGTTTGGTGGATGCCTTTGCTTTGTGCGACCAGACTTCGAGTCTGAAAGGGACCACAGTGTGGGAGCCGTCGGCTTTTATTGCTTGTGAATTGCTGGCTTCACTGCAGAATGGCGTGTTCACCAATTTCAGCACCCCCGTGCGTGATTTCTTTGGCGTCACGCAGGATGATCTGCCCAAGTGCGTGGACGAGTTGGCTGCTGTGGCGACTCTCGAGGTCACCGTCAAGCCGTCGACTACGTGCCAAAATGCAATAATGGAAGTGGCCAGCATCGACACAGGTGACTTCAAGACAGTGACGGACGGCTTCGCCATTGTGACGAGAGGTGCAGAAGACGGGAATGTCCGCTACATGAATCCGTCGACGTAAGATATTCTGCGCAATCTCAACTTGTTCACACTATGAGATATTATTCGTAAGTGTTAAAGCTGTTGGATGTGACGTAGTGATGGAGACTATGAGGAATCCATGAGACGTGGTCTTGGGCCACGTCAAGGTGTGGGACGGCACACATGGTCGAATACCGTATGAAACGGAAAGTTGTGGCCGTTTCATACGTTTCTGCGATTGGTCGAAACTGCGATTGTAGAAAAAAATCTTGTTTGTTTCTAACTCAGTACGTTTGCCGAGATCGAGCTCACACTCGATGCGGTCAAGTACTGACATATGGATTTTCCATGCTATCCCACCAATCGCTTGGCGCCAAACACGCCATAACCAAAGACTTCGGGAGGGAGACAAGAGCTCCGTTAGGACGGCAAAGATGACGACGACGTTCGAGAGCCGCGCGGCGCTGGAGGAGGCCATCGACTCGTGCTCGACCCAAGTGCGCGCCCTGCAGGACAGGATGCGCAAGAAGGACGAGGCGGTGTCCATGCAGGACGTGGCGGCGGAGGTGAAGCGCCTCGTGGGTCTGCGGAAGGAGCTGCAGGTCTGGAAACAAGAGGAGGAGGACGAGGAGCAGGACAATCAGGACGAAGAGACGCCCGAGCAGGACACGGAGGAGCTGAAGCAGGACAAGGAGACGCCCGAGCAGGACGAAGAGACGTCGGAGGACGACGAAGAGCTGAGTCAGAGAGCGTCCAAGGTCGCGCAGGAGATCGAGCAGACGGACGACCGGCTGTCGAGTCTGGAGACGGAGGTGAAGCAGCTGCAGCACACGAAGCAAGCGCTGGAGTATCTGAACGAGGACAAGACGGTGGTGCAAACGACGGAGACGAACGGAAAGAAGACGGTGGTCAAGACCACGACTGTGGAGACCACCGTGTCGAAAGCACAGCTGGAGAAGCATGCAGAGCAGATCGCCAAGTTGACTTCCGAGCTGGAGACGGAGCGTGCCAAGGTGGAGAAGACCGTTGAGGAGAAACGAGAAGCCATTGCCAAGTTGACTGCGGAGCTGGAGCAGGCTCGGACCAAGGCGGAAGCCTCGACGGTTAGTCTGACGGAGGAGAAGACAGAGGCGATTGCGAAGCTGGCGGAAGAGCTTGAAGTGGAGCGTGTGAAGGTGGAGCAGGCGACGAATGCTAGTCAGGAACTACAGAAGTCGGAACAGAGTCTCCGAGACGCGCAGATTGAATTGGAGAAGTCAGTTGCTGCGTTGAAGGCGGAAAAGACTGAGGCGATTGCCAAGTTGACGGCTGAATTGGAGACGGAGCGAGCCAAGGTGGAAAAGGCGAGCCAAGATAGTGAAGAGCTGCAGAAGTCGGAGCAGAGTGTTCGTGATGCGCAAAGTAAGCTGGAGCAGACGGTGGCTGAGCTCACTGAGGAGAAGGACGAGCTGAAGAGCAAGTTGGAGGCTGCTCAGAGTGCGGAAAAATCCTCTCGCGAGGAAATGGAGAAGGCACAAGCTTCTTTGTCGTCTATTCAGGAGGAGCAAGAATCTCGTGAGACGCACCTTGGAAAGCTGTGGAAGACAATTGAGGATCTTCAGCTTGTGAACAAAGAGCTTGCGGAGAAAAACGTGGAGATAGAAGCAGAAGCAAAGAACATTCGTGCCGAGGCTGAAAAGACCATTGCTGAGCACTCGTCGTACGAGAATAAAGAGGAAGAGTTCACCAAAGAATTAGCTACTGCAAAGACCGAGCTTGAAGCTTCTACCGCCAAATTGGAGACGACAGTGTCGGAGGCCGCCACACTTAAGGCAGAGGTAGAGAAGCTGAACACGGAAAGCGAGTCACTAGCAAGCAAACTGCGTAGTGCAGAATCTAAGGTGTCTAGCTCTGAAGAGCGCATTCTGGCCCTCGAACAGGAGTTGGACGCTGCCAAGAAGGGCTCCGAGGGTTCGTCTGGTGAGATGGATGCTTTGCGTGCGTCGAAGCAGGAAGCAGAGGCGAAGGTAGTGAGCTCTGAGGAGCGCGTTCAGGTCCTGGAACAGGAGCTGAGTTCACTGCGTGCGTCGACACAAGTAGAGAGCGAAAAATTGACGTCTCGTATTGCGGAGCTGGAGGTTGCACAAGAGGGAAGCACTGCTGAGCTTACCGCTGAATTGGAGAAAGCAAAAGCTGCAGAAAGGGCTGCAATCGCTGACAAGGCGGAGGGCGCACAGCAACTACTTGCTTTGAAGGACGAAATTGTTACTTTGAGGCTAAAGAATGAAAAGGATTCGGGAAGTGACTCGCAGATTAAGAAACTTCAGGCGGAAGTGGACGCTCGTAAGGCGGAGTTGGAAACTGTTAAGGCTCAGTGCGACTCCCTCGCTTCGCAGCGTGCGAATGCTGAGTCACAGCTGCAGGATCTACGTGGCGTGGTAGCCACGAACGAGGAGCTGCTGAAAAGATGCGCACGTCGTTGCTGGAGGCCAACGAGGAGCTCAAGGACTCCCGCGAGCACACGCTTAAGTGGAAGAACTCTGCACAGGCGGCCAAGACGTTGATGAACGCCAAGATTGCCGACGCTGAAAGCGCCAGTAAGCAATTGAAGAAGGCTCGATCCGACGCGTCGACCGCTAGCGCAGCCCGCTCTCAGCTCTCGAGCAGTCTGGAAGCAAAGGAGAAGAAGATCGCCAAGACCAAGCAGGAGCTTGCGACGGTTCGTGCGCAGCTGGCCGAGACGCTTGAGGCTATCGAGGCTGAGCGCACGCAGTCGAAGCAGAGCCAGGCAGCTCAAATCGCCAAGCTTCGGGAAATTTCGGACGAAGCGGTCGTGCAGCTCAATGGTCAGGTCCAGTCGTACCGCATGCTGCTCATGGTGCTGCTTCCAATTCTTCTGGCGGTGGCCATGTACGCAATCTCCAAGTAGGGTCCGTAGTTGGCGTTGTCTGGCGCCAGAGCTGGGCAGATGCGTTGTAGCATTGATTCTAATATACTTGCCATGCTCAAGCAGCTTGGTCGAATGGCCGTTCAGCCTTCACAGGAAGTATCAATATGCTCAATGCCATTCGTAAATGATTTTAAAAAGCTAATCTCACAAAAATGGTTCGAACATGCATGCCCCGGATATAACTACAGTATTCATCAAACTGTGCTGCCCATGGAAGAGCACATGAGTTGGAACGACAAGGAAATGCGTAAATGCAATGACCCACTCGGAGTGTCTTCCAGCTGCAGCCAGCAGTCCATCGGATTGCCAGACGTAAGCGAGTCCAGTGAGACCTAAAGCAAAGTGAATTCCAATCAGTGCACTTCGAGGTAGATGAATTGAAAGATTGAGTAAACTCGACTCACCTTTGCCCTCCCCATGAGCTGGTGGTTCAGCACCTTGTTTTTCTGATACACTGTACACTGCAGCATCGCCGGAGGACCATCAAACACTGAAGGCAGCAATTTTTCCAAAGCCTCCATGGACGCACGATTCTGCTCCGTACTGTCGGCATTCCACAGTTGAGCCGCAGCACGAATAGCACGCACATCCGATCTGCCAACACTACTTCCACCATTGCCAAAGTGAACCTCTCGCGACGCATTGCTTGTGTGCTTGTCGTGGGTGGGAATGGCAAAGCGGAACATGAATTTGTTTTCGGTCGCCTTCCACCGTGGGTTGACACCACCCTCACCAACCTGACTGCGATATGTTTGTAAGCTCCATTCCTCTGCTGTCTCTCGTGGTTTGTCACCAGAATGTGCTAGCTCTAAGAACACGTAGGGGTCGCTCTACAAAAAAGGATGAAAGCAACGGATTAGCGTAATGCAACTCCATACCATGAGTACTATCCGTATCTACCTACCCAGTGTCCGATCCAGCTGCAAGCAATTAAATCTTTTGCTTCAAACAACTCCACCTGACCAACGAATCGAACGAACATTAGTTGGTGCAAAATAATACCAAAAATTGTTTTCCGTACCGTGATAACACCAACGAAGCGATGCGGTAGACCAGCCTCCTGGAACATTGCATTCCTTTGGCTGCGTGAATAAATTTCTACGAGAAACGGGATTCTGGGCTCCTCCCTGTCACTCAACCCACGTCGTTTGTGCTGATACAATGTGCGATACGAGTGCAGGCCATCAAGGCGGTATTGTGTGATTGCCGTGACCAGCCATCCTTCCCCGCCTGTGTTTTTCCACATTGCAATCAGATCTGGGTCTTCAAATACAGACTCGACGATACTATCGCATGTTTCCGAGCAGATAGGACTCAGTCGGTCCCAGCCAAGCTCCACATGCAGCGAGTGGTGCATATACCGACGGACGTTTCCTTCCGCCTCAACTTCCCACGGATTTACGAACATCATTGACTGCTGGTAGAATGCTTCAGGTAGTGAATCCGAATCACCTGGTTCCGATCCAAAAATGCCTGACAATCTCGATCGTGGTGCAGTCAAGCCACTCAATATTGAGGAGCCGCTATCCGTGTCACTTTCTCGGTGAGTGTGGTGATGGTGTTGATGATCTAACGGAAACATTTGTGCATCTTCACCTCGATGAGCCACTAACAATCGTAGCTTGCGATGCTTACAACAGCGGGTAAGAAACGCGTGTACTTCCCCGATGGTGTCTTCCTTACTGTTGCTAAAGATCTGGTGGCGAGCAAACCAGTCAAAGGCATCCCGAAGTACAAAACTCTTCACATACACCCGGGGATCCACACGGAAACGACGCAAAGTTGCCGAGACGCCAAATGTTATGTTCTGCATCAATAGCAGCACATAATCATCACATGACTTCACCAGTGCTGTGTGCATCTCCAAACTCATTCCCGTATCGCGAAGAAACGCATCTAGCGAGTTGGGAATCTCCTTAGTTAAAGTTGGTGAAGCTGAGTTTGGAGTGTCACACTGTAGGATCATGCGTTCTCGGTCAGTCACACCTCGATCCGACTCAGTTCCCTTGTTGTCATGTGTGTTGTCGTGTTCATTGGTATTTCCCCGATTCTCAAGTTCCTTCCAGTTGCTGTTCGCGACGGCGGCTTCTTCAAACACAGCATTGTCTAGGCCATAGAGACCGCACAGACATGGAACTTCTTTACTGAGTAGTCAAATTCGCACCGTAAATGCGACTCGATAAGCGCATACCACCGTTTCAGTCCTTCCAGTGGACCCTCACCAAAAGCCTTCCACAGCTTTTGAGGAGTGAATAGCGAGCTAGCAATATCCTTTTCAAGGGCATCTTCTTCTTCGTCAGCGTTGACGACTTCTTCGTACGTACTGAGGAAATATGTAGCTCGAGCGTACAGTGTTCGCAGTACTGACACCATGAGTATCAATGTGTACATCTTACGAATCTTGAACTGGTTGCGACTTGCTGCCTTATCCATTCCGCCCCACGACAACAGCGAAATACTCTCATCGCCAAGCTGGTGCGATGCAACCGTTCCGAGAAACGTATACCCTAAATTCCCTTGGAGTATTTGGGTTTTTCGCCTCACATCCAAGCTTGTGATCGAATTACGTCTTTGCAACAGCTTGCGCAGCAACCGCAAATTCTTCTCAAATGCAAACAAGCTCAAAGAAGAAGGTCGCTCATCCAAAGATGCTTCGTTAGCTGTACCATACGAATAAAACGGCGAGCTGATTGCTTCATGAACAACATCTGACCGTTGGCGAGCCCAACCCAAAAAATGATACCAGTGCGAACAGCGACGCTAATGTGTGCGATCACGTGGGCTGAGATGGAGATTTGACCTTGGCCATCGAGGTTGAGGATGTAGCACAACTGAATCGTAAGACCCTCCCAGTCGCGATACACATCCTCAGCAATATTGCACGAAGCAAACGTCGAGCACGAATGCAGCATTGAAAGAGATATGTACTCAATCCACTTTCGCAAAGTTGACACTCTGCTCAGTTCTGACAGCAGAAAGCAGACTTCGACAATATGAAGATAGGCATGTGGATGCATCACCGCAAGTGCAGCTTCGTACACGTATGTACGATCCACCTGGAACTGTTGGCAAAGTGGAGTACATAGTTCATCCAAAAATTCCCTGTGAAGCTTCACTCGTTGTGGTGACAAAGATACGTTAGTGTTTTTCTTCCCTGAGAGAGAATCGTCATTATCATCATGACGAAACCACAGATCCAATTCAGCTCGAAAGTGGTTGATCATCTCGCGAGCCACACGTATACCAATCATCTTGCCCACAACAGCGGATGAAGCCCATCGCCTGCACTCAATATCAGCGATTTGTGCTTTCAACCACGGTGCTGTCGGAATCGATTTCTCTGACTGCATTAGTTTGGACCAGTTTACAGTTCCCGATCGATGAAGAGGCGACTTTTTCCAGGCATCAATGAATCCATGTTGCGTAAACTTTTGGAGTTGTCAAAAGAGCTCATTCGTCTTCTCGGTGACGAAGTCCTGGTTGTTCGTCTAGGAGACTTCGTAGGAGAGGTAAAACACGATATACTATTCCGCCGTCCTAGATTGCGCCGAGATGGCATGAATCGAGGCGATGTGGGGCTCCCCGGGAATGTGCCGAATTCATCCTCGTCCAAGCATTCGCTATCGTTGCTAGAACTTGATATCCCAGCTTCAATTGTCGAGATTTCCAGTCGAGCGTGGAGATTTACTAAGTGCCTAGCTTGAAGCATTTCTACTAATGCTGTATCGCTCAGACCACTCCGCTTGCACACATACGCCACGAATGAAAACGCGTGCTCGATATCCGCGGTCGAGGCTAACTGGAGTCGTCTCGTTCTGGATGATATAGGTTGCGACGACTCTGGGGAATCTGGTAGCGCTTGCTGTTGCATTGTCTTCTTAGCCCAATTCAGCAGCGAAGAATTAACGCTCGAGTGGAGATGCTGGAAGTAGACCGTGATAGATGTGAGGTTGACGTAAAAGTGAGTAGCTCGTATCACGCTGCAAGTGAGGCCATTATTCCCGAAATCGTTCGTGTCTTCACCGTTACAAATATCCACATCTTGCAACTGTGGGAGCAGTACAGTCCATGATTGCTCAAATTCTTCCAACCACCAGAGAGCACAACTCTCAAGCCAAATCTCGCGCTTCCGACGGAAAAGTGGTATAATGTCTTGTTCTAGTAGCTGCATTGTCACTTTTCCTGCAGGTGTAATCCCACTTTGGCCTGAGGTATTGATAAATTCGTAATGATAGCCATCACTAGTATGATACTCCGCCAATCTTGCAATGACCAGTGCCAGGCTTGGATCCCCCAACCGTAACGAAAGAATCCTTACAGAATCTTGAATACGCGGAGGGTCACACAAGAGGAAGAATGCAGCAGCAGCCTCATATTTTTCTTGCTGAGTAATGAATACGCGTTCCGAACAGCGGCATTGCTCCAACGTTTTTCCGAAAAGTCGTTGTCTAAGAACGTGGCGAGCGTCTGAGAAAAGTCCGCAATGAAGAGGTTAACACGCTAGTTTACCGTGCCATCCAACACAATAGTAATGCGTTGACTTTACCTGATTGTGGTCAGTCTGGGTCAGCTTTGCCAGCGCACTAAGCACTTTTTTCTTCCCCAATGCCACATATAGCAGGCAAACGTCCATAGCATCCTTTGTTCGCATGTAGGTGGCCTTTGCAAACCTGCGTACAGTACCTTCAGTACACTAAACGCAACCTCTTACTTTCGTTAGTAATCAAAGATAATGTACACACCTCTCGATAATTCCTCTCAGGTCCCTCACATCCTTAATCCACAGTCCCAGCCACAAAGGACGAAGTTCGATCCATTGCATCTGAGGTTGAATGCAATGTTCCCACAAAAATTGCTGCGCATCCGAATGTAGGGCCCACAGCAGTCCCGATGACGGTGTTTGCTCTGGACTCGGTTGCCAGCATCCATTTCCCAGGGGGTCATCCGAATTTTTGTCTCGACTTTTGTCCATTAACGACTCGGGGTACCCGTTCTGTGGGTTGCTAGCGCTTTTCTCATTATAAGCAGCCAAAGTATCTCTTAGTGCCTTCGCAAATAAATACATCGACAAAAAACGTTTTGCCCCTAGATCTGCAGCGGAAGCATCCAAGTCAAAGCCAAGAGATTGAACCGATTCCACGAAACTCAACAGCGCTTTCATCTCCAGAAGATGTTCTTCGTTGAATGATGCGAACAGCATTGATGCATTAGACTGAGATTGATCAACTTTTCCCGAAAGCAAGACGTCAACCATTGCCAAGATAGTCGTTGTTTCTGTCGACGTCAAGATTCGCTGATCATTCTCGCCAGAGATCGGTACTTCATAACTGCGAGCCTTCTGGCTTCCGTAGTTGTCGGGTGTGGCAAACAGATTTTCGGCTTTATCGATGTTGTCACTGCGATGAATAGATCTAGAGTACCGTCCTATCGATTCCAACTTTCGCGCACGGTCATTTCCTTTGGAATTGTCTGTTCGAGTGCGATCTGGTCCAGTGTAAGAGAGAATACCACTGGTCGCACTAGCATGAGCAGAATCCTCATCCTCCATCACCTTGGCAAGTAACTTTAACATCTGCGTCGCATCCTTGAAGGCCCTCGAAAATTTGTCTGCAGCATTGTCTCCAGCTAACGACGTATCCTTCTCTCCGACACGCGCATGCAAACCAAACATTGTAGTGAGGAGCACATATGGGTGCCATACGGGAAGTTTTGCGGTGATTCGATGGATTTCCAATCCATCGAATGCTGCAATAGACTTCCGGGCTCATCCCACTTGCCAATGACCACGGGCATTTCATTGGAAACCGATTGTAACGCGGACTGGTCCAACCGTGCTTCTGTCGAACGACCACCTCCAATTAATAGAGCTGACGAATCGCGTGTGCAGTCAAACAAAGGAAGCGGAGTCACAACGTCTTCGCCAATCTGTGTCCAGCAACTAAGGTTTGTATCGTATTGATAAATGACAGTCGCTGATTCGTACCTCACCGCAAGAGGGTCCACATTAAATTCGACGTGCGAACTGCACCAGCAGAAACCCAAAACCTTTCCTCGACCGTTCGATGGTATAGTCTCTTCCAAGCGTAAAATCCCGAGACCAGACTCAGCCTCAAACACAAGCAACTCCTCGGGTTGATCTGCATGTAGGACGGCCAATCGGTTTGGATCATCCACTTCAATATGACTAATACTGCGAAGCGCAGCAATTTGCTTTCGACTTGAATCGCTGTCATGGTCTACAGAAACGTAACCACGCCGACAGAAAGAGTTGAGCGACTCACGTGGCAAAGACTCTTGAGGTGAAACACTACTGGAAACAGGGAAGGAGCTCATCATCGTGAACTGAATATCAACACCCGATATCTGACAACGCCAGTGCTCGATATTACCAGCAGCATCCCCGATAAAGAGTAGCGAATTTAAATTACTGCTGGATTCGATGCGTTTGGAGGAAAAGGCACGCTGTCGGTAGTCTCTTTCACCAGCAAGTGAAGTAATATCATTTTTCTTTTCAACCGCTGGGTCTTGGATATGGAGCATAATGAGATTGAACTCATGAGATGCGCGTTCTCGAACACCTTTCCACGCACAAAGCTTCCCTGGTAACGAAGTGATTCCAAAAATGATCACTGAATGAGGCACATACTCGCCGTCATCCGCATACACTGGACAAACACATAGAACTGACAGTTCCGATGTTGCTCTTTCATGAAGTAGGCGTTTCCAGCCACCATATATCGATACCGACCCAGCGTGAACAACGTCGTCGGAGTTGCAAGGGTCTTCGTGCTTTCCTTTTCCAACGACGACAGAAAGCTTTGTCGAAGTTCGGACGCATAATCCTCAACAGTATGCATAGATGCATCCACCTCATCGTTATTGCCGTTGTTTAGCGCTGCATGAAAAGAAGTTGTTGGGTTAACCTTCACGGGCTCTTCCCAACTGTGCGTGGAAGCCGCTCGAAATCGCATAAGCAGTGGCTCTTCAGCAGGGACCTTGCTGACAAGTGTTAGCACCTCACTTGGGTCTTTTCCCACCACACTTTTGTTGTTGATGCCAACGAGCTCATCCCCTTCGGTCACTTGGCTAACGATCTTGTTATTGGAGCTATTCCTTGAAACGAGTAGCTTTCCCTCCTTTCCCGCAAGCTGAATCCCGAGCTCAGAATTCACCGGTTTCTCACAGGCCACCTCGTACTCAAGGCCAGACTCTCCTGTTACGTAATCGAAGAATGTCCAAGGCGATAAACTTGGTCTACGCCGGAGGGGACCCGGTGGAGGCAATCGCACTTTAGGGGAGGACACGACTGCCACGGCAGAACCTGCAGACCGTCCGTACACATCAATTACGCCTGACGAAAAGGCCACTAAAAGCAATGGGGTGGCCTCGAAATGCAAAGTTGGCACCCACTGGATGCATAACACATCTCCACTTTCTTCTTCACAATTCAAAACACCAGACGGGATTAGCCGCGACTCGGCCGAAAACGCCGAGAACGAGATCCAGTACACGAGGATATCATTCCTCCTTTTGCCATCACGCTTGGATTTGTGTGTGTCTACACTGGCAAGCAGAGGAAGAGATGGATGTGCAGATATTGCCGATATGGAACCGAGATGAGCTCTATACCAAGCCTTTTTAATATTTGTGACGGTTGATTTCCTTCCCCCACGGCAACGTGAAACGACATCATGATTTGATCATCGCGCTGGAGCACGATGCATAACTTTGATGGCATTCCAAAGTAGTTCTGCGAAAAGTAGGCCATGACACTAGCTTCACCTAGTCGCACGCTCGGGGTCACTGGCTCATTCCGATGCTCATTGTCACTCTCTCCGTTCACTTTAATTTGCAGCGACGTCTCCTCCACTGTCGGTGCAGAGGACATCAGCCCCACCACACGCCATAGCCGTAAAATTCCCTGTTGATCAACGCCAGAAATCCAATCTGCATGTGTGTCATGCACATCATTCACCACTCGAAAGTTCTCGTCACTAATGTTGCGGTTCTTCGACATGACCCACCGGAAGTTCTCCACCGGGTATGGTGGTTCAAACACCAGAACCGGCACAAAGCGCGGTTGCCCACTCGTTCCCGCCTCATTAACTTCGATACTCTCTGTCCAAATACGAACCGTACGGTTAACACAACACGTCAGTAAGATCCTCGCTGGCTCGAACCACTGTGCTTTCCTTGTGCCATCCGTCTCCAGCACAGAATGCCACTGAGTCGTGGACGGTTTCCACGAGAAATACACCACAGGATCAGGATGCTCCAAAGTCTCCACTCTTGACAGCTGCTGATTCTCATCAGAGTCTCCTAGCCGCCGTGCCATGCGCCACACTTGGACGTTAACGTCCTTCAACGTCAACGTAGCGAACACGAAGGCACTGGGCGAGAACTTGGCCATATCGCACGCTCCTTTGCTGGTCTCCCACAGAATCTTGCACTGATCTTCACTATAGTCATTAGAGCTGCTGGAACGCACGTCCAGCTTGCCTACACCCACGTTTCTGCCACAAAACAAGAGCTCATCAGCGTTCCGGGAGAACGCGAGCGCTCGAATGGGCGCGTGCGCCTCGTCCAGACGGTAGCAGCAGATCACAGCGAAGCGGACGCTGCTGCGCTCGTCCTGGTCCCTCTGTGGCGCGTGCACGAGGATCTGCGAGGACGAGAGCGACGCCAGTTTGCCGTGGAAGAAGCTCCAGCGGACGAAGAGCACGGGCGTCTCGTGGCCGGACGGAGCCAAGCGAGAGAGCAGGATGAAGTCGTCGCTGTCGTACAGACGGATCTCGGTCTGCGTGGGCACGGCCAGCACGTTGCGGCCGTCGATGCGCGTCCAGCTCCAGGACCGGAGCGCCATGGGTCCTTGGATCGCTTCAGTACACGTTGAACTTTGTGGTGTCCTATTTTAAAAACGCTTGTTTTAAAAAAACATATTTAATGGTCGTTCTTACAAAATAGAGAGGTGCATTCTCATCACAGTAGGAGAGGTCTGTCGTGTCTCAACAAACTAGCTTCTGTTGGATGCGCTGAAAGATTGTTCGTTTGCAGGCGCTGAGAGTTTAAGATCGTTCGCTTCAATTCGTTTACTGGTGGGTATAGTGTTAGCGGATCAAGTACCGTTCACTAAAACTCATGGAGTTAACATCAGGACTCGCCCACTAGCAGATTATCAATGCTCCTTCCTTTTAGCTTTAACTTCTTAATATCAGTTCATAATTTGCCTCAGACATATACTCCCCCACGGGAGGTATGGCTAGGTCAGGTCAGTCCGCAATCCAGAACGTCAAACGTGGTGCGGGCAATCAGGTACAAGTTAATTCTCTGTGAGTTTCTGGCGTTCAGGACCGACCACTCTTCAATACCGACACCATTTTCTGTCAGGACGTTTGCCATACTACCGGACACTTTGTGCGTCAACGCTGGAGAAAATACAGTCATTATGTTCATAAGGGGTATGCCTATTCAAGTTGCTGCTGATGGTGCACAAATTCAGATCATTGAGATACAAGAGGAACGCATAACAAGAATGGTTCAGAGCGTACGCGACGCGGTCACAACACCATGACTGCACACCGCATCCGTTTGAAAATTTGAGTATCAGCGACACTTATGATCCTGATGGTATTAAGTGCAGTACATAAGCCATGGTGTTACTGAGTGCAGAGAATCTGTCACTCCATAGCATGGAGAATAGTACAGGTCTTTGGAGGGCAAGGTTTGTTACACGTTCTACGCGTAGTCGCACTCATTCATGACGCCTGTTGAAGGCGCAATGAACAATTGCTGCTAGTGGTTCCAAAACTCCCAAGTAGTAGTTGCAAAACCTCCGTCTAGTATGAAGAGGCGCTCTCGTTCGAGCGCCAGGAAGCTAATTTGCATAATTCATTCACTTCTACTTTTACCGTGGCGCGGAACAAGGTTGGAAGCACAATTTGTTGGCTGTTCAAGATGGAGTACATAGTCAAGAAAAACACTGCACGACTGAAGTTACCGAAGTGGCTTCGATGCCTCCACCCATCCTTCAATGCACCTTGCTCATGCATTACCATGAACAGCAGTGTTGGTAGGGCGGGCTTTATTGTTTCGGCCAACCAAAGGCCGAACATGGTTTTAGCCCGGGTTTTTGGCCAAAAGCCAGGGTTGTTTGTCTAAAATATTTCGCCGGTAAAACGAGAGGCTTATATTGAATCTGACAAGACCGAGGAAGCCGAATGTCGACAGCAAGAGGAAGAAGCCAGGACGACCATGTTGCCCAGAGCGCGATTTGTTTACTGTATTTAAGGAAACTGGAACCTGCGAGTGCAAGCTCTGTCGAGTTGCTTATAAAGATGCCGAAGAAGGCGATAAAGTTTCGCCACCTGTAGATTTCCTTGCAAGAGCACGCAACTACAGAAATCACCTCTACAAGTGCAGATATTACAAGGATACAAAGCCACGCGAATTGTCACCGCTCTCGGTGTCCTCAACAGCAACGCCGCTACCAACTCCATTGGAAACGCCGTCGCGATCCATCGGCTCGCTTTCTTCAATTGCTTCGAGAACTCGGTCAAGATCCCAGCGCATTAAGAAGCAGACCCAACACGCTATCGCTGGCCGCAGAAAGCAACCACAGGCTCGCCGAGCTTTGATCATGACGAAGCACCACCCCCGCAGCTCAAAAGCACAACACCACCGTCCCCAGAAACAACAAAAGGAACAGTTTTCTAGCGACGAGCGAAAATAAATCACATGTTTGCTGTTGGAAATGCAAATGCCGCAAACCACCTCTCCGACCGGCTAATTGAACAAGATACAACACGTCGCTTTCTTGAAATAGTGTGCCCAGGACTTACGGACATATTGCCTTCTCGACGAGTATTAGGTGATCGTCTTATAAAGGAGAATGCAGTACTCTGCAAGGAGAAAGAAGAGTTGGCTTTGAGAGCAGTGCACAAGCGAACTGAGAGTCTCGTTAACCTTTTATCTGACGTGTGGCAAAATAATTTGAAGGTTTATTTAATGGGAGCTCAGCTCTCACTGTTTAGTGAGCTACATACGTATGAGCTGATGGAAGTGGAAGATCAACATCACGGAATAGCAGTTGCAAAACAGCTGGAAGGGATTCTTATCCAAGCCGAAGAGGAGAAATGGGACATTGGAAGCATCATAACTGAAAACGCTGGACAATGTGGACGAGCTCGGCGTATTCTTGCTCTCCAAAGGCCGAAAATAGTATTTCTCTTCTGTTTTGCACACGCCGTCAACAACTTAGTGAAGTCTAAGCTAAGGACTACGTTTTCTCAGGTTGCCTGTGAAGCCGCAGTAGCTGTGAAAGCCTTGAATGTGTCGTCATCAAAATGGCTTAAGCGTGCTAAAGAGTTGATGATTTTTATGGTAAACATCTCGGTCTGCGTACGCTTTGCGAGACACGATGGAACTCGATGCAAGGCTCTTTTGCATTGTTGCGCATCAAAACGGCTCTACAAGCGCTAGTTCGGAAATGGAAAAGTGACTGCGAGTTTCCACCCGAGCTCAGGATTCTAAACGACGGAATATTTTGGATTCGCTACAGCAAGCGGAACATGTCATGCGGCCACTTTCTATAGCGTCTTATATGTTGCAGCGTGATAAAAACACTTTGGGTGATGGGGTGAAGTGCTCCTGGGATATTTACCGTGGTTTTTATCAGTACATTTGCGGTCTACTACTATCGCAGATTCATCGGTGAGAGTGTTGGTACTCTTCGGCAGGACATGGTGCGGTGGTTGGAAGGAACGCTCACTCGCGGAAAGCCCAGTGAGTTTAACAATTTGGCATGGAAGTATTGGGAGTACGTGAGGGATTGAGCATACCACAGGTAAGCTACCTGAACTTGCGATGAAAGTTTTGTCAGTAGCTGTAAACACAGCAACATGCGAGCGCTTGTTTAGCGAGCTTGGGCTGATACAGACTGACGCGCGCAACCGTCTTTTGCCCTAGAAGCTGTTCAACACCCATATCGATGCAAAACATGCGCGCCAGCGAGATCGTAAAGCTGGTGTTCGCAAGTATTCAAAAACACTTATACTGGACCCGAAGAAGATACCGTTTGTGGGGACTGTAGTCACCACTGACGGTTAAACTATCACTTCTCCGATCAGAGCACAGGCAGGCAGTGCAGCCGACCACGGCGAGGACAGCAGTGCAGAAGATGATCCAGGCGACAGCACAGACACCAAGACGACTCTTGCAATGTGGCAGGACTACCTTGAGGTAGTGTTCAGAGACGAAGCGATTGATGCAGGGTTTACTGCTGCATGTACTGGTTCGAGTTTCGGCGGCGCAGCTAATTGGACTGCCGCGGCAGATGACGATGATGAATTTGAAAAAATCACCACCTGTTGACAGCCCATTCCCCGATGAAAATCTTCGCAGCTTTCCTCAATAGTCGAAGCTTACGGGAATTAGAAGCCGGAAAGCAACACTAGCCGAGCTATTTGGAATTTGATTGCAGTTATTCTTTAGTTCAGCGCATTGCAACATACATCGTCTGGTCCAACACGAATTATATACAAAAATCGTTTGGATGTGTGACATTACCGATATATGTAGTGAGCACTAGATAGTCTGCAATCAAGTCATCAGAAAATAGTAGGCGGGTCTCAAGCACTGAAGCGCTTGTAGCTCCTTGCTCACAAACTCAAATTTGCTTAGGTCCTCTAGCAGCTTCCAAAGTCGACGGTTTGCCGCCACTGACGAGAGAAGCAAGATCGTCATCGCTGTTGATGAGCTTAAGTAGGGTTCACCATGACGCGTTTAAATCATGTCTGCTGACTACGTATTTGAAGCTATATTTCAATACGTAGAATTGTACGTGCGAAAGCTGTGAATTGATTGGTCGAACAGACACTACAATATTACCTCACTTCTGCTAATTAGTTAAATGTTTGGTCTGAAGTACAAACTTTTCAGCTTGATCATTAATTCCTTCATTTAATTAAGTCATTATGAAGAGACAGTATGGCTTGGCAGCCATATGCAGGCGATAGCTGACGCAGCGCAGCCAACGGCACGCTCATACGGTTTCAAGGCGGTAATTTGTGGCGCAGTTATCACCGACAAGAAACAGACAATCTTCGAAACGTTTGCTGAAGTCTCACGTTAGCTTACCTCTAAAAAAGCAACATGTTTTTAAGCTGAGTGGTCAGCACCAGGCTCGTTTATGCGCGATGCTATTGCGAGTAGCAAACTGCTGTGTGTTGCAGTTCAAGCTCAGCTGTAGGAACGGCATAGGATCGGCGGTCGACGTCATGTGGATGTGAAGCTAGTCATCGATCTGCTGCATGAAGCATCAGCAGTCGAGAATATGATGCGATCAGTGTCGGATGGCAGATGCCATCCATCCATATGTATATGAGAGTAAATAAAGCTGGATGTAGCAGTGGTTGAAGTAGGGGCACAGAGGGTGCCCAGGACACATAGTGAACCAGGACCAAGTTTAAACTCTTCATAACAATCACTTTCCATTTTACATCGGACCAACAACATCTACACAACACCAAGCTACCAGACGATATTGCATTTTACTGTGCAGCCTGCCATCACATTCGCATCAACCAAAACTACCATGCGCGAACGTGGTGATAAGCTGTAGGCATTAGAAATCAATCGGTACTTGGCGAGCATTCAATCCAGGCATGAATGGTTGAACCACTCCGAAAATTTTGTCGATGGCGTCTCCGGTGCCCATACCAAGACGATTGAGGGTATCTGGGAGACTCGTATCAAGAAGCACGTCAGAGGGGTGCGTGAAATGCAGAAGAAGCATCTGGGCGGCTATATTAACGAATTCATGTGGTGTTTTATTTTTCACGTCGCCCAACTGCATATGTGTTCTCGTATGGACTAGTACCAGTAATAATTTGCCATCACTAAAATTTCATAATTCTTGTTTTACTGTAGAAGATTGCTAGTTTAAAATCTGTGTCCAGACTGAAGGTAGTCATTTCAAAAAGTGGGCCATACTACACAAAAACTTGATCGTGGCTTTGACACGGCGTGTAACATGCGCCATGGCGCCACGTATATTGTCCAACTTTGTGTACCTAAGAAGATAATAGTGTAGGGTTACGTAATGTAGCATGATTTTTAACGAATCCAATTAGATTTTACCGCCACGTTTCTGGATTTTCACAAGAATGGACCGGTAAGCCAAACAGCTTTAGACTGCGAGGCTGAATCCGCGCTGCGAGCGTTCCTGTTTCAACTGCTGCTGCTGTGTCCATCACCTGGTCAAAGTCAGGGTGTTGAGTATGCAAGTGCTGAATGAGGTTGTCCGGGCTACAGGCTGACGCACTCGATAAACAGCAACAGCAACCTATGGTAGACTCTTCTTGGGCATCCGGAACGGGCTGATAGTTGATAAACGTAGCGAAAAGATATGCGAAACTAACTTCCTAGACTCGGCCCAAAAGGCAAACGAATGGCCGAGGTTGAGTCGTAGTTAACCCTTCAATCCGCGGCAGCAAATCGAGGGGTACTTATTTTCATGTTACTTTGGACCGTCAACATAATTATATATAGACTTTTGTGTAGTATGCTTTTAAGTTCGAAATTACTGCCTGGTCAAGTCAAACGCAGCGGGAAGGCAGTAACGTCCAAAGGCGGGCACCTCCAACATATCAACCTGTATGGTGGATGAAATACATGTAGGGATAAAATTATGTTGGACAAGCCAATCATGATATTTGGTCTTTTATCACAACGAAAAACATGCGCCATTGACGCCAGTCAGCGCTGTACTTGGTCGTGGTAAAGTCTGCCAACACTCGACCGCGGAGCATAGAGCCCAAACTTTTGAGAGATCGTCGCTGGGCAGTAACACTTCTATCTGCGACCACAAACATGACATGTTAGTCCAGGTTCCGGTTCAGCTCGGATGATCAGCGTCTATTCCAATCCGACCCGAGTGCCAATTCGATAAACGTCCGCGAGCTAATGAGCGGTGTGCTTGCAGCCCTACATTGAGGTCCTGTATGGTCACATGCGCCTAGCGATAGACCCGTTCACATTCGATTCTGGATAAATATTACGAGCGCGGTGGCCTGGATAAACAGACATGCTTGCCGCCATCCACGCGCTCAAACATACAATCGACTCCTTTCGCTTGCTGAATTTCAGTATAACCTGGCATGCTCGGCAGGTCACATCCCCGAGGTACACAACACCATGGCTGATGCAGGTTCACGGACCTGGAGCGCAGACCACCACTTGTATGCTAGCGGAGGGAATTTGCCAAACCCCTCTTTGCAAACACGTCAAGGGAATGATGCTCGTTCAGTGGCAATGGAGCGTGACAACACAGCGACAAATGCAGTGAACGGCTTCATATACCGTATCCACGACACCTCACTAACATAATCAACAGCACCGGCAAGCCTATCGGCCAACAGAGCCAGCAAAACCTGTGAGACCGTTGACAAGTCTTCAGCCTCGACAGAGATCTGCGTATATCGCAGTTTTCCCTCTGCATGTTTGCAAATTTTCTATAGCTTGCAGTAGCTCAGTAACTTAAATGATCAGTTCCCATTTTTCAGCCTACTCCACAAGTGTCTTCAAGTAAGACTCACACTACAAGTAGTTTTCATCATTGAGTACGTGGTAATTTTGAAATTTGAGTAGAACCTCTGAAGAAACCAACTTTAAAGTTTTAAGTAAGACTACTTGTATGAGTAAACGTAAACTGGTATTGCTACGACAACATAGTATGGACACCCCAACAGGGGATTCACTCAGTTAGCGATTGCATGTAGACGACATCACAACTAAAACGTTGTTGCTTCGACTAAGTAACTGGAATATCCCCATAACAAGCTCTGGCATCTGGTGCCGTAAGCCAGCGAGCACCTTTGATTTCAATAATTATCGGATTGTGCAAGTCAACCACGGCTTTCCAAGAATAACATCATGACCTCAGGAAGTTCATACTTTGTGAATTCCCTCCGCTATACATATTTCCACCAGTGATCATCGTGGCGGTCATCTCTCACAGCGTGACACCGTGTCGTCAAAATTTCAACCGAGCATTAATTAACCCATTAGCGAGTCGCTTTACTAAACTATACGATACAAAGTTAAGTGCTTTACTGCTAAAAGTTGTCGCGAAAACCAAAACTCAACGTTATTTTGAAACCAGGTCAGCGAGGCGGAATGCCACTTGTTGTGTAATGTGACGGCAGACATGTTCACGAAGAGCATAACCCAGCTAGGCCATAGTATTCAGGTCAGGTACATGTCACATCCAGTAATAAAACTAGACTCAGGTGAACCAAACATTCTTTAATCCAAGGTGCTCAGCGTTCAAAAGAAGAAAATACTTTTAGCTTCGTCACACGTACAACGCAGCAGTGGCGACCTCCCTTGCCAGCTGATAGTGTACATTGGGAACGAGACATAAGTATAAATGGGCCGAAGACAGAGAAGAACGCGGAGCCTTGTGTGAAGGTCTCACAGAGCCCACGAACCAAGAATGCGTAATGATCGCCCTCACCAAGATATCGGAGATGATCGCAGAACAGCAGCATGAGCCGATTCACCTGGTATAGCACCAGCAGCAAATGCGATGAGTGAGAGACGAGCAGAAGGCATCTCTTTACCACGTATCGTGATCGAACTGGAAAATCCCTGCTAGTGTTCCTGTAGCAAATTTTGTATTTGAGCGCCAAGAACATTAATGTGATCTCCGCTGGGAACCAAAACATAGTGGTTGGGATGGCCGAGACAAACCTGAAAGACCAAGCAGTAGCGTGGTGCACGTGTAACCAAGGGAAGTCCTAGTGGGTGAGCGCATTTGTAGAAGATCTGGAAGCTGAGTTCGTGTCTTACCTTCATGAACAGCTGTAACAGAACTATTTCGCCTCAAGCAGATACAAGCTCGGATTAGGAGGACTATGTTGCAATAATTGCGGCAATCTATTCGCCAAGTGTGGGACATGAGCGACATCGACTAACTTACTTGATTTTTCTGTGAAGTTGTGACCAGGCTCGTGAAGACGTTTTGTATCACCGGTGCTCTACTGTGTCTAAGGCGACTGCGGCACCGGAATTTGAACGTTTTCACCCTCTAGGAAAAAAACTGATCCAAAGGTACATCGACCGAGACGTGATGAAGAGAGCTGTCCCAATGGGAGTCTACAACGTCAACGTTTAGAACGTCACTCGTGATGAGTGGTGCAGGCCAAACCTGCCTTAAGATACAAGCCGCCAAAGTATCAAATGATTAGTTGCCCTGAAAGGAGTACGGTATGGAAACTCAAACACCAGATCCATTAATTCGGTGAAGGATACAATATACAATTGTGGTTCAATCGTCAACATACTTCTCAGCTAGATTTAGTAGTTATCGTGCAAATATGACAAAGGTGGTTATACCACTGCATGTCACACAGAGCACGACCTTATTCGCAGGAAATTTGCTATCAATGGATATACTGTTGTCGCCATAATTACTTCTCAGTTGAAATTTTGACGACACGGTGTCACGCTGTGAGAGATGACCGCCACGATGATCACTGGTGGAAATATGTATAGCGGAGGGAATTCACAAAGTATGAACTTCCTGAGGTCATGATGTTATTCTTGGAAAGCCGTGGTTGACTTGCACAATCCGATAATTATTGAAATCAAAGGTGCTCGCTGGCTTACGGCACCAGATGCCAGAGCTTGTTATGGGGATATTCCAGTTACTTAGTCGAAGCAACAACGTTTTAGTTGTGATGTCGTCTACATGCAATCGCTAACTGAGTGAATCCCCTGTTGGGGTGTCCATACTATGTTGTCGTAGCAATACCAGTTTACGTTTACTCATACAAGTAGTCTTACTTAAAACTTTAAAGTTGGTTTCTTCAGAGGTTCTACTCAAATTTCAAAATTACCACGTACTCAATGATGAAAACTACTTGTAGTGTGAGTCTTACTTGAAGACACTTGTGGAGTAGGCTGAAAAATGGGAACTGATCATTTAAGTTACTGAGCTACTGCAAGCTATAGAAAATTTGCAAACATGCAGAGGGAAAACTGCGATATACGCAGATCTCTGTCGAGGCTGAAGACTTGTCAACGGTCTCACAGGTTTTGCTGGCTCTGTTGGCCGATAGGCTTGCCGGTGCTGTTGATTATGTTAGTGAGGTGTCGTGGATACGGTATATGAAGCCGTTCACTGCATTTGTCGCTGTGTTGTCACGCTCCATTGCCACTGAACGAGCATCATTCCCTTGACGAGTTTGCAAAGAGGGGTTTGGCAAATTCCCTCCGCTACAAAACTTCTGCCACATCACAATACTTTAAGCGCTATCAAAACACGCTTCTTCGCATTGAGTATCAGACGGTGTTTTTCGCTGTAATCGTAACAATATCTTGAAATTTGTTAGAAATCTTCCTCCGTTTTGCCATACACGATGATGTCGTCAACCCAAATATGACTTCTACAACAGGCGGCATCTCCTGTATGTTTACAGTTGGTGATTTTGTGTTGTGGTCCAGTGCAAACCCACGCGTGTCGGAGAGAAATTTGATGGTCCGATGGGCAAGGCCTTTTCGCTTCCTATAAGTGGCGTGATCGAGCATCCATTCACCGGTGAAAACTTCGACGTGCACGCGATGCGATCGAAGCACTACGCTGACAGCATGTTACAAGTGTCAGAGGAGCTGAAATAACACATCGCATTACAACGAATTCGTCTTGACGCTTGGGCAGTTCATAACGGTAAATACAATTGCCAAGCTAAAGAATGGCAGCTTTTCGTGGGCTGGCAAAACGTAGAAGACACCGCAGGTTCCTGGGAAAACATTTCATGAAATCCACGCAGCAGCGCCGGAGCTGGTCAAAACAGTGTGTTGACAACAGCAAAGACGTCAAACTCAAACAATTTATTTTATGCGGGTCTGCGACCGTAACTAGACATCTGCATGCAACGAGTCATCAAGTCTTCAGGAGCAGTGTGCAGGTCAAAACCCAGAGTTGATCCTGATGGTAGTATCGTAACGAACACAAAGCGACCCCTAAAGGATCGCCATGCCAGCAGCCGTGAAGATCCGTACTTAAAAGGTTGCAAAGCAGGAACTTAGTAAATCGGGGCTCCTGTAACGGGCCAGGTATTTGTCCGTCACTAGCTTACACGTAGCGGTGAGGGAGCTCGAGCAGTCTCAGAATACTGAGACTTAGGTCTTGGGATCTGGGTAAATTCAACTCTGATTTATTATGGGCACAGCTTGTGCCCTGTTTAACCACTCAAATATAAGTCGTTACCTGATTGGCTAAAAGTATCCTCTTTTCAACCAATCAGGGACCACACCTCAACACACGCTATCCGTGTGTTGACCTACCTACTTATGTAATAACCTAAAGGAAGACTGCCTAGATATGTAATTGGGGCCCATTACATCACCCCCTCTCAAAGTTGCACTCACGATCCGTGAGTGCGAGTCAATAACGATCAGGTGCTGCTGGGAACGGGCGAGTGAGAATTACGGCGGCGACACGCCACAGCCTCTGCGCTTCGCAGGGGATTCATCACGGGAGAAGCGGGGAAATACAGCAGATGCAGAGGCAGACCAACACGGACTTGAACACTTCTTCGACGACGTTGCCGTCGTCGGCAACAGCTCTCTCGGTAGCAACCTTCGTTCTGGGGAATCACTCGAGCATCATGGACCAGGAACTCATACCGTGGGGCTTGTATGATCTGTCCGGGGCCATAGCCCCGGACACCGAAAGCGCGATGAGGGAATATTTCCGTCGATTCCGTGGCTTGCGGAACAAGGGATTGTCTGGTGTTGACTATGAATCACTCCAACGGTCATGGTGTGCGTTCATCCGGCGCTGGAACCGGATGCAGCAAGAGGAACGAAGCTTCGTGGGATGGCTAAGTGATCGCGAAGAAGTGATCGCTGATCATTCACTCAGCGAACTGCGTTTCAAGGTCTGCGACAATGCTTGGACAATGGATCGACCCTGCTTCGTCCACGTGAAAGAGGGTTGTCGCTCGTGCGACTCTGCACCTCGGCCCACCGAGGCGGAATGGCTAAACGAGATTGCTGAGCGTCCTCTCAGTGAACAGGAACGTGCGTGGATCGCCAAGTATTCTCGGACACTCTCCGAAATGGCCCAGGCATCTAATCGTGGCGGGACGCACCGTCGCCGGCGTTCTCAGCGGAGTTTGTCTCCGCTGCCTTCCGTCCGTCGTCACCGGTCTCGGTCTCGCTCGCGTTCGCCGCGGCGCCAGTCAGGCTTTGAAGCTTGGACTCGTAATCCTGCACCACGTCTGGAACATCGCGAAGGAGGTTGGCGCGCGACTCCCACGTATCGTCCTCAGGAGGGAAGCCGAGCCACCGTACACGATAGCGACGCGCGGCAGGTACCGCGCGTGTGGGGCGACGCGAGATACGACTCCGTGGAGACGCACGAGCTGGATCTTCGTGCGCGACAATACGGTCAACAATCCAGCGAACTTCGCCGGTCGAGTCGACAATCGGAGGCGGGCCGTCGCGGCGATACTGGGCGCGTCCTGGTTGCTCAAGACGACGTGGACGAGGTGCTGAACCTATCTTGGGATGCTCAGCGTGAGGCTGAGCTGGCTTTGGAGCGAGCGGCGCGTGCTGAGGGGACGGCGACTGACCTTCGTCGATCGAATCAGGAACTTTTGATGCGTCTGCGGTCGTTGGAACAAAGGGTCTTTGGTCGCGCGCAGACTGGAACGCGCCCGCGCGAGCGGGTGCCGGGTTCTGACGGGTCAATCGCTCGCCGTGCGCGCCGAGAAGGGCGTCCAACTCACGTCGCTCCGACTCAGGCCCCTGAGTCGACTCGGGAATCGTAGCGCGGTGGTACTTCTTCAGTCGCCCGACGTAGAACGTTGGGTGGAGGCGCAGCGACGTCGGGATATCAAGTGTGTACGCGTCCCCAATTACCTTCAATACTTTAAATGGCCCAATAAAACGTGGCGCGAGTAAACTCGCGCCAAGGTTCGTTACTGCGGAGTTGCGTATGCCATCTGTCGACAAGAGCACAAGCTCTCCTGTCGTGTAGACCGATTTGTTCTTTCTTCCCCGTTTGTCGGCGTTCTTCTTCTGTTTGTCCACCGCCAACTGGAGAGCATCGCGCACGAATCGGGTGACCGATTGGCGTTGAAGAACAAAATCCGTGACTACCTCATTGTCCACTTGACGCACCGGCACAGCCGGCGCGTAGTTTGCTTTCTCAGCTATGTTTCGTGCAGTCGACGCAGCTGGGTCAATCAACGTACGTGCGGTCCAATCTGCCAGAGGGGACGCCGCGCTTCGCGGTGTTGCGAGGATCATTTTGGACTGGGATCGAGTGACGGCATTGGCACACGCGGACTCGTGGGTCTTTTTCGGTAATGATGGTACTGTCGGACCCTGCTCAACCGGTTGCTGTACCGGTTGTCGTGTTGGTGATGAGACCGGTAAGTTTGTAGTCACCGGTGAAGACACCGGTGAATTAACAGTACCACCCTCCTCCCGGTCCAGAGAGGAGCCACGAGACGCCGTGGGATGACCCACAGCGAGGAGTATTGGAACGCGCGGATGGCGCGCGTTGTTTATGAAGAAGGGTGTTAATCCCGTTGACGCGTGCTCCGCGTTGTTCAAGGCGAACTCCGCGAGAGGTAGAAAGGAGCTCCAACTGTTGAACGACGTCGCATAACTCCGAAGGACATCTTCAAGAACGCGATTAACGCGCTCAGTTTGTCCATCCGTTTCCGGATGCGCCGCAGTCGACATCAGCAATTTCGTGCCCAGGAGACGGAACAGCTGAGACCAGAATGCTGATGTGAACCGTGGATCGCGGTCAGAGACAATTGACTCAGGTAGTCCGTGGAGACGAAATACCGTATCGACGAAGAACACCGCGGTGTCTGCCGCGGTGACTGAATCAGCCACTGGGATAAGATGGACCATCTTGCTGAAACGATCTACAAAGACCAAGACACCAGTGCGACCTTGTTTGTCGGGCGGTAACCCGAAGATGAAATCCATCGACACCGAGCGCCACGCCTCGGTGGCAATAGGGAGCGGATGCAGGGGAGCCTGTGATGACGGGGATGGCTTTACGCGTTGGCACACTTCGCACGTCCGTACCCATTTGCGGATCCATTTGTACAGATGGGGCCAATAAAAATCACGCGAGACCGCTGCGAAGGTCTTCTCGCGGCCCAAGTGACCGCCAGCCGGGGCGTCGTGATACTCGTGGATTATCCGCGCGCGTAGATCGGCGTCGTTTGGGATAACCACTCGCGGAGCGTCGAACCGGTCGATGCTGTATAATAACAGCCCGCCATCTAACTGATAACGGTCGATCTGGTCACGTGATGTGCGTGATAACGCTCCCAGAGCTTTATCGCTGGGAGAGGAGAGGTACGCGAGAATACCGGAATATATGGGATCATCTCCGTAAGCGGAGGTGATTTCGTCGCGCAGCGGGGCTTGTGGGACGACGCTCGTCAGATTGAGACCTAGCATCACGCAGGTAGCGCATTCGTCTTCGTCGTCGTCGTTGGTCGATTGACACTCCCGTATTACGCGGGGGTCGTAATCAGGTCGCCGAGACAACGCGTCGGCGAGGATGTTATTCTTGCCCGGCTTGTAGTGTACGACGAAATTGTACTCGGAGAAGAACGACAACCACCTCGCCATGCGTTGAGACAAGTGTGGGCTCTTCATTGCTGTACGCAGCGATGCGTGATCGGAGTAGATCGCGAAGGTCTGTTCGCCCAGCAGGTACACTCTGAACTTGATCAGAGCGTAGCGCATCGCAAGGAGTTCCTTGTCGTGAACAGGGTAATTGCGTTCCGCGGGCTTCATCTGGCGCGACTGATAGCTCACAACGCGTTCGCGCCCCTCGTCATCAAATTGCATGAGAGCGCACCCGATGGCGAAGTCACTCGCGTCGCAGACAACATGAAAAGGTTTTGAGTCGTCTGGAAGCATCAAGACTGGCGCTGACGCCAGACTCTTTTTCACCGAGTCAAATGCAGCCTGGTGCTCGGGACGCCACGACCACGTGATGTCTTTCTTCAACAGAGACGAAAGCGGCTGGATCAGCCCAGCGTAATTCTTCGTGTATTTGTGAAGATAATTTGCCAAGCCAAGCCACTGACGAAGCTCAGTGGGATTCGATGGCGTTGGCCATGAGCAGATTGACGATACTTTCTCAGGATCGGCACGAACTCCATCTTTGCTCACATAACACCCGAGAACTGGGATCTCGGGTGCGCAGAAGACGCACTTTTTCAGGTTGGCGTACAGCTTATTATCTCTCATCACTTGGAAAACTTGTCGTAAGTGTCGTAAGTGGACTTCAACAGCGGTGAGGTCACCCTCGGCGCGGCTGTGAACGAAGATATCATCAAAGTAACTTGGTGCAAAGTCACGAAGCGGGCGCAACACATGGGACACCATGCGGTTAAATGTGGCGGGCGCGTTCTTCAGGCCTTGCGGCATTACCAGCCACTCCCAGAGCATTCCGCTGGGAGTACTCACTGCCGTGAGGGGTATGTCGCGCTCTCTCATCAGAATCTGATAAAATCCATCGGTCAAGTCGATAGCACTGTAGATAACACTGCCCGACATCGAGTCCAACACCATGTCCTTCCGTGGAATGGGGGTCTGTGCTGGGATGGTGGCGTCATTCAACTTGTTGAATGCATGGACAATGCGCCACCCGCCTGTGGCTTTCTTAACACAGAAGGTAGGACTTGAGTGCGGCGAGATGCTTTCGCGAACGTGGCCAGCTTGGCGGCGGCTTTCGAAGAAATCGTCTATCGCCTTGACTTGATCGCGCGGCAGCGGCCACTGCCGCGTTACACAGTACTTCGTTCCAGGCGCGAGGTCAATCTCGTGATGGACGCCGCGGTCTGCTGGAAGTTCAGCGGGGATCTTGTCTGGAAAGACGTCCGCAAATTCGCGGGCGAGTTCAAGAACCGGGTTGCCCGATTCACGCAGGGATTCCCACGACTGAGTTGCGAAGCGTTCTTCTCGGGCTGACTTCGGTTCTGCACTCGTCGGCCGTCCCGAAGAGTTATTTTCGCTGATTGTAGTCGGAAAGGAGTCCGTGGTGGAAATAAGGCAGACTTGTTCGAAGTCACCGACCTTTAGTCCATGGAGGAAATGTTTCCAAGAAAGACCTGGGAGGCGTGTCAATGATGCAGCGTCACGGGGCGGGTTAGCCACTTTAATAACCCGTGTTGTGCACGGGGCACCGTCATTGTACTCGATGGCGCATACGGATTCTGTAGAATCATCGCGTGGAGCCGCCAAGGAGTACGTGCTCGCCTCTGTCGGCGGCGTGTCGCTACGGATAGCTTCGGTTTCTCTGCGCAACTCGAGCCACTGCTCGAGGTTGATGTTGAACTCGACGATGATACACCCTCCTCTAGGCACGGGGGTCAGGATCGGCTGTGCCGGTAAAAGGTGGGAGCAGCTCCTGCTCGACCACGACATCGTCAAGTGGGAGCGCCGCCGGCTCGACCACCTGGGTTGGGGACGGGAACCCCAATTGTTCGGGCGTCTCGGTAAGGAAGGGGAGCAACGCGCGCTCGACCGCCTCCGAGAGGCGGAGGCGCAACGCGCGCTTAACCGCCTCTGTTGTTTGCGGGAATCCATGCTCGACCGCTGTCTTGGACTGTGGGAATCCATGCTCGACCACAGTGTTCTGTTGCGGGAACCCATGCTCAACCGCTCGTTTCTCATCCTCGCGGGACCGCGAGGATTTGTGCGCTTCTTCGCCAGTTAGCGACACTGCACACGCCATGCAGAGAGGGCCATCGCTCACTCTGTGTACGGAATGCGTAGTAGTCGCTCGATCAACAACCGTCACGTGCGGCCAGTCACTTGGGGCGACCAGGAGATGAGTAAACACCTCACTCACATCGAAGTCGAGTCGACGTTTAACTGACCGGGCCAGCCAGTCGATCTCTGGCTGATATCGCGCCAACCATGGAATGCCAAGTATACAATCGAACGCGTAGTTCATTTCTATCACCAAGAATTCGTCATTACTGCGGAAGCCGTCGAACGTATACGGTAAAGACACTTCACGCCGCGCTGCGCGGTGTGGCTTTCCATCAGCTAGTTTGACAACTAGTTCGCCTGGGACTTCGCGGACCTTAATGTTCTCTGGAAGTATCGACAAGCACGAGTCACGGAAGAAGTTGTTTGTCGCCCCTGAGTCCAGGAGCGCCCGAAGTGGTCTTTTGGCGCCTGCAACGTGGAGACTAACGATTATAAGTCTTGTGTCGTCGCAGGCCGTGGTAGCATTGAAATGTGCATATAGCACGGGAGGGCTAGAAGATCCGGTCGCTGCCGGGGACCCGGACCTTCGTTCCAGCCAGTAGGGCGCCCCGCACCTACTGGCCCAGGTCGTTTTTTGGTTGTTCGACCTGGATTACGTCGTCGGTCACGACCGCATTAACGTGTGCCGCGACTGGGGCGGGCGCACGGCACACAGCCGCGCGATGGCCGGGTTTCCGGCATCGGAAGCAAACGAGGGGGCGTTGACTTCGGCCGCGCCGGTTATCCCCTCGAGTTGCGTATTGTCGGTCGGGCGAGGCCTCAATGGCGTCGATCTCCATAGGCTCGGGAGTGGTCGCCCGAGCCTCCGCTGTTAATGTCCGTGTGTATGATGATGCCACCACGAAATCCTCTCGCAACGCGAGGGCGAATGCTTCCTCCAGGGAGGAAGGCTCGGCTCTCGTAAGGCAGTAGCGCGTCATGCCCTCACGCATGCCAGACACGAATACATGGACCTGAGACGCCATATCAATGGGCTTCGTAACGATGCACGAAGCGAGGTGTCTCGTCTTCTGGACGTAGTCGCGCATGGTCATCTTGCCTTGCTTAAGAGCAAAGAATGCGCTGCGCACGCGTGATTCGTCTTGCGGCGGCTCGAACGCGAGTCGTAGATCACCCTGAAGGCTCTTCAGGGTCGGAAACGCTTGGTGATCTACGACGAGTTTGCCAAGAGCCCACTCTTTAGCCTTCCCGGTCAGCCGGGAAAGGAGGAAGTTCACTTTTGCCGTCGGCGCCTCGATCATCCTCGAGGCGATCGCAATGTCGATTTCCCGGAACCAACGGTTTAATGGTAATCGCTCTTGGCCTGAGCCAGAGTATGTGGAGGTTTCCAACTTCACGATATCGTTCTTGGCGGAATGCGAGGGAGTTGAAACCCGCCGCTTGATCTCGGCGAGCTCGCGTTCCATGAATTCTTGTGCTGCTTGGCGCTGTTGCTCCGGCGTTGCTGAACTCAATAGTGAGGTGACGACAGACTCTCCAGACACCGCCGCGAGGCGGTGTAGCGCTTCCCACTCTATGCGTGTGAGGTGGGGAAACGCGTCGTGTTCCAGGGTTACCCCTGAAGATCCAGAAGTTAAGACGTGGCTCATGTTGAGATTGGTCGTTGGAAGGACTACTAAGTGCTACCAGGTGTAACGGGCCAGGTATTTGTCCGTCACTAGCTTACACGTAGCGGTGAGGGAGCTCGAGCAGTCTCAGAATACTGAGACTTAGGTCTTGGGATCTGGGTAAATTCAACTCTGATTTATTATGGGCACAGCTTGTGCCCTGTTTAACCACTCAAATATAAGTCGTTACCTGATTGGCTAAAAGTATCCTCTTTTCAACCAATCAGGGACTGACACCTCAACACACGCTATCCGTGTGTTGACCTACCTACTTATGTAATAACCTAAAGGAAGACTGCCTAGATATGTAATTGGGGGCCCATTACAGCTCCAGCCTACAACATACTATCTCTTATGCATTTAACTACACAAAAACAGACCACAAATATCTGCCCAGGATTGTATGAAGAAGAACTTTGCTCTAGACGCTACTTAGTCCTAAAACAAATGTTGGGATGTCATTAGTTTTATGACACCGTCGTGACCAGTTCTTTTCAGATTTTAACCAGATTTTCCAGGTTTTCATGGTCTGTCTAAAGGCTTCCTTGGTCACTTAACTGGCGATGCCTGTAAGAAGAGGCACAGAAATGGTGGGTGGTCGGTCGGGAATTTAAAAATCCGCTTGTAAGATGTGATTACAACAAAAGCCTCCACATAGCTTTTGTCCTAGATATCGCTGAAAAGATCTTAACGTAAATTTTCGAGCCAATCAGGTCACATTTAAAGCAGGCTGTTCGAATTTGAATTATGGCGCGAAAACTAAAGGATGGATGTCATTCACCATCAACGAGGAGCTTCCTGCAAGAATGCATACAAAAATACTTGAATAAACTATAGGGACCTACGAAACGTAATATGTACCACTTTGTGCAAATCATTTCGTTTTTAACGAAGACGATCAACCAAGCTTTTTTACACCCGGTAACTCTACGTCTAGTTACCCCAATTCCTTTGCAACATCATCATTTGAATGTCAAGTATTGTGGCTTTCGGGCTTTTTGCAACCCAGTTTTGCTTCGTATTTCAGGAGGGTCCCATATACAATTCTGGATTCTTCTAGGTATAGAATGATTTATTTCGGAGTCCACCTTGGGGTTATTTATCGTTTGGCCTTGCCTCCTCACCAGTCAAGAGCCAGTCGGTTGATGTGGAGAACGGGAGACATCGAGACAAACTTGACAAACTCTATATCGTAAGTACCTGTCTATTTAGCAACGATTAGCTGTCTTATCCTAAGTAAATGACGTTGCACGAGCTGTTTGCTGTTTTACCTGATGAAGGTAGGCATTAATGCGACGTTTGTCCTTCTTGCTTGCTTCACTATTGCAGTACTGTAGACAAACCAGTCAGTGAACGACGTGTTCTATACTTTGCATGCAATCTGTGAGGCTTAAGACCAGTGGGTGAGTAAATTGTAGTTTCCAACTTACTATACACTCTGTTCTGACTATTGATGCTGTCGGATGCAGTGAATGCAGAGCATTTCGACTCTGTATTGATAGGGCGTGCTGTTTCTTCGATAGTTTTGTTGATGTTAGTGTAGTGTTTTCCCGGGTAGAAGATCGAAGGTAAACACTCGACAGTGCGGGTGGCTGGGCCCGCAGGAACTTATAGCCAAGTGTATTGTCTTCTAGCTTGCAGATTGAAGAGTGAGCTCTCGATCTGGTGCTAACCAGTCTGTCGCTCATTTCCCTCGGATCAACCATGTCCAGAAGCGTCCTCCCTAGGTTGATCCGAGAGATACGGAATGCAAATAACATGCAGTTAAACATACAAAGTTCCTCATGTAGCTCCAGGTCAGACACTTGCAGTCAGACTGGAGAGAATGTACACTCAATGTCGTGCTGTACGACACAGTTGAGTGTCTGTGATAATTCTGTTATGAAGTCCAAGGCCTTCGGAAGTAGTGGTGGACCAGGCTTGAACACCAAGGATCCACTACACAGCCTCCCAAAGCTTGGTTCACCACCTTCATGCCTTCACTACGACTGACACAAGTGCAATGCTTGGTCAGGTCAGCGAATTCACGGCAGTGGAGGTGATACGGAAGTCTCACTCTCGGTCACGATTACTGCCAGCCTACTCAAGTAGAGCGAGTCTGGTCAGCTGTGGTCCTTGCGAGACTTTCGAGTCCGTTTTGAACGTCTCGTACGACATTCAGGCGAAGGCGTCGTCGTCCTTGCCTTGGCAGTTTTCGATCATGTTCGGCCGCCTGGAGAACACTGAGAGGCTTGGCCCTCAGCACCTGTGTGCAGCTGGCTGTTCTCGTCAGGGGCTCGTCGAACTTGGTGCGTGCGAGTAGCCGGACTCGGCGCAGAAATGTTGTCGTTTACCTGGGAGTTACTGCTCTCGTCGGCTCTCTCAGGTCGTCGTCGTTTTCGGTTGATACTACGGCGTGGTGCTGGATTCACAGCATCTTGTGATCGCCGAGATTGCTGGTGTCTTGACAGTTGAGCTGCGGTTGACGTTGTTCCTCCTTGCAGGCTCTGCCAATACTCTGTAAGCATGGGATCCTCAGTCTTGATGATGTAGTTGTCCACGAGAACACGAATTTCCTTGGCCAGGTTCTTCACAGGCTCAAACGAGTCCTCGATAGACTGTAAGCCCTTCCAGCCCACCAAAATCTCGTAGTCATTGATAGCTTCATTCCAGCGATGTTCCTTGAGTTCATCAACCGCAAGTACAATCCCTTGAGAAGCTACATGCTCAAGTAGTTCATCAGTGACGTCCAGGCTATCGTCAGCATACAGCTTGAGTCTGGATGCATGCACGTCCATTTGCTCTCCGGAAATGAGATGTTCAACTCGAAAGGAGTGCGAATCAGCTCGAACCACCCGATATGGGCCGACCCATGTCACTTGAAGCTTGTTGCTGTGTTTTTCATCGACCCGGGAACGAAGCACATAGTCACCCTCTGAAACGTTCACCAGATTCTCCATACGCTCCTTCTTCTTGTTCAGTAGCCGCTGCTTTAGCTTCCGGTCTTGAACAGCACAATGCATCTCCTGTAGACTGTTGCGCAGTTTGTCTAGATAGGAATTGATTTCGTCATTCGGTGGTACTTCTTGTAGATCACCACTGTCCGGCAAATAAAACTCCATTAGCGGCGTGGGGCACTGCAAACCAGTAAAAAGCTCCACTGGCGCTTTGTTTCCCAGCGAAGGAACAGGAGTATAGTTCAGGCTGGACTGTATCATGGGGACTAAGTAGACCCAATCCTTGTAGCCAATCTTGTAGGACAGGATCATGGCTCTAACGACTTGAAGAACATCGCGGTTCACTCTCTCGATAGATCCATTAACCCAGGGACTGTAAGCAGGTGTAAATGACTGCTGTGTCTTTAGGCGTCGACTGAGCTCAGCGATGACCTCGTTTTTGAAGTGAGCTCCCTGGTCCGAAACCCAGTCTGGTGGAAGTCCAAATCGAGAGTACCACGCCAAAAGAGCCTCTGTCACCACAATACTGTCTGCTGTGTCTGCTACAACCAATTCACAGTAATGTGTCGCATGGTCCTTCAAGACAAGTAGATACTTGCTGTCACCATAGCTCTCGCCCATGTACAAGAAGTCGAAATGCAGGACACCATTGCGTTGGCTGCACTCTATCACCTCACTCCACGGGCGGGGGATGATTTTCCCTCCACGAGAGTGCAGACACAGCCGGCAGTTCTTCACGAATCGAGCCACCACGTCCTTGATTCGGTCTATAGAGAAAAGTCGACGAAGGTGGGCGACCATGGCGTGTTGCCCACGATGCCCTTGAGCACCGCAGTGTGCCACAATACATAGTCGCTGCTTCAACTCGATAGCATCCGGAGGTATCTATAGGCGTTCATTAAGCACCACAAGTCCATCCGTATCCCGCGTAGCTCCTGGAGGTTGCGAGTACTTGGACTGCTCATTCCGAACTTCCGCGAGCGTTGGCCATATAAAATGTTCGTCGTCAAGTGGTCGTAATGCAGAGACAGGCTGAAGGACTGGCTGTGGTTGTCGTCGCACAGCTTTTAATCGTTTCACCGACACCATCGGCGTGTGGTTGTCCGCCCATCGTTAGATCATGTCAGCCCAGACATTGTCAGGCCCAGGTACATGTTCAACGACATAGCGGTAGTTCATAAGCTTCATTGCCCATCTCAGCAGCTTACCACGTACGTGTTTCTTGACAGACTCATGCGGTGCGAAAACGTGAATGAGATTCCGATGGTCGCAGTACATACGGAAAGGCTTCGGACGTAGAAGAAGATAGTCCAGTTTGTCACATGCGACAGCAATAGGGAATGCCTCCTTTTCTATCACCGTCCAGTTGAGTTGGCTACCCGTGAAGGTTCCACTCGTGCAATGAACCAGCTGATGCTGCTGCTCTGTAGCTGGCCGGCGCGGATCAAAGTTCTTGACTTGCGTCACAATGATCGCATAGCCAACGTCCGACGCGTCCGTGAACAAACATGTCGTCGAGTCATCGTCAGGAAAGTCCAGCGTAGCGGCGTTAGTCAAAGCGTCCTTGACTTGATCAAAAACACGTCGTTCATCCACAGTCAGATCAATACCAATATTCGCAGCAGCCCTTTTAGTCCGCCTAGTGCTCGCAAGTGCTGCATCCAGTATGCGTTGTAGCGGCTCCACTTGTCTTGCGAAATCAATAATACTGTCTCTCATCCAGTTGATGGCACAGATAAACTGCTGGAGCTCGCCAGCAGTGCACGAATACGGTAGTGCTCGTAGCGAGTTGATGCGCTCTGGATCATGTCGGATCCCTTGGCCATCAATAAGCTTTCCGCACCATTTCACTTGCGTCTGGTACAGACTTGTCTTCTTCGCGTTCAACTTCAGTCCAAAGTGGTTCAGCAGCGAGAACAGCTCGCCAAGCTTGACGAGATAAGTGTCCATGTCTGCCGCGTACAGAAGCAAATCATCAATCCAAATTAAAAGATGTTCATAGAGCAAAGATGCGAAACATGCCTCCATGGTTTTCTGGAAGTAGATAGCTGCGTCGCTACAGCCCTGCGGTACACGACGCGGGGTAAAAATCTTCTCATCAGTAATATAGGAAAGAAATTCTTGGCAAATCTCAGCCAAAGGAAGTTGCCAGAAACCTTTAAGGAAGTCAAAGAGTCCAAAGTGTTTCATTCCTTTTGCATTCTCCACGACCAACGATAAGATAGGCATCACTGCAGCCATTGTGTCCGTCACCGAGTTCGGACCTCGGTAGTCTGTTGTTTGACGGAGATCCATGAGGTCTGCAGACTTCTTGACCGGCAAGACGGGGCTCGCCCAGCGACTTTCAGCATTCTCGTAAACCAGTCATTTGACAGGACGAGCCCCTTCTTGTAGTCGCACTTCGAGAGGAGGAACATTGGCTGGGGGATCTCCACGCAATTCCAAGCGCCACACGTCGTAGGCGTGAACTATCGCACGGAGTTGGTCCACTTTGTCCAGCGGAAATCCATTGTCCACAGCTCGGTCAATAATACGTTCCACTGCAGCAAAAATATCATCATCACTTGATTCGTCAGAGCAGGTAACAGCAGGATTCTCGTCTGCTTCGAGCTCAATAGAGTCGCCACTGGTCTCATCCTTGCCGCGATCAGCTAGCATCTCGAGCTGGCGCTCCACATCAATACCAAGGGCAGTCAGTAGATCATTTCCTACGATAAATTCACTGTCATCAGCATCCACAATTAGCACATCCACAGCTTGTACAGGTTCAACGGGTCCTGCAGCAGTGTGGATTAGCAAATGTAGCTTGGCCTTCTTGTGCGCTGACACCCAGTTTGATCCAAATGTTTGGTTCAGTACTGGAATGTCGAGTTCTTCTTCCTCCACACACGGGTCCAGCTCCTTGAGCTGCTTCCAGTGCGAATCCCCAATAACGGTATAGTCTGATCCGCTATCGGGACAGTATGGTAGCTGAAGGACACCGTTTAACGTCACAGTTCGCGCCGTAACAGGTAGACACGCCCCAAGTCGTTTGGTACGCGCACGTTTCGCATTAGCTTCTCGCAGCTTCTTGCGCAACGTTTCCTTTTCGGCATCCGTTGCCTTTGTGCAATCCTTCAGCCAATGCATTTCTTGGCATTTAGAACACGGACTGGGCGGTGGTTTCGGTGCTTTCGAAGTTGGGGGCTTCTTACCTGGCGCTGCATTTTTAGTCTCCAAGGCAGCTGGGCCCCTTTTCCCCCATGGTTTCTTCTTGTCCCCACGTTCCGCCTTTCCCGTTGACTTATCTTTCTTCGCCTCAGGCTGGTCACGCTTCCTGATCTTGGAACGCTGATACTGGCGCTCTTGCTCAGTGGCCTTCTCAACTATCAACGCGAAAAGAAGCCTAGGGTCGTTGGCAGCCGGCTTGTGCGTGAACTGGATGCACTGTTTAACCTCATCCTTGAGTGAGGTCGGGTGCAGCGAGGCCACAAGACGCTTGCACTTCTCGCGACGGCCGTCGTTGTCACTGAAGCACTCCGTGAGCCCATTTGCCCGCACAATCTTGCCAAACTCGTTAAAATAGTCGAGGATTCTTGCGTAGACATCACTCTCCTTCATGTTGAGCCTAAGCTCGTTCTTGAACAGCCCTTTGATATCCGGAAGGGTCTTGTTCTTCACACTGCCGACGATATGTTCCAACTCGGCAATCAAAACTCCATCAGTCACGTCCTGAACTGGCATGCTGAGCCTGAGCTCACAGAAAGTCTCCAGCAGGTCGGCGTTGAAAGACTCCCTGATAGGGGTTGTGACGATGGCGTAGTCTTCACCAGAGATACGGCAACGAGCCCGCATCTCGGCCTCGTACTCACGACGCTTCACCTTCCATTTCGCCAGAAAGTCGTGTGAGATACTGGTAATTTTCGGGGTAGTGGCGGAGCGAACATCGGAACTGTACCACCACCGGTACCATTGTTGTCTTGCTCCATCGTTCAGGAACAGTCTTGATCTTCGTGTCGTCCACCGATCAACACAGGTGTAGAGCTGCGAAGTCAGTGGAATTCACCAAAGAATTCTTTGTAGTGTTTTCCCGGGTAGAAGATCGAAGGTAAACACTCGACAGTGCGGGTGGCTGGGCCCGCAGGAACTTATAGCCAAGTGTATTGTCTTCTAGCTTGCAGATTGAAGAGTGAGCTCTCGATCTGGTGCTAACCAGTCTGTCGCTCATTTCCCTCGGATCAACCATGTCCAGAAGCGTCCTCCCTAGGTTGATCCGAGAGATACGGAATGCAAATAACATGCAGTTAAACATACAAAGTTCCTCATGTAGCTCCAGGTCAGACACTTGCAGTCAGACTGGAGAGAATGTACACTCAATGTCGTGCTGTACGACACAGTTGAGTGTCTGTGATAATTCTGTTATGAAGTCCAAGGCCTTCGGAAGTAGTGGTGGACCAGGCTTGAACACCAAGGATCCACTACAGTTAGTTAGTTTGGATTCGCATGAGCGCATAGCTAACTGGTTGTATGTCGGGTGTGAATGTTTGAATACGCAACCACACACACAAAATGTTCCGTGCCGTGTATCTGATCAAGTGTTGACCACATAATTATCTCGTCGAGGACGTGTGCTAGATGCTGCGGGCTTTGCATCTTATAATGTACGGATAAGCTGCTATTGTGATCTCTCTCCCTTTTGACCCACTCTAACAAACGTTTGCGGCATGTATTGCAGTGAGTTATGCCGTGAACTTGACTCGTGTTTTCATTTACATTTTTCTACTTGCTCTCAGAGCTGCGTTTTGGTTTTCAACTGTGCCCACAAATGGATACGACAAGCACGACACGGGGTCAAGATCAGTTAGCATTGGCAAATACGCACTCTCGGCTCTCTTCCTCGCTTGTTTCTGCGGAATCAACTGGGTATCCTACAGTAAGGGAACCACAACTACCAGCTTCTGCGGATACTGCGGGTTGCGATCAAGAACTGCAGACAGCCTTTTTCATCTCCGTAACCGGAGCTTGACAACTACAGTTGTAGTGCGCTTCGACCACCCGTATCGCCGTTGAGCATGGCGACCATCTTTAGCTGTCTCATTCAGAAAACAAGCTGCTCAGCAAACGAAAAAGTTGGTAGCAATTTCTCGCGATAAAATTAAATTTCGGCTGGAACAGCCTCACAGGCAGCCTTTGAGAGAACCTTGCGACTTAGATATAAGTCGAAATTGAGAACACGACATATCGTGGCTGTAGTGATTCTGGACATAGTTGCATCACATATTCACGCAACTCTTCGATGTAGAATGCTGGGTGGGCTTGTACGTAGGCTTCCACTGCTGATAACACTAGAGGAGGCCAAAGGGTCCGCGTTTCGCGAGTTCGACGTTCATTAACGATACCTTTCTCGAGAAAGAGTGCGTATCATCGGCGAATAGTCCTTTCCTTCAGCCCCAAAGATCAGACACATGCCCAGTAGGCACGTTGTACACGTGCAGCAGATCAACGACACGCCAGCGAAAGTCGTCTCCGTAGGTCATGGTGAAGAGTCTGATGTGTGAAACTAAAGTGTAACCTACAAACAAGCCAGTCATTTTTGAAAACAGCAGCACCGAAGGTTTAGTTTTAAATTGGAGATGCTATAGCTACATACCCTATTCATGCGAATCTTTTCGGACCTTTCTTGCTATCTCTGAGTCAATTTCTATATTGGACTCGCTATCTCTGAATCGAACCTACCCGGTTTTGCCAAAATCGCTGAAAACCACAAAATATATGATGATTTTTGCTAGTAGAATGCAGCTTCATCTACGATTTACCTGGTTTTAATTATAGCCATGGAAATATTGCCTATGTTAATTTCCAAATTTCTAGGCCATCCCAAGAGATGGGTACATTTATACTTGCTTTTGTATGGGAGGGGTGATAGCTCCTTCTTCTTACAGGCACTGCCTGTTGAAAACAGTATATATATATATGGCCACTAGTAACTAGCACATGTTGTTGTTACTCCTCTCACACAAGATTGCAACCAAATTCACGTATGAAAGTGATATATCCTCTTTTCTAATTTCCCATAACAAAGGCGCCCCGAATCAAGCTGTCCTGTACCAGGACAGCTACCAGTACAAATATGATACGCCATCAAGCCGCATGGATGTGTTGCAATGGCTGTGCTGGTCAACGTGCTGCAGCACGTTTCAGACTACTACAGTGAATTGTATTCTAGGGACTTGCAACCGACGTGTCGGTAGCAAGTCGTGAGGCTCAGTCCGACTCTTCCATACGTTCGAAGTTTGAATTGTGTCCTTTTTGCTGGTTCAAGAAAGAGGCGGAAATCCTCATGATCTTATTCGAGGCTAGATAAAATGTGCGTGTGGCCATCATCTAAACCATGGTTACGCGCACTGTATGGGTTTAAGTAAATCTTAACGAAGTATAGAGCTAAGACTTGGTTAACGTTTGCCATGCTACCAAGTCTTAGTTATAAAAACAGATAGCGAGATAGTGCAATATCACAATAAAAATCGCACTTTGACAATAGAAACGCAATTTTGGCATGTCTGTTGAGGATGTGAGACTCGTTATTTGAGGCTACAATTTTGAGCGAACCTAGAGGCTGGATCAGGTTCGCTTTTAAAGCGCACTTAAGCAATTATAGGTATTTTCGGGCTAAGGTATAATTATTTCCGATAGTGTGTCTGTTCAAAACCATAGCTCGAAAATTGACTGTAAAGTTCGATCATCGAACTTTACGAAGAGCTCAAAACATAATTAATTTAAAACGAGATGTTCTTACAGCCAGACGACGTTCTTATAAACTTGAACCAGACCGCGAGACAGTGCGGAAAGCACAAAGGAAACTAACGACCTTGCGGCATGGGGAACTGCTGCTCCACGGATGCCTCGAACGTCGTGACGCGGCTCTCGGGCAACGCGCCGCCCTCCAAGAACGGACTGGACGACGCTCCCTACGCCTCCATCGCGGCGTCTCCGCTCAAGTACGCGGCCACAGAAGACACGGAGCCGCACATCAAGGACGACGAACCGGCGTCGTCTCCGTCTCCGTCGCCCTCGTCAGCCTCGCACGAGCCAGAGGCGGATGCGTTCGTGCAGAGTGACGCGTTCGCGTCGACGCCAGCGCACCAGCCAAGCAAAGCGGACGTGGAGAACACGCACAGTGTCAAGATTGGCGACTACAACCTGCGCTACTCGTACTATTCCAAGCGCGGGTACTACCCTGAAGGTACTGGAGAACACTATGGAAAAGAGCAGAAGACTGCGTTGTTGGCGCTATAGTGCGCGGGAGAGGGCGATTGTTTTTACTAATTGTATTTATTTATTTTGCTGTTTGATGCAGCACGGAAGAAGGCTAATCAAGACAGTTATTACTGTGAAACTCACTTTGCTGGAGACGCAGAGAAGGCGTTCTTCGCGGTGTTTGATGGCCATGGACAGTATGGTGACATCTGCTCGCAGTTTGCGGCAGAGCAATTGCCGGAGAATATTATCAAGAATATCGAGGAGAATGTGGGCATTTTACCGGCCTTGACGCGTGCGCACGTGCAAACGAACCGAGCGGTATGGCTGCACAATGTTTCTTTTTCTAGATGAAGAGTTGATTTTTGTGTGGTTTGGTGCGCAGATGCACGAAGCGAGCTTTGATGACTCGATGAGTGGCACGACCTCAATTTCGGTGCTGTTCTGTGGTAATGAAATCCACGTCTCGAACGTGGGAGACTCGCGTGCTATCATCGCTCAAGAGAATTTAAAGGCCTCGACCCGGGAAGGAGAGGCGAATCTGGTCGCCAAACCACTCTCGATTGATCAGACGCCGTTCCGGAAGGTAAACCTGTGCTTTCTTCCTGCAGTAAGAGTGCAAGGTATTTAACGTGTTTTTCTGATGTAGGACGAGCGAGTGCGAGTGAAAAAGTGTGGTGCACGCATTTTGACGGTCGACCAGGTAGAGGGTCTCGAGCCAATTCACGAAAACTGGGGACTTACACTTGGCGAGGAGATCGACGAGAACGGCGATCCTCCACGTATTTGGCACCCGTACGGACAATACCCGGTAGGTTTCTGATAGTATTATACCCCCTCATGCTGATAAAGTACGTTCCGCATCTCACCAACGTATGACAACCTTGTATTTGTAGGGCACTGCATTTACTCGCAGTATCGGTGATTTGGTCTCTGAAGAGCTCGGCGTGACTGCAGAGCCAGAAATTTTGTGCAAGGGCCTGAATCCTCACGACAAGTTTATCGTCATCGCAAGTGACGGCGTATTTGAGTTCCTCACCAGCCAAAACGTTGTTGACATTGTGAAGCAGTACGACAACCCGTCGGAAGCGTGTCATGCACTTGTAGAGGAGGCATACAGTCGCTGGCTTCAGTTTGAAGTTCGTACGGATGACATCACTGCTATTTGCATCTTCTTGGACGGAGTTACACCAGCTCGGGAGCGTGATGGTCCTCGTGGCAGTATCTATGTTGGCGGTGAGGTTTTAGACCTGCAATCAATGCAGAGACCTGTGCGTGGTGTTATAAAAACCATGCTCGCAGGAATACTATTGTGGGGACGGATGCGATCCGTTTGTCATTGGCAGAAGCGTTCATGGACGATGACGATGGAACAGATATTCCCAATTTGATTGAAAGCGAGGGAAATCTGAGGAAGAGGAGGAATGGATAAAGAATGCTGTCCAAGGCAGCTTCCTGTTCAATCATCTCAGTGATCAAAGGTGCGGAATCATTCGAGCATGTTGTCGTCTACAAAGGTGGCTATACGCTCACGATATTAAGCCTATTGTTTTGCATTTACCAGATCCACGAGGTCATTTCTGTTCTGAAGAAACTAGAATTCAATCCTGGTGAGATTGTAATGCGCCAAGGGGTTCCCGGCGATACGTTCTACCTGGTAAGCTCAATGAATGACGTGCTGAATATTCAGCTCACCTTAACATCAACTGTATACTAACCGGTTGCATTGGTAGGTGGAGACTGGTGAATTTGAGGCTCGTCGCCTAAATGACGAATCCGTGCCAGAAAACGACGATAACGATGCTCTCACGGATGCATATGGCGAAGTGGTTAGAGTGTACAAAGCTACTCCAGATGTTCATCCGACTTTCGGCGAGTTGGCACTGATTTACCCGAAGCCTCGTGTTCATACTATCATCGCGAAGGAAAAGGGAACTCTTTGGGCGTTAGATCGTATCGCCTTCCGCTCGATTTTGATGCGCGGCCGACCCCTGCGGGATGTTGTGCGACGTCTGCGCCAGATTAGTTTGCTTCGTCCACTAACGGTGGCCCAAACTAACCTAGTTGCGGAAGAGATGCGCACTGTGGTGTTTGAGCCTAACCAAGTCGTTCTTCACGAAGGAATGACAGAACCGGGCTTTTTCCTCATTACCAGCGGGCGTATTGAATCGACCTCAAAGGTTGACAGCGCAGCGTCACTTGAACTGAAAACGTTTGATTATTTCGGTGAAATTGCGCTGGTGCGAAGGCGGTCAATCAGGTACTTTACCAGTTGTCTACGTTTGCATGCAACAATTTACTGACTTGTTGATGTGGCGAATGAATACACGTGCAGCCAACGATCAATTCGAGCCCTCGAGCGTACGGAGTGTCTCTTCATTAGAAAGGATGCTCTGGAGCTTGCTGTGGGCAAACTGTCTTCGATTCTTGAGAAGGATAAACTTCGACGGTCACGTAAAGCACGGATTTCAGAGTCGCAGAAGGAGGCAACGGTACATTTTCGTATTTGCTGGGCTATACAATATTTCGTGAGGGCAAGAATTTCGCTAATTCATCGCTCGTATCCAACAGGCAACCACGTTCGTCCAGTTTGACGACGAGCCAAAGGCGAAGATGCCACAGTCTATTGAGGACCTCGAAGTTGTTGGAAGTGTGCTGTCAGACCCGACTAATACTGTTCGGCTCGTTGAAGTAAAGGGGTCATCACCACCCGAGTATCTGACTCTGCGATCTGCGAGCAAGCAAGCGATTGTTGGCGCCAGTATGCAGAAGCATGTTTGTGGTGAGCGTGACATCTATGTGTCTCTCTACGAAAAGAATGCCCTCGTACCGCACTTGCTTGGCATGAACTCAAACTCATCCGACATCCACATGCTCTACGACACGCAAATTGTGGGGACGCTCGAAAGTTTTTGATCGGCGAACCACATGGCGAATCGTTTGTCCGCTACTATGCTGCTCAGGTGGTCCTGGCGCTCGAGTTTCTGCACTCGGTAAGATTTGTATATCTTTCCTTTCTGCGAGTGGAGACATCTCATCTGCGTTTCTGTGATTATAGGAGGGTGTTGTCTCGAGAATGGTGGATCCGATAAATTTGATGGTTGACCGCAGCGGAAATCTTCGCATGACCAACCTCAGGTACGCTTGCTCGTATCTATACTCTTCTTCGTGAAATGTTGATTTAGGATCTAATGGTATTGTGTGCAAATTCATCTTGTAGACTGTCGAAGTACGTTGGTAGAGGTCGAACGTACACGGTTTGCGGTACACCTGAGTACTTGGCACCGGAACAGATTACGGGAGAAGGTAAACATCGTATTTGCACCGTTACAGCATGGTGATTTGCATAGTCTAATCCCTCCATGCTGGCAGGTCACAACATTGCCGCAGACTATTGGGCACTTGGTGTGCTCATGTACGAGATGCTTACTGGCGCGACCCCTTTACGCGAGAAAACGAGAACGATCTGGAAATCTTGAACACCATTGCAACGTTCCGCCCTGTAAGTTAAATCTGGTAGATGTGGATAGAATAGGGAATGGTAAGCTGACAGCTGCTTCTTGTGATATAGGACCAATTGTCGTGGCCCGATAACACAAGTTCTGAGCTGAAGGACATCATTGAGAGTTTATTAAGCTCCGACTTCACCCGGCGTTTGGGCTTTTCCGACGTCCGCGCTGGAGCGTGCGAGCCTATCAAGAAGCACCCGTTCTTTGCCGGTACTTCGTGGGAGGCTACCAAAATCGGCTCGTTCTCGGTACGTTTTGTGATTTGCTCATGTGACTTATTGAACAAAATGTCTGACTTCGTCGTGATTGTTTCTTTGCTGCAGGCACCCCTTGAGCCGGAGGCTGCGTCGGAGTTCAAGCAGATCGCGGCGAGCGGAAGTCACGAAGAGTTGAACATTGGCAGCGCCTACACGGGCGACACCGACTGGCTCGCCGGATTTTAGACTCGATCTGTATAAACTCACTCGCACATGCTGGCAACACAAGCAAATGAGCGCCGACACCACGGCGCCTGCCATAGCAGCGAGCTCCTAATTTGAACTATTTTGTCTTTTTACTCACTGCAGTTAGGCCTCGCTTGTCTGCTTGCCACTTTCATGGGAACACAAGACCTTGAATCTCCATGTCGCCGAAGCACACGGTGCAGTGTTGCAGAATGGCCTGCAATGCAGACAGAGTGCTATCAGTATGCAAGATTTCAAGCTGTGAATCATTTAACGTACCTTGTTGTGATCAACTCGTTCAGCGATGGTAGGGAAGTACTGCTCGATAGCCTCGACAGCCTTATCATCAGTCTACAGCACCAATACGCATGTCAAACCAACAACACTTCGACACATACTCCTTCAATCCTCACCACCATCATCGTCGGCTGGAATTGAACCTCGTCACTTTCTAAGCGACAAAACTCTCCCCCAGTCTTCCTCACGATTAATTCCATCTCTTTCTCCCTTGCAAAGTGCATCACCGTCAAGCGATACTCCTGATACCCTCCATCTGGACAGTGCACACTTCAGAGCAGCATATCAATTATCCCCCATCGCTACAATAGCAACAACTAAAAAGCTATTACGCACCAGTCATCCACAGGGATCTCCTCGCCCATCAAGCCTAGTTGCGTGCGACTTGACGCGCAGATAAAATACCCTTGGAACCAACTACTATCCCGAGGGAAGCACAACGCCGCACGTCCACCAGTGCTCGAGAACGTGGTCATTTTCGCTACGTCTCTTGTGCAAGCAATCAATAGCAGGAACCAATGGAGCTGCGCTGTTTGACGGACGACACGGCACTCGTGCGAGCAGCCAAGAAGCTCAACTTGGGTGTGCTGCCAGTGCAACCTCCAGAGTTCTGCTACCGTCGAGCAGAGAAGGATGCAAACCGACTGTCGTGGGGTGCCGTGAACTCTTCTGACGTTCTCTGTGGTGCTGCAATTGCTGATCTCGAGATTGAACGTGACGGACAACGAGTGGTGCAGCTACGGACTTTAGTGGTGGGGACGCAATTCCGACGTCAAGGGATCGGACGGAAGTTGGTGATGCAGATCATTCAACAAGCCAAGGAGTTGCACGAGGTTGGCAGTGTGAGACTCCATGTGCATGAAGCGAATGAGGACGGCTTGGCGTTCTACAAGGCGCTAGGGTTCACGGAAGTGGCACGTCTTGAGGACTATTACCGTCACTTGGAGCCGCGTACAGCTCTCGTGATGCAGTTTTCGTTGTGAGGAAGGAGGAAGCAGGTCATCGTTGATTGCAATACACTGAGGTTTGGTGCTCTTAGTAGTAGGCCTTGAAGGTAGCCTGGGTGAACTCGTCGTAGTTCATGTTGTTGTTCCAGCGAGAGAGCAATGGAGGCACTCCCTTGGGCAAGTTCTCGGTCTTACCGGCCTCGATCGGATCCTTGGCACCGTCGCCCGTAGGTACAAACATCCGCTCTTCTGGTAGTGGCTGCATGAACACAGCAAGTGTCTCGCGGTTCACATCGGTAACCTGAGGACCGCGGACAGCATGGGGAGTGGCTTGTAACGCTCCGCCAGAGAGGATCTGGGACGTCTCGCCGATCTGATAAACCAAATGGCCCGGCGGGATGTTAGCCTTGAGGATCTCACCACGTCGATTCTTCACGTAAAGCCCTGACGCAGGGTCTGGGTTTGGCACTGCTGCGCCATTAGTGTCTGTGAACATGGCTTGCACAAGTCCTGTAAGCGCACCGTGGTCGTTGTGCCAGCCACACCAAGCGAACGAATCCTCAAGTGTCGTGGCTTCTTGCTGCGCCGCAATCTGTTCTTTCGTCAGCGAGTAGTAGTGCAGCAATCTGGCAAAGCGGTACCCCAATCATCAGCTCATGAACACACCACTTGATCAATACAACAAGGCACGTAACAACACACGTACCGAGCTTTGGAGCACTTGCCTGTGCTGATGATCCGGTGCAACTTGCCTCGCTCGTACCCTGAGCACTGAGACTATAGAAAATACACACAATCGTCAGCAAAGTCCACCAACCGCTCCAGTACCAACGCACCTCCACGAACTTGTCACATTGGTGTGCCACCAAGATTCCAGTATCCACAATCAGTTGTCCGAGCTTCATAAATGCCTTCTCCAGCTCCGGTAGCTCTACATGAACCACAGTGTTAGCCAGTCTCCACCCAGTAAACCACCTCATTATACCCACCTTGAGGCCAGATATTGGGATGGTAGAAGGACGGATACTTGTCAATGAGCTGTTGGTCTCCTTTGGCCAGGTCGTTGGTCTCTGGGTTGTTATAGTACGAGCCCTTGGCGAAATCTGGCTTGCCCTGCAGGTTCTCCTTGCCGTGGCTCCACCCGAGACTGTAGAAAGCTTGGGGCAGCTCACACTTGGCCTTGACGTCGTTCGGGAGATTGGCAAACTTGAATGCCAGCGGCAACAGGTCGCTCCGCTTGGCGTTGAGCTCCGAGACGCCACTCACCACGAGGATCCCCATGCCTTCGTAGCCAAAAGCCTCTTGAATAACAGCAGACAGGTCCTTCTTGCTGACGAGGTCTTCGTAGGAGACCACGGGAACATCACGAGCCTCGACGGTGGAGTGGAGCGGCGCCATCTGTGACGTGTGTGGCGGTCGGCAAATTGTCAAATGAGCGGACAGACGTTGAAGGACGCATAATTTGATGTGGTCCACTGTTCGGGTGGTAAGCATTCTGATGGTGCTGGTTAGTATGGAGATGAATGCTGCAAGTACAAAGTCGTGGGCACTCTGAAAAGTGTGGACATGGACAGCATTCAATAGGTTGAGCAAGACCATACTATGCTTCATGTGTTTTCAAACGTGTGTGTATTGTGGGAAATCGGTGCTAGTTTGGTTGTCGACCGCAATGACCTACACAACACGAAATCCCTCGAGCGTTGTCTACTTTCTTGTTGATGTAGCCTCTTTGGCAGATGTTGCAGAGAGCAGAAATCCTGGGGAAATGGATATACTTGAATTAGTGTAGGATAGTATGGGCTAGAGTAATTCCTGGGCACCAACCATTGTAGCGGCACCGGTGCTCTTCCTAACTTCGCACTAGTGCACTAGCTTCGTCTTTTGATTCTTTCTAAACAACCGACTCTACCTCTACGCTCCGCTTAATCCCTCAACAGGTAGTGAACCGAGGCCAAGCCTCAAGCGACGACTTTCCACGCAGATAACTTCGACGTGTGGAAGACCCGCGTGTGCGCCGCCCTCAGCGAAAAACATCTGCTCGGTTTTGTGAAGAAGCGCGACTACGATGGCATATCAAAGGAAGAAGCCGAAGAAAGTAAGAGTTGTATGTTCGATGTCGATGACACGCCAAGACGGAAGCCGGCCGAGAAGATGATAGCGTTAACAATGTTGTCAGAAAGCCAAGACGAAAATTTGCATAGTGAAGACGATGGACAACACTCGTGTTCGATTGGGGTCAAGAATCACACGACCTCGTACGAGATCGTCACTTTCGTCTGCAAGAAGTACGAGGGTCCGGCTTTCCATTACAACCCCAGCAGTACTTAATGGAAATTAAGTACGAGGAGAGTGGGGTCTAACCGAGTTCGTTCTCAAACCGAAGTACGCGATGAAAGTCTCAGATGAAGCCACTGAATAAGTGACGACGGAAGGACAGAACTCGATCTAAGTGTCCAATTCCATGCCCAAGTCCTGGAAGAACAACCTCTGCATTTGGAAGGACCGACGGAAGTACATCTCGTATGAGGACCTCAGTAAAGCATTGCGGACAAGGCCCGATTTGCAGGCCCAAGAACGCTTCGACTGATTTTCAAATAATTTGGAACCCGTGCCCAGTTATACCAACGCGTACACTCCTCCGCAGAGCGGAGTTGCTGAACGTAGAATGCGTGCAATCATGGAGAGGGTTTGTGCTTTATTGCTGGAAGGCAACCTTTCTAAGCAGCTTTGGGCCGAATGTGACCACACTAGTCGCCAAGCTCTAAGACGGACGGCCGCACGCCGTACAAACTATGGTACAAGGGTATCCCAACCATGAACTATACCAAGGTGTTCGGGTGCAGTGCATACGTCCACATCACAGAGCAATACCAAGGTAAGCTCAATGCCCACACAGGATGTGCACGTATCTTGGCATATCAGATCACAACAAAGGATATCGCTTGATGGACATCAGCACACATGCTATCGTGTACAGCCGTTATGTCGTCTTCAAAGAGGACGAATTCCTCCATCTACCTGACCAGACACCCCCACCTGAGCCATTCCAACTCGCGCAAACGCATCATCCTGCGCCTGGATCTCTGTCTGCACCGACTCCTACTTCAACTCAGAGCGAATTACCCTGACTATGGAAGGTGCTGGAGCAAAAACGATATGCAGCACTCATTTCGAACAGAACCAGCACCAACTTTTCTGCCCGCAAGCGCCCTCGCCTTGATGTCGCGAAAGTAAAGCTTGATTCTGCGGAGGAAAGGGAGCAACACTAGCTGTTTAGTATGTGTCCTAGCCTACTACGCCCCGAGACGCAATGAGGTCATCTCACGCTGATCAGTGGCAAACCGCTAAGACAAGCCCTCGTGAACAACAAAACGTGGATGTTAGTACCCCCTCGTAAGGGAAGAAATTTTCTCACGAGCCGCTGGGCATTCGTTGTCAAGTATGCTGGCACAGGCGAGATTGATCACTTTAAACCGCGTTCAGTGGTCAAAGGTTTCCTTCAGCAACACGGCATCGATTACAACAATATATTTTCCATGTTATCAGGTTGGAAGTACTCAGACTTCTCCTCACGATCACAGTCTTGCTCGATCTCGAGATTCACCATATCGATATCTCAAACGGCATTCTTTACAAATTTTTTGAGGAGAGAATCTAGATGAATATAAAATCCCGGTGTGGCAAACTCATAAGAGCCTGTACGGGTTGAAACAAGCTCCTCGTGTCTGATACCAAACGTTGTCTGCCTTCCTGGAGAGCCTTGGTTTTCACAAACACATTAAGAACATTTATGCATTCCAACGTACTATTAATGGGACCACCTAGTGTACGTTGACGATCTTTAATCATTGTGCCCACTCCATCCCTCATCATTAAGTTAAAACCAGCCCTGGAACAGCGGTTTTCCATGATCTATTTAGGGAGGTAAAGTACCTACTCGGCTGGTCCATCCAACACGACCGTAACAACCGAACGATCTTTATCCATCAGCATAATTACGCTACGAAGGTCATTGACCGCTTCAGCGACTACATTCCGTACCCTATTGCAACACCAGCAGAACGGACCACTAAACTCTCCGCGAACAGTCAGCCTAGCAGTGAGCAAGAGAAAGATGCGATGAAATTGATTCCGTATCGCCAAGCCGTAGGCAGTGTCATGTACTTGATGGTAGGTACTCGACCTGATATGGCATTCTACATGCGAGAGGTCAGTCAATTCCTAGCCAATCCAGGTATGGAACACTGGAAAGCGGTCATTCGTGGGCTTAAGTATCTATCGGGGACGAAAGAATACGGTCTACTTCTGGGAGGCTCATCCAATACTACTTCAGAGAATCTAGCTGACCAGCTAATTGCCTACAGTGACTCTGACTATGCCAACTGCCCCGACACGAGACGCTCCGTTGGTGGATATGTGACTATGCTAGCAAGCAGTCCAATCTCATGGCTCTCCCGTAAGCACCACACTGTGGTCTTCTCTACAACAGAGGCAGAATATATCGCCCTGTGTCACTGCATGCAAGAGATGATATTCCTCAAACTCCTCCTCAAGGAACTTGGTTTTGCTACAACGCAAGCTAACACTATCTTCGAGGACAACCAGAGCTGCATCAAAATCTGCTACAATCCCAAACTGCATGGACGATCAAAGCACATTCATGTTAGATACTGCTTTGTGCAAGATAAAGTAGAGCGACATGAATTCACTGTCACTTACTGCAATACAAAAGAGATGATAGCTGACATCTTCACCAAGGCTTTAGACAAGCACCAGTTCAGAGAACTAAGGGCCAAGCTTAGGTTAAAGACCCTGAAAGCTAGTTCCGGCCACTCAGTATAGAAAAATACTGATAATAAAACCGCATGAAGCGTGCCTATCTACTGCGTCCTTTTAGATTATTTTTCCCACTGGGTTTTATCCTTTTGTTCGCTCAAGGTTTTCCCTCGTTGAGGTTTTCCTGGTCAAGTACCGAATTATCTAGGCACATGAGCTTATATAAGTCCATGCAAAAGGCAAATGTTTGCTGGGAAAATTTCATTATCAGTTAGGCAAACCCGCGGAAATCCTACTGACTCCACTTATCTACTTCTGTTTGCAGACAATAAGTGGACGAACAAAGGCATAAAAATCAATCCAGTCCTCCGCTGACTCAACTGGCTTACCTTCATCCAGATCGTAGATTAGCCGCGTCTTGCCTTGGACTGTGAGAACGAATGCGTGACCGACACATCGGGTGGTTGTAAGCTGCAACAATATAGACACCATCCTTGAGCTTGACTTCATTCAGCACACGTACTCCACGTCGCCCAGCAACCGCGAAATTATCCAATGCAATAGCTCGGTAAATGAAATCGCGGCCGGAATCACGAAGTCGACGTAAGAAGACGAGAACAACCTTCCACGACGTCCCCTTCGTCATATCCATTCCACGAGATGCCAGCTGATCCACGACGAAGTCATCAATGTCACGCTGCGTCACAATGTCAGGACGGCCACATAGTTCAGCGGCACGCTTTAGGGCGTTAAACACGCACAGTCCTTGCATGTCCGCACCAATAGCATTCTTGCCGTACTCATCCGTTAGCCAAAACGCAGCAAAAGTCTTGACCTGTGAGGATTTCCAGCGATCGACTAGCTCAATCTCCTCTCGGAAATTGTCAGCGAGCAGCTGAGCACGAGGCTCCCAAGTCCGTTGGTAGTACCGTCGATTCTTGACAGAAGGGTTAACCCACAGCACTTGATACTGGAAAGTCACCAGGGAGTCTCCACGACGGTTGTTAATACGCGCAACATCCCATTTTTTCTTTGTTGACGCAAAATTCGCCGTGACGGTAAGCTCAGATCTCTCGTAGTTTTTCCCGTAAATTCTCCAGTACATATTACCGTCACTGTCATCACTGTCGGAATTTGTATCGTTAGATACAGAGTTGGTGTCAGAGTTCGTCGGATTTGAATGATCAATTTGTCAAGTCATCAGATTCCCTCGACTTAATGGCAGCGGTCTGTGCACTGGTCACGAATAGACGATAGTCTTCGTCTCCTTCATCATCTTCCAGGATGGGGATGAAGGAAGCAAGCGAGCCACGTGCCTTCTTCTTCTTCTTCTTTGGTGCACGAGACACATTCTCTTCAATGGTTAACGGTACGGTTGTCACTGGTACTTGCAAAGTTGCTGTAACATTCGGTACAGTTGCTGTAACCCCGGGTAAAGTTGCTGTAACCGTGGGCAAAGTTGTTGTAACCACGGGTGCATTTGCTGCTGCATTTGATGCCTCTGTAGACACCACCACAGCCGCGCTTGCCTTTGCTGCTGGCTCAGTTAGATCAACAGCAGCCTTAGTAGCCTCTGAGACTACTGGCACTCCCCGAAGGGATGGGTACATCCGTGACAGCTCTTCCAGCACCTGGAACAGGCTCAATAGCCTCTATAGCGTCTGGAGCCGCCACTGTGGCGTCCGTACTAGCATCTGAGGCTTTAGACAGGTACTTCACGGTCTCATTTACGTCACTAAGTAGTACAGGTGCTGCTGGGTGTATGCATACTGTACGCGCGGCCGCTCTCGCCTTCTTCCTGGCGCGTAACTGCTTGGCACTGGCGTTCTTCTTCTTTCTCTTGGCCGGCAGGCGCTGGACCAGACGCGCTGCTGATGATACTACCATGGCTCAGTCTCTAAGTTCCTGCCCGAGGCGTGTCTCCCGTGTCCTCCTTCCCTCACAGCAAGCTGCGGGGCAAAGTCAGATCAGCTAGCGCAGGAGGCTTCCTTAGGCGTGGCGTTTTAAAGACTGAGCAGTCGTCTTTTCTTTAGAACAATCACCTCTTATACCTAATTTTTCAGGTATCCGGGACATAATGTGAAGAGGCAGGGAGGCTGTTAAAGTTGCCTCTAAACAGTATGATTACCTACTACAGAGGACCTGTCACACATTATAATTTGATGGTATAGGACCTCCTTAAGTTGTTATGACTGGCTTTCACTATACTTATAGTGCTGCACACCAATCAAGGAGGAGACTACACTCCACCTATAAATCTAATGAACTCCACTTCGTCTTTTGACGTCTAACACAACAACTTCTTCTTCTCTATCTTCGCTTCTACCCTGCTAACCACGACATAAAATCGAATGCCAGGCTGCACGTACAGCCACCAATTTGGAGGGTCAGGGCAAGATGCATACATTAGATTTTAGAGTCTACCGAACAAGGTATTGGGGTTTGGAATATTTCGGAATAAATAACTGGTGTTTAGCTTAATTGTCACAAAATAAATAATTCCGTAAAATGTTCGGAAATAACGTCGCAATTAATTTTTCGGGTTCCCTGACTGTCATACAGTACAGAGTTGCAGGGGATGAGTGAACCGACTTAATGAAGTGATTTGACAGATTCTGGCTACCGGCCAAATGTACCCATCGACAAGTGGATGCAGTACCCTCAGACCATTCGTCATTCTTCCTCAAGGCCACTCCATCGAATACCATGAGCCGCGTTCACAGTGCATTTCTCCAGGTTTGCTCTCACCTGGGCATCAACTTTGTGCGACGGGAGCTGCTGTTGATGCTATCGACATCGAAGATGCAGTTGACGGACAATCGCAATTGGCCAAAGCTGCAGCTGAAGGACGAGTGGACCGACTCCAGCTCTTGCTCCGCTTCGAGAAGGCGTCGGTGAATGGCGTCGTGGGAGAAAATGGGGACTCGGCGCTGCTGACTGCAGCAGAGAGGGGCCACTTGGAAGCGGTTCGCGTGTTGCTTGATCATGGGGCGGACACTGAGCTCATTGGCTCGAAAGGATGCACTGCTCTGGTCTGTGCTGCTTCAGAGGGGCATCAAGACATTGTGAGGCTGTTGCTGGGGAAGAACGCAGCAGTGGATGCCCAAGGAACGATAAAGAAGACAGCGTTGATGTGTGCGGCTGAGAAGGGCCATCTAAAGACAGTTCAAGTGCTGCTGGATGGTGGAGCTAGTGTTGACTTGGATGGTGAAGAGAAGGACTCGGCTCTAGTGCTGGCTGCTCAAGGAGGCCACGCGGAGGTTGTTGAACTGCTGGGCGATCGCGGTGCTGTAATTGAGTTCAAAGGTGTCAACGGCGACACCTCCCTCATTCGTGCAGCCACAGATGGACGTGTTGATGTTGTACGGGTCCTGATTGGGAAAGGAGCTGAGGTTAATGCTCAAGCAAGCAATGGTGACACGGCATTGATCCGAGCAGCTAACAAGGGGCATGTGGAAACAGCTCGCGTACTGATGGAAAATGGTGCAGCTGTTGAGTTGGCAGATTCAGATGGCTTCACGCCGCTGCAGTGCGCAGCGAAAGAAGGTTTCGTGGACGTTGTTCGGCTTCTTCTTGTCAATCACGCTGGAGTCAATGTGGCTAATGCTGAAGATATCACGCCGCTGATACGAGCAGTGGATAGAGGACACATAGAAGCTATAAGCCTTCTTGTGGAATGGAAAGCTGAGGTTGATCATCAATCTGCATATGGAGGCACAGCGCTAATCGACTCTGCGTTCCTCGGACATTTGGAGGCGACACGAATACTCGTTGAGGCCGGGGCGGACGTGAATCTAGCACATACGGACGGATTCACACCACTGATGTGTGCAGCACAAGAAGGCCACACAGCAATTGTCGAGTATCTGCTTCAAAATGGAGCTACCGTGGATCATCAACCAAAGAAAGGGGGCGAGCGTTGGAAGTATCTACCGCCAATGGACACGTAGAGGTTGTGCGCTTGCTATTGGAGCATGGGTCTAACGCCAATCTTGCGGATTGGAACGGCTGCCCACCACTAATGGACGCTGTAGACAGTGGGAAAATTGATATCGTTGGACTTCTCCTTGCGCGTGAGGCAAACGTCAACACGCAAGACAACGATGGAGATACATCACTGCACGAATGCGTATATGAGAATATGCTTGATATCGCAAAGATTTTGTTGGAAAATGGAGCAGATCCAAACGTGCCAAATTCGGTAGGGTTTACACCTCTCATGGCATGTGCCCATGTGGGGCAAACGGAATTCGTGCCGCTGCTTGCCTCTAATGGCGCCACAATGGATATGACAGATCATTGCGGGAGAACTGCATTGATGCTTGCCGCAGAGGAAGGACATCAAGCCGCTCTTGAGGCACTTTTGGAAAATGGTGCAGCCATCGATATTGCCGACACGGATGGCAAAACCGCGTTGATGAAAGCTGCGTACCGAGCTCACGACGATCTCGTGCTCTTCCTTCTTCAAAAGAATGCCAATGCGTCTGCGACAGATAATGCGGGGCTAACGGCTGCAGCACTTGCCAGGTTAAACAATCGGATCGATACTGAGCGAGTTATTAAAGGCTACCAAGGTGTCGACCTCTGCACAACGCTTGGTACTCCAATTCCCACGAAAGCTCCAGAGTGGTTCATTTCGAGTCGTGAAATTCGGAAGGAGAAGGATCCGTTTAGTTTTGGGTCGTTTGGCAAGGTGTACCGAGGATGGTGGCTCAATTCCAGAGTCGTGATCAAGTGCGTGAATGCGGAAGCTGATAAGGAGAAGGAAGCTTTTCAGCGCGAGGCACGGATCTGGCAACAGGCTCGACACCCTAACATCCTTCCGTTCTTTGGTGCCTGCCACGAAAGTACACCGTGCTTTTCGTTTGCGAAGAAGCGACGAATGGGAATCTGAAGGATTATCTGTTCCGTGAGAAGCAAAATGGGAAAACACTCGCCTGGCGCAAGTTGCACGAGCTTGCTTTGGGTCTGCTTTTCTTGCACGAGCGCCGCATTGTTCACAGTGATCTTAAGTGCAACCAGGTCCTCATTAGCAAGGACGGGGTGGCCATGTTGACGGATTTCGGACTGAGCTTCAACTCTGCAGAGGCAAGAGGTGTTGCAAGCGGCAATACTCTCGGTGCTCTTCGTTGGAAAGCTCCCGAAGTGATCCGCAAGGACAACCCAACCGCTCCAAACACAACATCGGACGTGTATTCGCTCGGCATGTGCATCGTAGAGGCTGTGACCGGAAAAGTGCCATGGGGAGATCTGCCCGACCCAGTTGTCAAGTTTCACGTGACACGAGAACAGTTCCTGCCACGACCGAAAGCTTTTCAAAATAATGCTCAATGGGAGCTGGTTAAGTCGCTGTGTGCATTTGACCCGTCAAAGCGTATGACCATGTCGGATGCAGTCGGCCAACTTCAGGCTTTTGCGCAAGAAGAGCTCATCCAGGAACGCATAGCAGAAAGTTTGGAGACCGCTGAGGGCGCGATGTGAGTCCAGCTTCAACTCCCAAGTATTACTTGATCAGTCCAATCTAAGTTTCTTTTGTCAATGGGAGCCAATTCGAAGCCGCCTGCACGACATCTACTCGTGAAAGATTGGTCGAGCCTATTTGAATTGCTGCGTGCAAGCTGTTGGCTCGAAGTTCGCGACGCCCAATAATGAAGATGCGCCACATGAGTGATGCGATGGGAGCGGAATGGCCAGCGTTTTGTTTTGCTTACCAAGGCGTTGCTGTCAATGATTTCATGAGTTGATCCGGTACGGAGGTGAGTGCGCAGTTCGAGCGATGTGGTGACATTGGCAGGAAAGTTGAGTGAATACAAATTTGCTTGTATCTACTGTATTGCCTCTGTCGGCCTGCACTGCCCAAAAGCACAAGACAGGCGAGAATTCTGCAGATAGGCGCTCTACTGAAGTGCCTCTTTCGGTCATTTCCGGCGGTCACCGATCTGTAATACTCCAACTCGATACCACATTCGAAGCATTCGCTTTGGCGCGATATTTGACGGGGAAATACGAGCAATCGACTAATGACAAGCCACTACAGTAACAGCGTGCGCATCCTACGGAGGTGGTGGCAGAGAACGAAAAAGTAGTGTACGAACAAACGTCAGGTAGTCGCGACAAATATGATCATATAGCGTGAAGAAACTCGCGCTATCACCAAGCGTCCACCGAACGTCACCAAAGCAGAGCAGACTCGCTGAACGTGTGTGTGTGTTTGTGTTTTGGGGCTAATACGCTAGTACTCAATCTCGGACATTTTCAGTGCCATCATAAGCACGTCATCCTCTGTAAGAGCATCATCATTTCCAGCGTTTCCTGTGCTGTGTCGACCACGTCGAGGAACCGGAGCTGCTGTCGTCTTCTTTCGCTTGCTCGCAGTCAATGCACTCGTCGGCACCTTACTTTCTGAGCTTCGAGGGCGCTTGGCTGGCTTTTTCGCCTCAGACTTCGTCGGTGGAAGCTCGGAAGTAGTAGTGGTAGTAGCAGTAGCACTTGTGGGAATTGGCGCTTTCTCTTCGGACGAGGCCTTGGCTTTGCTTGTTGGTTTGTTGGGAGATTTACTGGGGTTTTAACGCTTTGTCGTCGTGCTCGTCTCGGTGGTACTTTGTCCGTTTGATCGACCGCCACTGGATGCTTTTCCTCCATTTCAGAAAGCCGAAGAGCCTCCTTCATTGCATCCTCCTCCGACAATCCCATTTGGAAATTAAACATTTGTAATGCCATGGTCTGCTCGAGAACGGAGCTTTCCCGTCGATTTGTCGTCCTTCTTGCAGGTGGAACTTTTGTCGGATGCTTCTTCCCTCTCTTTGTTGTCGTCGGTGACGTTGCTGTTGCTCCCACCGCCCCCGATACTGTCTGCTTCGTGTTACCAGCCTCCACAATAACCGCGGCTTTCTTTTTCCCTCTTCTTGCAATTGATGCAGTCGTCGTGCTACCCGAGGCCGCCTGCTTTGTTTGCCGGGCTGGTGTAGTAGAGGATACAGCTCGGGTATGTTCACTTTTATCAGCATTTTCAGTGATGGCTGGATCTGCTTCAATATCTTCGGTGACTCCATGTTCTGCCACCTCCTCAATTGCAGTCTTGGACGGCAGAGCACGCTTCTTACCTTTAGTTGTTTTACCTTCACGTTTTGCTTTGGCTTGTGTCTTCGGCACCGCCTTCTCTTTAGACTTAGTGGTCGTCTTGGTTTTGACTGCTCTGCTAGGTTTCGTCTTTTGGCGAGTATCACCAATCCTCTTGCGAGGCTCTTGTGTCAAGGGAAGTGGTGAAGATCCAGCATCGGTGGTTGCCTCCACGGCAGAGGCAGGTGCTGCAGTGTCGGCTCGAGACATCTGGATCGCCAGCAATAATGCGTCCTCCTCCGACAGGTCCAACTGATACTCTGTCATCAATCTTGACTCTTCTGCATTCGCCTCCGGAGCGCCAGTTTCTTCCTCCTCATGATCCGACGCACTGACGAGATCGTCATCCGAGTTGTCATCCATTACAAGCGACAGATCCGATTCAGATGCACCATCTTCATCCTCATCGTATTCGGGCTCTTCTTCTTCACTGTCATCGCAATCATCCGCCATGTCCACATCGCCGTCTTCCTGAATGAAAGCCTTCTTTTTGGATTTTGCTCGCTTGGCCTTACCCTTTGCGATCGCCATACCTCCCAAGGACTTCTTTTTATACTTGCTCAAAGCAGTATGCATCCCTTTTGCCTTCGCAAAGCTGCCGAGCGTCCGAGCTTTCCGTCCCGATCTGACTGCGTCACCATTTTTGCTTGGTGTCTTCTTCAACGCGCGGTGCGCGCCCACCGCTCCAAATATCTTCTTTGGTCGGCCGATTTTCTTCGAAGGCGGCCGGAAATGAGTACTGAGTAAAGTATCCATAACTTCCTGCAGCTCTAGAAGAAGAACTAGCCCGGCGTGACCAGCAGCAGCTAAATAGCATGGGTAAACGCCCGCAGTGGTCGAAGTGACGCGCAGGCGATGCAGAGCGGCATCTCGCTCACAAAATTCGCGCGTGGCTGTACTAACCGTATCCGCAGAGCCCAAGATCGTGTTCGTATCGAACGATACAGTCAGAGATTTGAACGGCTGCCCCTCACTGGGGTCTTTGGAACCTGTCAAACGACAGATTTCCACGCATTTCTGCGGTGCACGGTATAATTTCTTGGCAGGAGCGGCTCGAATGCTGCCAGAGGCGCACGAGGACACAAGCAGCGGTGCGTCACCACGTCGGCCGAACTGCAGATCCCACACTGGAGAGTCAATTTGTGGGTGGAAGTGCAGCTTCTGGTAGCTGCCGCTCTGGTATTGAACGACATATTATGCAAGTTAGATCACAAACCGATTCAACCCCCTGCCAAATTTGAAGATATAAAGAAGGCGCACGAAAGCACGAAGATGTTACAAAGCTTCGTACCAAGATGTCATACATGTAGATGGACCCTTGGTCACCCGAGATCTGGATGGATGTTTCGTCCATCCACTGCAGCGAAAGCCCCCACGTCGAACGAATTCGATGAGATCGGAGGCAAGAGCGCGGTTCACGAATATCCCACACCTTAAACACTGAGTCCTGTTATTATTATGTCCCCCACAAAGCCAACGTAAACATCAGTAGTGTTAGATATACGCCAGGAATCGATATTCTCAAGACCACTAGACCACTCACATTTCCAGTCGTAGCAAATAAATATTCATCAAAAGGAGACCAGGCAACCGCTCGAATTGCTACCCATCCACAGCCCCAGTCGAAAGCTTCTTGTTTCCCAATTGTATCGGCTGATAATAAAGCGAAATACAATCGTCAATCTTGCCGTCAAAATAAGCCACGCAGCACAGCATTAGTATACTTACCATCTTGAAAACGTCTCTGCGGCTCGATGGGAACTGGTTCAGTGCGTTCACTTTTTTGTCTTCGACGCCGAGTCATCTCTGCCTCAATATTCCACATGGACACAGATCCTGTAGAACACAGCGAAAAAAATCACAGCACAGTTCAATCACCATTACTCAACGCTCAAATCTCTGTACTGCGGCCAACATACCATCAGATCCGCCCGTCAAAAGCTTATTCCAATGGAATGGAGACCACTGCACGCTCAACTGAAGAATGCGTGGCAAGCTGGCAATCGCAACCGGAATCTTCTTCTCCACAATGCACGTCGAGTCCTTGCTAGGTTGCGTCTGCAGTCGTTCTTCTGGGATTGCAGGTACGTCGAATATCCGCAAACTCCCGTCCCCAAAGCATACCGCCAGCACACCTAAAAGTTCCTTCCGGTCATTCTTCTTTGGCAGTTTCTCCGCCATTGGGCACCACTGCAAGTCCCAGGCCACGCCACTCTCATGGTCAATAGCATACACCATCCGCGGCTTCACAAGCGGCGGCTTCACAGTTTTCCTGTTCTTCCCTCCCTTTTGTCTACCAGTAGTTGCTTTCTTTTAGAGGGCACGGGCACAGCCCAGATCTGCACCAAGTTCCGTGCACCTTCCGGTGCATCATAGTAATGATCCGGAGGCATCGCCTTCACCACTTTGCCGTCTGTAACTTGGCACGGTGGGTGTGTAGACAACGCTAAGAACCGCCACTCAAGTGGTAAGCTGCCTGTAGTATCTTCACCTGCTGTTGTGGTAGTCTCTTGATCCTGCTCCACTTTGTTGTTCTCCTTGCCCTTGGTGCGTCGAGCCGATATTGTCTTTTAGGCTTCTTTGTCTTGGTCTTTGTAGTGGCTGTAGGAGCTGCAGAGCTTATAACTGAGGGCAATGGCAGCCAATCCATTGCCCACACTGGCCCACCGACGTTCAAAGCCATCTGCTGGCCTTGATTGAGGCATTCACTGGCGAAAGGAGGCAGAATCACCGCCTCTGAAGACTCTCCTATAGGTTTTTCACTGTTAGCGAGGCTTGTATCATCGTTGGACGTCGCTACAGGCGCGTCAGCCTCGTTAGTCGGCTTGGCCGTATCTTCATCCGCCTTCGGACTGGTCTGCTGGGTCTTCTGCGGCGATTTAGAGCGGGAAACTTGGTCTGTTGATGCATCTGTGTGTTGAGATGCAGAGCGAGCAACGTGCAGGTGTATCGGCGGGATGTACGCGCCGTAAGGAACCTCGCTCCGCCACGCACTCAGCTCCATCTTCGACAACCTGCAATTTTTGCCACCAGAACGAAACTATCAGTCAGTTACGGTACTCCTTCCGACGAAATATAACGCCACCCTCTATTCTATTTTACTTTTCATACTGAAATCAAGTCACTTTATAACAATGCCGATGGTGCCGGACCTGCTCGCTAAGTGTGCGCGCTTGCACGCTCAGCTCACTCGCCACGCCTTGGCCTGGCCGTTCCTGGAGCCTGTGGACCCTGTAGCTCTTAATGTACCCACGTACTTCGATGTGATCGCGTACCCCATGGACCTGGGCACGATGGGGGCCAAGCTTAGCGCCGGAGACTATGACGACCCTGTAAGTTACAGGGCGGACCTGCTATTGATGTTCGCGAACGCTATTGAGTTCAACCAGGACGACGAGCGCGAGGACTCGGTGGCTAATATAGCGAGGAAGTTCCAGCAGATCGCGCTGAACGACTGGGACTTGTTCTTCTCGGAGGCGGCGACCACGGACTGGGGCCTGCGGACAGAAAAACAGGCCCAGCAGCGCTTCATCCAGAAGGCGAGAGAGACCAAGATGATGAGCAGATGGAAACGCGACTCGTTCGTGGCCAGACTCAACAGGGACAAGCTGGACGAACGCCGTCGTCTGGCGGCGTCACATGGAGAGTAAACTCGTTAATGCATGTGTGGGCGTTATGATCTGTCAGAATGGGGCTGCTTGACTCTTTGCTGCTTGGTCTGTAGATACTGCCAAGACGATGCAGCAACTAAGAGCAGGCTTTTTATGGTGACAGAATGCGTGTATGGAGCGGGTTGATGAGGACTACGAGATGGAGACAGCGGGGTTGACTGGACAGAGTGGACTGCTCCAGGGCGTCATTACAATGGCGGATAGTCGCTGGAGTCAACACGAAAATGGGTCTGGCGTTTAGAGGAGGTACAGTGATTGTGTTTTACTGATGTGAAGTACGAGTGGGAAGCGCAGAGCAAGTCAAGTGGTATGCAGAGTGAACGCCAAGATAAGCAAGGTGGAGAAGAAGACAGATTCGTGTGTATCTACGAGCGGCTGCACTACGCAATTAGAGCTCCATGCAGCAGTCACTGTCCGTTATTTCATTTTTGTTTAGAACGCGACTTGTCAAGATTTTCAGTATTAAAGGATGGAGCCTCGACGTCAGCAGATCAAGTCTCCGGCGGGCAAGGCTGGGAGTCGCCCGCGACCGCCACAGACGACTTCAAATGGGAATACGATTTACGATCTGAAGCTGGACGCGTCGTTCGAGTTCGATGGCGGCTCGGGTTTTGGGGCAACTTTGCCGTCTAACAAGCCTATGCAAGCGATAGTTGGTGCGAGGGCGTCAATGAACTCGCCTATATCGTCACCGTCAGTTAGGGCCGACATTTCTGCAGGGCACAACTTCACTTTTACAACAGCAGAGGAGTACACGTCGCCCAAGAAAATCCCTGTCTTCCCTGGCACTCTGCACAGTCCAGAGCGCAAGCACAAGCTGCAGAAACCGAAGCTCGCGGCTGGGGTATCACCAATAGGAAAACATCAGCACCAAGCACACGTGGCTTCACCTAGCTCTAAAGCAGCTACAGTGGAGGGATACCCTGCATCCAATGGGTTAACATGGGATGGTGCTGCTGACGCTGGACGGCCGAAACGAGAAGCGTCGCCCCGCCGATTTCTCCGTGCAACACTAGCACAATCATTTGGGGAACAGGAGGTTAACGATGAGGAAGAGAAAACGGCAGCTAATCAACGAGATCGCCATCCGTCGATGTTTATAGGCCATCACGACCCGGCAACTGGTACGTCCAACGTGGTCGTAGCCGATGCAGCTGCTGAGGCCGCAGCAGCGATGGCAGCGTCATTTCTAAAAACTGGCGAAGATACTATCGCTTTTTTGCTCGCAACGGATCCGACAGTGAAATCAAATTTGTCCATTTGAATCGCGCAGACACTGGCTTAGCATTCCGACCGTACGACCTCGTCGTTGTTGCGCAGGACGATGTGACTCCTCACGAGCACTTTACGATGTCATCGAGTGGTCTTGTTCACGTGTGTGCTGGCTGTCCGTCCGAGTTCATTGCGCTGGCAGAATGGATGCGCCAGTCGACGATGTTTAACGTGCTTACGTCGCTTCGTTTCTTCAAGCACTATCTGGTAAATAAAGCATTCTCCCTCTGGTGCGCCAACGTACGATTCAAGCTCTACTGCCGCCAGCGCAAACGCCTGGGCGCGAAGCTTTCTCGCCAAGGAGAGCTTTTGTATTCCGTTACTGCAGGTGAAGAAGGTGATGAGTACAGAACTGATGGGCGTTGTGCTACTAGATGTGCGTGCTCAGAAGACGTACGAAAGCTCGGCGTTTGTGGAGTATCAAAGTACAAAGCGTGTTGAAGGCTCTAAGCAGTTTGAGCTATGCATCGAAAAACTCCAGTCCATAATCCACCGCGTGTGCTCTGATGTGAAAAATCTCACGAAGACATCCAACCCACAAGAAGATTTCATGTCCGATATGGCACTGGGTTCCATGGGCACGAGCCAAGAAAAGACCAAATCGATCGTGGCAGTTAAGGCCGAACAACAGCAGAGAAGAAGACTAGTTCGACGAGCAGCAGAGGAGGCTGGTATGATTGCTGATTTCATCCGGCTTATCGACTGCATTGCAGTTGAAAGCCTCGTCATCTTAGCCGTACAGAGCTGCGCAAACTTTTGCACGAGCTGAATAAGGTTCCACGTAAAACAGGACTCTTCGAGACGACTATTTTCTTCGGAGAGCAGTCGACGATTTTTCTCCTACAAGTGAACAGATTCAACATATTGTCGTGTCAATGACGGACGACATCGTGAGTACAGTCAATTCAGTCTCACGCGTACTGTATCTGCGCCCGTTTGCAGCATACGTTGGCAACGCGGTGGCAGATGCGCCGCATGTGGGATCGACTATCACAAACAGCGTTGCATTTATTCAAATTCGCAAGGAACTTGTGGCTAAGATCGTGAGCGACTATGCTGAGGCAACAGAGTATGTCAAAATCTTCGATAATGTGCGACCGATATACGAATATGACAAGGTTTGGGACTTGGATGAATACTCTCAGCGAGCGCACACAGTCACAACGCTTAAAGCGGACATGTTGCAGATTAGCACATGGGAAAAAGAGCTCGAAAAGATGCGTGCAGGTCAAACGATTGGAATTCTGCACGTGGAGAGTCGAAAGCTAAAGCAAACGTTGATTCCTATGACGACGGCTAAATTAGATGCCATGAAAGGCTTGGTGAAGGATTTGGCGCGTGCTCGATGTAAAAACCAGCTTGGAGAGTACAAACAGCGAATTCAGTCCTTGCTGCAGCGTCCTCAGCACCTCAAAGAATTTGCTGGTCACGTGGAGCGAGTGCAAACACTGAAATCTAAACAGAAAGCGCTTGCGAAAAACACAAATGTTGTGGATGAGCTTTACCGGTTACTAGGCACTTACGGCGTTCGTATCTCGTCGGAAGATATGGTGCAGCTAGACGATCTGCGAAGTGTGCAGGAAAATTACAAGGAGGAAACTGAAGCCGTCGATGCTTTTGTAGCAAGCCGTGTAGGTGAGATGACCCAACAATTGGATGCTAATATCCAACGGCTCGATGAGCAAGTACTTCAACTCCACAACCAGCTGCAAGGTGGGCTTTTCATCGATGCCAGCCACTTTGAGGACCCGTCCCTCGTTAAAACGGAGCTGGAAAGTGTCAAGCAACGCCTCACCCAATTAGACGAACTCTCAAAGCAGTACACGGAGTATCAAACATTATTCAACCTCACGCCATTCAAGTACCTAAATCTCCAGGCAACACAAGAGTATTTTGCGACTGTGGAGTCGCTCTGGACTGCCGTTGAAAAGTGGAATGAGTTGTACTCACATGCAATGACCAGTCCATTTGTCGAGGTGAACGCCGAGGATTTATCCAAGGACGTGGCCGTGGCTTTTAAAGACGCATATGCTTTGCACAAGAAACTGAGTAACGATGTCACCGCTGTACTGAAGGACCGCACAGCCGAATTCAAGCTAAAGATGCCTACCGTGCTTGAGCTGGGCAACCCCGCGATGAAGGATCGCCACTGGGAGAAAATCTTCAAGGCATTGCGGCAGCCCTGGTACCCTGGCATTTTGTTCACACTAGAAAACCTCGTAGCTTACGACGTACTGGATATGAAAGACTTGGTTGGTGAGATGTCGGCAGCAGCCTCTGGTGAAGCCCAGATCGAGGCATCGCTGATGAAGATAAAGCATGGCTGGGACCAGATGGAATTTACGTGTGTAAGCCATCGCGATCAGAACGATGTATTCATTCTTGGCAGTCTTGAGGATATTTTGATGTTGCTAGAGGATAACCAAGTGGGTCTTCAAACAATGATGGGCTCACGATTTATCATGGGGGTAAAAGACGAGGTGGAGCGCTGGAGCAAACGCTTATCTCTGTTATCTGACACACTTGATGAGTGGATAACGTGCCAGCGCAGTTGGATGTACCTGGAGACCATTTTCTGTGCCGAAGATATCCAAAAGCAGCTTCCTGTAGAAGCGCAGAAGTTTGCGCTAGTTGATAAGAACTGGAAGACTACTATGCTTCGAACCAAGGCCGATCCGAGTGTCATCCACTCAGTAGAAGGTGGATCCGATCTCTTGGATCAGTTCCACATGTCGAACAGACTGCTTGAAGAGATCCAAAAGTCCCTGGAAGACTACCTTGAAACCAAGCGCATGGCGTTCCCGCGCTTCTACTTTCTATCGAACGACGAGCTGCTAGAAATTCTCTCCCAGACACGCGACCCGCGTGCTGTACAGCCACATTTAGGGAAGTGCTTTGACGCTATGAAAAGTGTTCGCTTCGATGATTCACCTGGCTCAGCAAACAATGTGGTGAATGCTATGGTGAGTGGTGAAGGTGAACTTGTAATATTTCCTAATGCAGTGATAGCACGGGGACCAGTCGAATCGTGGCTCACTGAGGTGGAAAAAGCCATGCGTGCGAGCTTGTACGAAGACGGTGTGAAAGCCTTGATGAACTACCCGATCGAAGATGCCATTGACCGCAAAATTGGCTCTTTGGGTACTCGGCGCAAATGATTATCCTTGTTGACCAGGTATTCTGGACGCGCAATGTGACGGAAGCCATTGCACAAGTTGAAAGTGGCAGTGACCCTTTGGCTGTCGGCGGATTCCTCCATTTCAGCTTGAAACAGATCGATGGCATGGTGCAGCTTGTGCGTGGTTCACTGACCAAGTTGCAGCGCATTCTCATGGGTGCTATAATCACTATTGATGTGCACGCTCGAGATGTGGTACGGTCTCTCGATGATATCAAGATTTCGTCGCTCAGCGACTTTGAGTGGACACGTCAGCTACGATATTACTGGGAAGATGATGTGAAAAATTTCGTAGCGCGACAGACCAACACACGGTTCATCTACGGATATGAATATCTGGGGAATTCACCGAGGCTCGTGATCACGCCGCTGACAGACATTTGCTACATGACACTGACAGGTGCACTGCATCTACGTCTTGGTGGCGCTCCCGCTGGGCCGGCAGGTACAGGAAAGACCGAAACCACAAAAGATCTGGCTAAAGCACTTGCAGTGCAATGTGTCGTCTTTAACTGCTCTGACGGACTGGATTACAAGATTATGGGGCGCTTTTTCTCAGGTCTTGCGCAAGCCGGTGCATGGGCTTGCTTCGACGAGTTTAACCGCATTGATATAGAGGTGCTGTCTGTCATTGCACAACAAGTGCTCTGCATCCAGCAGGCCATTGTGGCAGATGTAGAAGAGTTTGAGTTCGAGGGAAATCTAATTCGGCTCAACACAGGCTTCGGTGTGTTCATCACTATGAACCCAGGGTATGCTGGCCGTACAGAACTGCCTGACAACTTAAAGGCACTCTTTCGTCCTGTTGCTATGATGGTGCCAGACTACCGGTTAATTGCTGAGATCGTGCTATTTTCCGAGGGGTTTGCAAATGCACTACCGCTCTCACACAAGATGACACAGCTCTACTCACTCTCTAGTGAGCAACTATCGAAGCAAGACCACTACGATTTCGGTATGCGTGCTGTCAAGTCCGTGCTAGTTGCAGCAGGTCAACTGAAGCGAAAAGAACCGGAGATGCACGAAGACTTGCTGCTGATTCGCGCAATGCGAGATAGCAATGTGCCCAAGTTTCTCGAGCAGGATCTTCCTCTTTTCCGCGGTATTATCGCAGATCTCTTCCCCGGCGTGGTAGTGCCATTTGTCGACTACGGACTGCTTCAGAAAGCCATCGAACAGCAGTTGGATATATTACACCTTCAGCAAGTGCCATCTTTTATTATCAAGGCTATTCAGGTACATGAAACGCAGCTTGTACGTCATGGTATGATGCTTGTGGGTGAGGCTGGGAGTGGGAAGAGTACCAATTGCTATGTGTTAGCTCGAGCTCTCACGCAGCTCTTCCAAGATGGAGTTATTGATCGCGACGGATTTTACAAAGAAGTTCAGCGGCTTATTCTAAACCCCAAGTCCATTTCGGCAGGGCAGCTCTATGGTGAGTTCAACCTCCTAACAAATGAGTGGACGGACGGTCTAGTGCCGAAGTTGGTGCGACAGTGCGTGCAGGAAGCTGCTGAATCCGACAACCGCAACTGGGTGATTTTCGATGGCCCTGTAGATGCTGTCTGGATTGAAAATATGAACACAGTGCTGGACGATAACAAGACGTTGTGCCTATCGAACAGCGAACGCATTAAGCTGCCACACACGTTGCATATGATGTTCGAGGTGCAGGATCTTCGTGTGGCCTCACCTGCTACTGTTAGCCGCTGTGGAATGGTTTATATGGAACAAGTTCATGTTGGGCTTACGTCACTAGCACGGACGTGGAAAGTTACAACGCTGGAACCGCTTATCCCGTCACTTCCGGAGCTTTGCGACTTGCTTCTCCAACTGATAGAGACCCACGTCCCCGTTGCCATTGCTTTTGTACGGGAACATTGCCGCGAAAAAGTGCCCAGCAATAACGCAAACTTGATGCAGAGCTGCCTGAATCTCTTGGCATCGTGTCTAACGATCGAGACAGTGCAAGCCACTACTGCTAACAATCTAGCGACGCTTGTGCGAATGTACTTCGTGTTCGCTGTCACATGGTCTGTGGGGGCAAATATCGACGATGCATCACGCCCAAAATTCAATGATTTTTGCATTAATCATTTCCGCTCGCTGATCGATAGTAATGAAGAAGACGCACCAGTGACTAATGTATACGAGGTAGTGGTTGATGACTCGACTTGTCAGTGGGTTTCGTGGGTCGACAAGACACCAACGTTTACATTTGTTCCTGGAGCGTCTTACTTTACGATGGTTGTGCCTACACAGGACACGACTCGCTTTCGCTACCTTCTTGAAAAGCTCATGCTAGCAGACCATCATGTGCTCTACAGCGGTGAAACTGGTGTGGGTAAGTCGGTCATAGTTCAGTCCTTTCTGGATGACATGGCTAAGACCGATAGCTGCATCGCGACAACGATGAGCTATTCAGCGCAAACCAAGCCCCGGAATCTGAATGAAATGTTCGAGTTGAAGTTGGATAAGAAGCGCAAGAATTTGTTGGGTCCACCAGTGGGTAAGCGCATGCTTTTCTTTGTTGATGACTTGAATATGCCAGCTCTCGAAATCTACGGTGCACAGCCACCCAACGAACTGTTACGGCAGGTAATCGACCAGGACGGCTTCTACGACACGTCAAAGATGTTTTTCAAGAATGTGAAAGATGTCGTTTTTGCTGCAGCCTGTGCTCCTCCTGGGGGTGGTCGAAGTGAGGTGACCCCACGTCTCATGCGGCATTTTCACATGGTCTGGATTCCTAACCTCTCAGACGAGGTCATGCAGCGGATTTTTTCGTCGATCCTGGGTGGTTTCCTCGGAGCTGAGTTACCATCCATCGCACAGATGGCAGTACCTATAGTGAGCGCATCGGTGCAACTTTATCGGCGTGTTGAGATCGAAATGCTCCCCACCCCTCCAAATCGCACTATACATTCAACCTGCGTGATCTCTCCAAAGTTTTCCAGGGTGTCCTGATGGTGAAGAAGGAGAATGTGCCGAATGAAGCTGGCCTACTAACGCTTTGGCTACACGAAGAAGCGCGCGTTTTCCGTGATCGACTAGTGGAAGCTGACGATCGTACGTGGTTCAACTCAGCGTGCTCTCAACTACTGGAGGAAAAGCTCAGCGTGTCATGGCCGCCTGAGCGTTTTGAGAACCTCCTGTATGGCGATTATCTTACTCGAGAGAATCGGACATACCGCCCTGTTGAAGACCTTGTGCAGCTTAATTCTCTGTTGTCAGAGTACCTTGAAGAGTACAACATCACCTTTCCGAGCCAAATGCACTTGGTGTTCTTTAATGACGCTGTGCATCACATTTCGCGGATCTGTCGCGTTTTGCGGCAACCACGTGGTAACGCACTACTCGTAGGAGTAGGCGGTTCAGGGCGACAGAGTCTTACCCGCCTTGCAGCCTTCATGGCAGATTACAAGTGTTTTTCGATCGAGATTACTCGTGGCTATGGAGCCAATGAATTTCATGAAGATATCAAGAAGATTCTGATGGCTGCAGGTGCCCAGAATCAACCTGTCGTCTTCCTCTTTTCAGACACACAGATTGTCCACGAATCATTTCTCGAAGACATCAACAATATACTAAACACAGGAGAAGTGCCGAATTTATATGCAAGCGACGAGGTGGAGAAAATTGTAGGTCTTGTTCGCCCACTGGCTCAACAAGTAGGCAAGGTGACACGCGAGGACATCTTACAGTATTACGTGACGCTGGTGCGCGAGAATTTGCACGTGGTGTTGGCCTTCTCCCCATCGGTGCTGGCTTTCGCAATCGTTGCCGAATGTTCCCATCGCTTGTAAACTGCTGTACCATCGATTGGTTTAATGCATGGCCTGAGGATGCGCTTAATTCGGTAGCTCACCGATTCTTTGCCACAAGCGCAGAGGAACTTGGTATTGAATCACATGTGGACATATTGTGCCGAATGGCAGTGACAATTCACCGAAGTGTTGAAGAAGCCACCTCGCAGTTTTACGCGCAGCTCAAACGTCGAAACTACACTACTCCAACAAGTTACCTGGAGCTAATCCGATTATATGTGGATATGTTGCGCACACATCGGCAGCTCGTACGCGCGAAGGAAGCACGATACCGCGGAGGGTTGCAAAAACTGACTGAGACGGAGGAGGTTGTTGGCAATTTGAAAAGTTCGCTTACGGAATTGCAGCCAGTGTTAGTGAAAGCGCAACAGGAGACATCTGTGTTGCTCGAGCAAGTTGCTAAGGATCAAGCAGAGGCTGACAAACAACAGCATTTGATCCAAGCTGATGTGGAGGCTGCTAACAAGATTGCTGAAGAAGTGAAAGTCATCAAGGATGACTGTCAAAAGGATCTGGATGAGGCAATGCCAGCCTACTATGCATCGATCAAAGCGTTATCTCAGCTTAAGAAAGATGATATTACTGTGCTAAAGACGTTTACCAATCCACCGCGGTTGGTTGGTGTCACGATGAACGCCGTATGTCTACTTTTGGTGCGAAACAGGAGTGGAATGAAGCGAAGAAATTGCTGAATGATATGAAATTCCTGGACAAGTTAAAGGAGTATGACAAGGATAATATCCCGCCGAAGACTATCCGCCAGCTGCAAAAGTTCATGACTGACGAAGAGTTCACGCCAGAGACTCTTAGTAGTATCTCCACTGCTGCCACATCTCTTTGCATGTGGGTGCGCGCTATGTACACGTACGATACAGTGGCTAAGAACATTGCACCGAAAAAGAGAATCTCAAGGTAGCTGAGCAGCGGCTTGAGGAGGAGCAAAAACAACTCGATATTAAACAAAGCGGTTTGAATGCGGTACTAAAGAAGGTGGCTGATCTGAAGCGCACACTCGAGAACGCTCAGCAGAAGAAAGTGGATTTGGAGAAACAGTCACAGAAAACGCAAGCTCAGCTCGTTCGTGCTGAGCGGCTCATTGATTCGTTAGGTGAAGAGCAAGGGCGTTGGAAAGAGTGCGCTGAGAATCTGGCCAAGGACATGATTAACCTCGTCGGCGACATGATCTTGTCAGCAGGTTGCATTGCATATCTTGGACCGTTCACATCCGAATACCGCCACGATCTTCAGGCCAAGTGGGTGTCATTCTGCAAAGCTAGCAATCTACCAGTGGACAGTAATTTCTCCTTCCAGCGCGTTTTAGCGGACCCAGTCGTAGTGCGCGAATGGAACATCATGGGCTTGCCTGCTGATACCTTTTCGATTGAAAATGGCCTGTTCACGACGATGGGGCGTCGATGGCCGCTGATGATCGATCCGCAGGGACAGGCTAACAAATGGATTAAGAATATGTACAAAGCGGCAGGCGCACTTCAGGTTATCAAGTTGTCTCAGAAGGACTTCTTGCGTACTTTGGAAAATGCCATCCGGTACGGTTCGCCCGTGATGCTTGAGAATGTGGAGGAGGATCTGGATCCGTCTTTAGAGCCTGTTCTGCTCAAACAAGTTTTTAAGCGTGGTGGTCAGATGTTGCTGCACCTAGGTGACAGCGATGTTCCGTACAGCGATAATTTCCGTTTTTACATCACTACGAAGCTCGCAAACCCACATTATATGCCAGAGATTTGCATCAAGGTGACTATTATCAACTTTACTGTGACACTAACAGGACTAGAAGATCAATTGCTAGTGGATGTTGTGCGCAGCGAGCGCCCTGATCTGGAGCAGAAGAAAAATGAGTTAACTGTAAATATTGCGGCGGATAAAAAGCAGCTGAAGGAGATCGAGGACAAAATTCTGTACATGCTCGAAAACTCCCAAGGTAATATCTTGGACGATGAGGAACTTATCGACACTTTAGCGCATAGTAAGGTGACATCGTCAGCAATTAAGACCCGCATGGCTGAAGCTGAGACCACATCTATGGAGATCGATCAAACGCGCGAAGGCTATCGTTGCGTGGCTGTTCGTGGATCGATTATCTATTTTGCAATTGCAAATCTCGCACTTGTGGACCCCATGTATCAATATTCGCTTCAATTCTACCAGAAACTCTTTGTTATGCGGCTCCAGAATTCTACAAAGTCTGAGGTACTGGAAGAGCGCCTGGACATCCTCATGCAGGATATTACTGTATCCATGTTCGTGAATGTTTGTCGTGGTCTTTTTGAGAAAGATAAAATCGTGTACGCCTTTATGATCGCGTCAAGTATCCTGTTACAATGTGGTGCAATCTCGAAGAGTGAGTGGAGCTTCTACCTGGTAGGAGATAAAAGAAGCTCCGCCGTACAAGCCGCACAGGTTGAGGCATGTGGCCTCACGCATCCGTCATGGTTATCAGAGCGTGTCTGGAAAATAGTTGTCGGCATGAAGGATATTTCACCAGCATTTGAAGATCTAGCCACGTCTGTGGGAAAGCACGCATCAGAATGGAAGCGAGCTATGGTAATGTCGGACCTGCCACACACCGAAGTACTACCCAAACCGTGGGAATCGACACTTACAAACTTTCAAAAACTGCTGGTGCTACGCGTATTTCGCGAGGAGATGCTGGTGTTTGGCACGCGTGAGTTTGTTGGGCGTGAGCTTGGGACGTTCTTCACAGAGTCGCCGCCGTTTGACCTAGGCGGTTGCTATCGTGACTCGAAACCAGAGACACCATTGATCTTTGTCTTATCCCCGGGTGCTGATATTAACGATTATCTTTTAGAGCTTGCTAAGCAAGAGGGTAAGGATGGCTCTGGACTCAAGATTATCTCTCTTGGCCAAGGCCAAGGTCCGATTGCTGAAGCGCTCATGAAGCAAGCGAAGAAAACAGGGGACTGGGTCTGCCTTCAAAATTGCCATCTTGCCGTCTCATGGCTCGGTCGGCTCGAACAACTTCTGGAGCAATCTGCCACAGAGGAGATGCATGACGAGTTCCGCCTGTGGCTCACAAGTATGCCGAGCCCGAGGTTCCCTGTGCCTATTCTTCAGAATGGTATCAAAATCACGAATGAGCCTCCGAAAGGAATCAAGGCAAACCTTGGGCGTACATTCCTCGACATGAAGGAAGCTGATTACGAAGGCTGCACCAAGCCACGAGAGTTTAAAAAGCTGCTTTTCGCTCTCGCTTTTTACAATGCTGTGTGTCTGGAGCGCCGGAAGTTTGGTGCTGTTGGGTGGAATATCCCTTACGAATGGATGAATAGTGACTTGAAGACTGGCATGCAGCAGGTCCGATTGTATCTGGAGGAGCAGGACGAAGTCCCATATTTGACGTTGAATGTCATGGTAGCGGATATCTCCTACGGCGGCCGAATAACGGATCGCTGGGATAAACGCACGAACTCGAGCATCATGCGAAAGCTTTTCTGTAAAGAGGTCATGGACGACTCGTATAAGTTCACGTCGTCAGGAATTTATTATGCTCCGCCTGAAGGATCCTTGGTTGATGTCCGAGAGTACGTTAGTTCACTACCTACAGCAGACGCCCCGGACATTTTTGGTCTGCATGCCAACGCAGACATCACTTTCCAGCAAAAAGAAACCGGCCAGTTGCTAGGCACGATATTAAAGATGGTGGGTGGAGTCGGTGATAGCGGAGGTGGCGGCGGTGCGCAAAGTAACGATAGTATTGTCATGGAGATGGTGGTGGCTATTCAGGAGCGCATGCCCGAAGCCTTCGTGGAGAGTAAGGCGCATCCTTCAACATTTCAAGAGGCAGCGGGAGGTAGCCGCAATTCATTAGGCGTGTTCCTCTCGCAGGAAATGATTCGTTTTAACGTGTTGATACAAGTGATGAAGACAACATTGGAGATGCTCAAGCGCGCCATTAAGGGCCTTGTGGTGATGTCAGGACCGCTCGAGAAAATGTACAACGGCTTTCTGATCCAGCAAATTCCAAGCGAATGGGAGAACGCCGGCTATCCCTGTCTGAAGCCGCTAGCATCGTGGATCGAGGACTTTTTCATGAGAATTGCACTCACCGACGAGTGGCTCGTCAAAGGTCCACCCTTGGCTTTTTGGCTATCAGGATTTTTTTCCCACAAGGTTTCATGACGGCTGTGAAGCAGTCCTTCTCGCGCGACAAGCAAATCGCCATTGACGCACTTGTCGTTTCCTGTGAAATCATGGCGCAGGATAAAGAGAAGTATCGGTCGCCGCCGCCTTTCGGAGTGTACATCTTCGGCCTATTCATGGAAGGTGCACGATACAATCGCGAGACTCGAATGATGGCGGAATCGATTCCTAACGAGCTGTTCGACCGCATGCCGGTGATCTGGCTCAAACCAATGCGACGCGAGGAGTACAAACCCACGGACGTGTACGAATGCCCACTGTACAAAACGTCTATCCGCGCTGGAACATTGTCCACGACAGGTCACTCGACCAACTTCGTCGTTGCACTCGACGTCCCCACCGACAAAAGTCCCGACCACTGGATCCGCCGAGGCTGCGCAATGCTCTGTATGCTGGACACATAACCACATCGTTAATAGATCTCTCTCTACCTATGGCAGAGCACCTCATCAAATAGATATCCTTGAGTATATTGCTCTCTAATGACTTCTGCTCTCCTGCGCTCGTCGCTGCTTCCACAGCTTAATATCCTCATTCGCTTGCACTCGCTCCTCCGCCGACAAGGCGTAAAACGACTTGTTCGTCTCTCGTTCCCACTACAAAGAGCACAACATCATCAACTTCTCCATAAAGCCACAACAAAACAAACACCCTTCATACCTGCTTCACCTCCCTGATAGAATGCTTGGGCGGCTCGTACGTATGCGTGGCCTTGAACTTCTCGTTGTGCTTGGCCAGGAGCTGCTTCAGACTCTTCTCCGCCTTGTCTCTCTTGTCCCCATTCTGCCTCGTATTCCCCACATCGGCCAGTGGTTTCCTCCTCTTCTTCTGCCTCTCCACACTCTTCACCTCCGTCTTGATCTTCTTCACTTGGAAAGGCTCTGCAGCAGCTCTCATCTCCTTTAAAGACTGGAACCTGCGCTTGTTCTGAGTCTGCAGCTGCTTGTTCCGCGCCTTGACGATGTCTCTCCAGTTGTTGCTTGGCCGGCGGTTCTCCTTCCCCACGCTGACGCGGTGCTTGTCCTTCTTGATCGTCTTCTGCGCCTCCTCCGCCCTCTGGAGACGCCGCACAGTCTCCGCCAAGTCCTTGGCCAGTTCGCTGCTTGGTTTGCTGTGCTCCGGATGAACCTGGTCGAACCACGGGTCGTGAGAGCCTGCAGGAAAGGGAGACGCAGTTGCCGTGAGGTCCAGGAACTGCTGGGGCGCGTCGAACTCGAAGAGAGGGTCGATAGAAGGCGTCGAAGAGCGAGCACGAACTATTGGCGCCATGGTGTGACCTGTTTGAATAATTCACTTGAATTCAGTATGGCAGATCTCTCGCGCCAAAATTTGAAATCAGGAGAAAAACCATTTTTTGAATCGGTATTTATGTCGCTAAAAGCTGTGGACAAAAGTGTTGGACATAAACATTGTCGTGATCATTTTTGATTACCTTGATGTGACGCACTGCAACCCACCCTGGCACTACGTTTGGCTTCACTGTAGATCACTACACCTTACATGGACTGGTCTCCATTACGACCGCGGCTGCCATCGAGAGCGACGATGCTTTTCGGGCTTGAAATGCACGTCGCCACCCCACGCCTCGCCTTCCTGGACGTAATCTCGCGAGTGAGATCTGTGTCGGTCGTACGACGGAGATCGCCGGTACTGCTCTTGTGGCTGCTGCGGCTGACGAGTCCGGGTTTCGCGCCGGTAATCTGGAGACGGCGAACGGTGGTGGTAGTCGTAGTCTTTAGAATGCGAGCGACGACGCGAGCTGGAGTGTGCGGAGGGTCGGTGAGACGAACGGGAGTGACTCAAATCAGAAGATCGACGGTGACGCTTAGTAGGCGGTACAGACGGTGATCGCGAACTCGACACAGATCTCGACTCGCTGCGTGTGCGCGAACGCGGTCTGCGAGAGTACTCTCGTTTCGGCTGCACCCTCTGGCTCACGTGGTGCCGGTCCGTTGGGTGGTCGCGTGACTCGCGCCGTTCAACATAGTCGCGACTGCTACGGCGGTACGAATGAGCTGGCGGCGGCGGTGATGGCGAGCGCGAGCGAGACGACGAAACGGAGCGAGAATATGATCGCGACCGAGAGCGCGATGACGACCGAGAGTAAGAACGGTGGTGTGCACGTCTACTCCGGCGAGATGAACGAGAACGTGGTCTTGTCTCCTCATAGTATCGCACTTTTTCGAGACGGATCGGCGGTTCCTCGACCAGATAATGACCGTGGCTCCCTCGTGGTGATCGTGGTTTCTTTGCTTCGTAGTATCGTTCTTTTTCCTGATGGTAATCATCCACCGGGTAACGGCTGTGGTCTCCTCGCGGGGTGTGGGATCTCTTTTCTTCATAGTATCGCTCTTTTTCCAAACGCATTGGTGGTTCCTCTGTCTGATACCGGTGGTGGCTCTCCCGTGGAGAGCGCGGTCTCCGTTCTTCGTAGTATTGCACTTTATCGTGATGAACTGACAACTCCTCCCTCGTGCGACTGTAACTTTCTCGTGGAGAGCGCAGTCGCTTGTCTCCATAATATCGGTCCTTACCTTTACGAACTGGTAGCTCCTTCTCGGAACCATGACTCTCTCTCGGAGAGGGTCCTTGCTGATATCCGTACCCCGATCTTCTCGAGTCTCTGACTGCACATCACGGTACTTTCGACTTTCACGAGAGTCGACCTGCGCGCTGTAACGTCGGTCTGATGCGGAGGGGGCGCGATGATCGGGTACGCCTCGCGGAGATGGAGGTGGGGGTTGATGTGCTGTTGGTGTTCCTTGCTTGTTTCCGTTGTGCGGGTATCCTGGAGGTGGAGGTGGGGGACGGCATATTCATTGGTGATAAATCGCCTAGCCAGCGGAGGCGGTGGAGGAGGAGGTGGTTGGACATTCCTCCAGGGCGCTGCGCTGGTGTCGGCACTCCTGGTGGTGGTGGAGGTGGAGGAATCGGTCCAGCATGGTTGTGCTCCCATCGGCGTGCTGGTGGCAACGGAGGCGGAGGCTGATGATAAGGCGTCGAAGCTGAGTGCGGTGCATCTGTCGCCGAAGTAGGATCACGTAAAACTGATGCAGCATCTCCTTCTCTAATGGTGCGAGGGGGCCGCCCTGTTCCCACATTTTCACTGTCACTCACCTCCATCGAGCTATCAGTCTTGACCTGCGTTTTTGTTGGGGATCTGCGCCATCAAGCCCGTTTTGTGCCTCAACCGGGGTCCCCTCAGCGCTAAACCCGTGTACAATCTCGCTCGACGCCTGGGTAGAATCTCCAGGTGTCACTCGTCGACCATTCTGGATCTCCAGAGACTGGCGCACTTGATAGTCACGTTCACGACGTTTTCGAAGTGCGTCAGAGCGCATCTTTGCTCGGACTGACGTCGCTTTACAAAGCTTTGAATGGGTGGTGGAGCGAATACGCTCGTCCGTGCACGAAGCTGCTTTTCCATACGATACACGGCGCTCTGCACTTGAATTCGCTCTTCAAATGACAACCCTTCACTGTCAAAGAATGTCCGATACCTTTTAGCTATCGGCAGCAGCGTATCCGGCGCATTGTCACTGCCCATTTGCCGTTCTGCTATCTTAGTCCATTGAAGTGCGCGCTCGCGCTCAGATTCAATGACGTCCCAGTCAATTGCAGAGACAGCAGTCGCATCCTGAGCAGTTTTCTTGTCTTCGCGTGCTTCTTCGTCACCGCTCTCGCTGCTTTCCGACACCATATGACTCTCTCCAACGGCGAGAAGCTGTTTACGCACTAACGCGTAATCAGGGAAGTCTTCATAATTCAGCGACTGCAGATATTTCATCATGTCCATCAGCTGCGCAGCACCTGGAAGCCCCTCCACCAACAAGTTTGGGTTCTTTTCGGTGTAGTGCTCTTTCAAACTAAGCACAGTTTCACGGTTCTTCTGTTGAGCGTCAGTAGCCCACGGAAGCTCGCCACGTAAGAAGTCCATAACAAGATAAAACCACGACCAGAGGTCGTCCTTCGGGCCCAGTTCTTGACGACGGTGGGAACTTAGGGACGCGTACATGGACGTACCCCGAAACTCAGCAACTGGACGGGCAGGCAGCACCTTACGATCCTCTCCAATATGCTGTCTAGACAACCCGAAATCGATAATATAATAGCGTGGGTTCTTCGCAGGATTGCGCTCATTGGCACTAAGCGCGAAGTTCGAAGCCTTGACGTCGCGATGGACATAACCATGGCGATGAAATGCTTCAATACAATCCAGCATCTCGAGTCCCACCGCAACTGCTTTGGCCAATGGAACACCGTGGATAGAATCCGGCGACATGCGCAGCATCGACATGCTCTCCCCAGTAGTTCCATCACTAGCACCGTGCTGTCTCCATGTTTTCTACACAACCACCACATAAAAATATCAAATCTTGGCCTCCGTCATGAATAATAATAATAAGTCGTACCCGTGATAGTAGTAGCGACACACATGAGGACAGTCCTGGAGACTCTTGAGGATCAAACTCTCCCACTCCAGCACAGGTTTGAGCGAACTCGGCGCTTCCACTTTCACCGCCACTTTATCTCGACTCTCAATGGAATACGCCGAGTAGATCTGGCTAAAAGTTCCCTATTTCATAAATACACAAAAAAAACATTAGAATAAAATAAACCAAAAAACAATATCACTTCTTCTACCTCGCCGATCTTCTCTCCAATCTTCCACTTCTCAGCAATCACCTCCCTGCCTTCAATAACACAGAAAACACAATCAATAACTAAGTATTACCCTCCCTCTCTACAAGAATTAAATATTCCACTACAAAGATAGTATTTACCAGCAAGATATTCTTGTTGAGAGGCTCCAAAGGCGACGACGCGGCGTGCATTTTCGTCGACTATGCAGCTGGAGAGGTCTTGGAGCTCTTGAATCCCGTCTTGGGCCTGTAGACAGCGTTTCAGTATCGGGATCTTGGGTCTGATAGGGTGGCGGGACTTTTGCCTTCCAAGCGACGATTTGAACGCGGTTTCCGCCGGTTCTTTCGCACAGATGGGTGGATAAGAGACTTCTTAACTTGGTTCGTGGTCTTGGTGGGCCGTGGGCGCCTCAGACGAGCGCAGAGAGCGTCGCAAGGTGGGGAGCCACTCGTACCAGATAGTCCACGGTTCGAAAGAGGAAAATGGAGGGAAATACCCCCACATACCGGTATGAGCAGTACGTACCGGTTGCAATCGGTGCATCGAAAATGTGACGAGACATATCGGTAATATCGGTAAATGCAAGTTGAAGTGGTCTTAGGAATGTATGTCAGTTAGGTCTTTTGGCTACGAAATAGGGAAAGCTAGGCAGTGTCGACGGCATTTACGCTTCGGTGGGGATAATAGGCGCGTTCTCGGACGCCGGAGGGGACGCACGCTCGCCACGCTCAGCATCTTCTTCGTCGTCGAGTGAAGGCTCGGCTGGAATGGCTTCGCGGGTGTGCGAGCGCTTCGCCGCGATCGCGATCGCCACCACAGCGGCGACGACGCCAAAGGCAGCGGCAGCACCGGCAATGACCTCCGTTGGGTTCTTTTTCAAGATACTGAAGGTGTTGTCGGACTGCTCCGAGTCAGCGGCGGCAAGGGTGGTCTTGGTGTTGGACAGCGGAGAGGAGTCGGTTGTCAACGCTTCGCTGTTGGAGACAGCACCGGGAATCGAGCTGCAATCAACGAAGGCAGCCGACTGAGTGGTCTCCGTCACCTTGCAGAAGCGGCAGACGTCGTCGATGCAACCAGCTCCGCCGGAGCTGCATGAAGCATCAGTGACGATGTTGATTCCGACAGCTGCGTCACCGCTCGAGACAGTCTGCGTGCATGCCGCCGTGGGCGGAGCTTCGGTCGTGGCGTCTGGGGTGTCGCTAGGAGCCTCGGTCGTGGCATCCGGTGCTTCAGTCGGAGTCTCCGTCGGTGCATCAGCAGTAGCGTCCGTAGGCGCCTCTGTGGAAACGTCTGTGGGGGATCCAGTACTCGAGATCGAGCTACAATCGACGAAGGCAGATGACTGGGTAGTCTCAGCCACCTTACAGAAACGGCAGACGTTGTCAATGCAACCAGTTCCGCCGGAGCTGCATGAAGCATCAGTGACGATGTTGATTCCGACAGCTGCGTCACCGCTCGAGACAGTCTGCGTGCACGCGGCCGTGGGTGGAGCTTCGGTCGTGGCGTCTGGGGTGTCAGCGGGAGGCTCCGTCGTAGCATCTGCAGGCGCTTCGGTGGTGGCATCCGGTGCATCAGTGGGGGCATCGGTGGGAGCCTCGGTCGCAGCGTCCGCGGTGGTCGAGATTGAGCTGCAATCAACGAAAGCAGAGGACTGCGTCGTCTCCGCCACCTTACAGAAGCGGCAAACATTGTCGATACATCCAGTGCCGCCAGAGCTGCACGAGGGGTCCGTAACAATGTTGATGCCGACGGCTGCATCACCGCTATTGACCGTTTGTGTGCATGCGGCAGTGGGTGCAGATGGAGTCGTGGTGTCCGGTGCCTCGGTGGGAGTCTCAGTCGTGGTGGCCGGGGCCTCGGATGGAGTTTCGGTTGTTGCATCTGGCGCCGTGGTAGGGGCGTCGGTGGTAGCACTGCCTGCGGAAGCGTCTGCAGGGGATCCTGAGCTTGTGATCGAGTTGCAGTCAACAAAAGCAGATGACTGGGTTGTCTCGGCCACCTTGCAGAAACGGCAGACGTTGTCAATGCAGCCTGTGCCACCGGTGCTGCACGTTGCGTCCGTGACAATCTTGATGCCGACAGCAGCATCGCCGCTCGATACCGTCTGAGTGCATACCGCAGTGGGTGGGGCAGGGGTGTCAGCATCTGAGGCAGCGGGCGGGGCCTCCGTGTTGTCAGCAGCAGGCGGGGTCGCACCTGGGATGGGTGCGAGTGTTGGGGTGTCGGCAGCATCCGACCCGGCGTCACTGTCGTCCGAAGCGGAGTCATTGTCGTCCGAGGCGGAATCCGAGTCGATGGTGACCGTAGGCACCTCCGAGTTCGAAGTTCCGACACCGAACGTCGCACAGTCCAAGAACGAAGCCGACTGAGTCGAAGTGGTCACCTTACAGAAACGACAAATGTTGTCGATGCAGCCGATTCCACCCTCATTGCATGTAGCGTCAGTCACGATATTAATGCCAACTGCAGCATCGCCGACTGAGGGTAAAACGGAGCACGTGGTTGCAGTCGGTGCTGCAGTAGTTGCAGCGGGTGCATCGGTAGAAGCAGGGGCTTCCGTCGTCGCGCCAGGGGCGCTTGTATCTGCTGAAGGAGCAGCAGTGGTCACGGTGGGTGTCTCGGTCGTAGCAGCCGGGGTCACGGTGGGGGCATCCGACGTCGTTCCAAGGAAAGAACAGTCAGTGTAGATTGCCGATTTGGTCGTGGTCCTGATACGGCAAAAGCGGCAAACGTCGTTAATGCAGCCCAGTCCACCAGCACTGCACGTCGGATCAGTACCGATACTGATGCCAACTTCCACATCGCCGTCCGGGGGCGTGAGAGTACAGGCAGTCGAGGCTGCTGCGGCACTTGAAGCGGTCGAGGAGGTTGATGGTGGTGAGAAGGTTCCGGCAGGCGGTGCCGAGGTTGAAGCAGAATCGCTGCCGTTGCTCGAGCCCGAACAGTCAACGAAAGCTTCGGACTGTGTAGTCGTCCTCACCTTACAAAAACGGCAGTGGTCGTTGAAGCAGCCTAGACCACCGTACAAACAATTTGGGTCTGTCATCGCCGAGATACCCACAGCAGCATCGCCACTGGACACAGTGCAGGCACCGGTGGAGGTGATCAGAGGAGCCATCGTCGGGAATTCCACTCCGAAGGTCGAACACTTCTCGAAACCAGACGATTGAGCCGTATCCAGGATCCTGCAAAAGCGGCAGTGGTCGTTGTAGCAGCCTAGTCCGCCGGACGCACATGCCTTGTCATCGATGACACGGATGCCGACACTCTTGTCGCCATCTGAAATGCCACATTCGTCAGTATCCGCCGACGAGCTTGTCGATTCTGAGTTAAGAAATCTCTCCGCACGAGCCGATTGGAGGACGCTCAAGCTTAGGGCGCACAGCATCGCCGTCTTGACCAGGCTGCACATTCCATGGGAGTACACCATGGCGTTTTCACAGAAAAGTTGGTCCAGTCGTTTTGATTTGGAGGGCTTGCACTCGAGAAAGAGAGTTGAAGAATGAGCTGTTCCTGACAATTGTGGCTGAAATGAAGGCACATCGCAAACCACTTCAACGGGATCATCAATCTCCGTTTCAGACACGGTCGATTTGGCTATATATGCCTTGAACTCGAGGCACCTATAAATGCCTCGAAACTGCTGTGCAACACCGGCTTTGAGTGGCATCAACGTGCAAAATGTAGTTCCACGGGATTGTACTTGGTCGTTTTACCAGATCCGTCTTGGTGGGGAAACTTCAGCGAAAGCAACTTTGCTGCTGCACTTCTTTACCAAGTCAAAAGCAAATCGTACACCACCAAACAATGGCATGAGATGCAGACGACATTTTTAGCGAAGGAGACCGGTAGGACACTTGTCAGATCTTGGTGGGGAAACTTCCGAAGGTGAGTTGGATAGGATCAGGATAGGTTTTCTGAAGAAGACAAATTTGAACGTGTATTGATGCAAAGCTCGTGCTTGTCTGGTGTAGGATTTTCATGGACAGGTAGATGGGAGGGGGTCTTTAGTAGAAATCGTCCAAGTCAGCGCCATCCAATAGATCATCGATTGAATCGGACGCTGCCACATCGGAGCCATCCCAAATGTCACCCGAGCCGCTCCAACTATCGTCAACGTTGTCGGTCGTCGAAGTAGGAGTAGGAGTAGGAGTAAGAGTACCCGGTGTGATGCCTGGGCAATCGATGAATGCTGTCGACTGAGCCGTCGTAGTCACCTTGCAGAAACGACATACATCGGTGATGCATCCGATGCCCCCAAAGCGACACGAGTCGTCGGCGGTAATTCTGACACCAACAGCAGCGTCGCCTTCGGAAACAACGAGGCTGCATGTCGCTGTGGTAGTACTTGCAGAATTGTCGATTGGTGTATCAACAAGTATGTCTGCGTCGGTAAGCACGTTCGATGACGACGTCGTTGACACCACTGGAACTTCAGAATGGACCACAAACCCAACAATCGAAGTACACTCCTCAAAGGCAGCGGACTGAACCGTGGTTGACACTTTACAGAATCGGCAATCATCATTGATGCAACCAATCCCGCCGTACGAACACGTTGCGTCTGCGGCGATACTGACACCTACAGCAGCGTCACCAGCCGATACTACGAGGTTGCACGCTGCATTGGAGACAGTCACATCGGAGCCTGGAACTGGTGGGGGTGTCGTTGTAGTGACAACTGGGGTGTCTACGTGGGGGACGTAGCTTGGCAGCGTGGTGCAGTTGAGGAATGCTGACGACTGGATGGAAGCAGTCACCTGACAGAAACGACACCAATCGTTGATGCAGCCAATACCCCCACTGATGCATTCGGCGTCCTCAACGATGTCAACTCCGACTGCAAGGTCACCCTCGGAAGCAGTTAGTGTGCAAGCTCCGTGAGAAGAAGCGGGTGTAGGGATAGTGATGTCTACTGGAGGTATGGGCACGGGTGCTGGTGTTTCAGGCTCGTAGCTGCTGATTGAGGTGCAGTCGACAAAGTCCGCCGACAGGATCGAGGTCATTACTTTGCAGAAGCGACACACGCCATTAATGCATCCGATACCTCCTGCGCTGCATGTCGAGTCCGCGGTGATGCGGATGCCGGCAGTGGCATCGCCAGCCGACACTGTGAGATCGCACGATGTTGGGAGAACTGGGGTGGTCGTAGTCGCAACAGGAGTGTTTGCTGGAGGGGCTGTAGTGGTGTCTACTGGAACTACAGATGCGAGAGAAAACCCTGGAATCACCGAGCATTGAAGGAAGTCCGACGACTGGGGCGTGTTTTCCACTTTGCAGAAGCGGCAAACAGCATTGATGCAGCCGATGCCACCGGCACTACAAGCAGCGTCTGTCGCGATGTGCACGCCGACCGCAATGTCACCAGTTGCTGCCACAATGTTGCACCCTTCTTGGCCAGGGACGGCACCAATTGTAACAACAGGGGCGTCCGTCACAATGTCAGTGGAGACTATGGTCACAGTAGGTGTGTCCGATGTAGTACCAGGCGTCACAGTCGAAACATAATCTGGAGTTGTTGTAGACACAATAGGAGCTGCAGACTTCGAAGAGCCTCCATCGATCAAGGCACAATCCAGGTATGGTGCCGACTGGATGGAAGTCCTGACCTTGCAGAATCGGCAATTGTTGTTGATGCAACCAAGGCCGCCCAAACGGCAGGAGCCATCCGTAGCAACACTGATTCCTGCTGCGGCATCCCCGGACGAAGCCACCAGAGTGCAAGTGCGTGTCAAGTTCGTATCTGTCAAATCGGAAGAATCGGACGCATCAGAAGCATCCGACGAATCAGTGTCAGAGGACGACGCCTGGATAGCCGTCGTCGAAGTGGGCACCTCGGACGTAGCGGCGGGCACCTCGGACGTTGCGGTGGGCACCTCGGACGTAGCGGTGGGGACTTCCGACGTGCTTGGGGAGTAGCTGTTGTCGAGATCGGCGCCTCCGCGGTGACGTCCGGAGTAGCCGTCGTCGAAGTGGGCACCTCGGACGTAGCGGCGGGCACCTCGGACGTTGCGGTGGGCACCTCGGACGTAGCGGTGGGCACCTCGGACGTTGCGGTGGGCACCTCGGACGTAGCGGCGGGGACTTCCGACGTGCTTTGGGGAGTAGCTGTCGTCGAGATCGGCGCCTCTGCGGTGACGTCCGGAGTAGCCGTCGTCGAGATCGGCGCCTCTGCGGTGACGTCCGGAGTAGCTGTCGTCGAAGTGGGCACCTCGGACGTAGCGGTGGGCACCTCGGACGTAGCGGTGGGCACTTCCGACGTGCTTTGGGGAGTAGCTGTCGTCGAGATCGGCGCCTCCGCGGTGACGCCCGGAGTAGCCGTCGTCGAAGTGGGCACCTCGGACGTAGCGGCGGGCACCTCGGACGTTGCGGTGGGCACCTCGGACGTAGCGGTGGGGACTTCCGACGTGCTTTGGGGAGTAGCTGTTGTCGAGATCGGCGCCTCCGCGGTGACGCCCGGAGTAGCCGTCGTCGAAGTGGGCACCTCGGACGTAGCGGCGGGCACCTCGGACGTTGCGGTGGGCACCTCGGACGTAGCGGTGGGCACCTCGGACGTTGCGGTGGGCACCTCGGACGTAGCGGCGGGGACTTCCGACGTGCTTTGGGAGTAGCTGTCGTCGAGATCGGCGCCTCTGCGGTGACGTCCGGAGTAGCCGTCGTCGAGATCGGCGCCTCTGCGGTGACGTCCGGAGTAGCTGTCGTCGAAGTGGGCACCTCGGACGTAGCGGCGGGCACCTCGGACGTAGCGGTGGGCACCTCGGACGTAGCGGTGGGCACTTCCGACGTGCTTTGGGGAGTAGCTGTCGTCGAGATCGGCGCCTCTGCGGTAACGTCCGGTGTAGCCGTAGTTGACCTGGGTACGCTGGCCGGGGCTTGAGGGGTAGCCGTTGTTGAGCTGGGAACGCTGGCTGGGGCTTGAGGGGTAGCCGTCGTCGTGGCTGGCTGCACACTAGGAGGTTGTATAGTCCCTCGAGGACTGTTGTTGGTTGTACTTGCTTGAGCGATTAAATCACAGTCCATGTAGGCTTTAGACTGTGGCGTAGTCTTCAGCTTGCAGAAACGGCAAACATCGTTGATGCAACCAAGGCCTCCCGAGGAGCATGTGGAATCCGCCACAATATTGACGCCAACCTCTGTATCTCCCTTCGACGGCACAATCTTGCACGGTGCTTGGTTTGTCGTGCCACTAGCGATTGGCTTCGTCGTGATGGGAGGATTACTAGTGGCTGGAGCATCAGTATTGCGGCGGGGGTTGTTGTACGAGCTATCAACGGTTGAGCATGCTATAAACCCAGATGACCGTGGTGCCTCCTTCACTTTGCAGTAGCGGCAATGATCATTGAAGCATCCTAGACCGCCACGCTGACACCCCAAATCGGTCACGGCCGAAATCCCTGCTGCTACATCTTCGCTCGAAATCGCGCATGGGCCAGTGGAAGGTTCCACAGGAGCGACGCTTGTGAATGCAACGCCATGAGACAGACAGGTGTCCAGGTGCGATGACTTGGGTGTGTCCAGGACCTTGCAGTAGCGGCAGTGCTTTTGAAGCACCCGAGACCGCCATACGCGCACTTGGTATCCTGGATGACGTGTACTCCAACCTTCGTATCCCCATCAGATATATTGCAAGGCACTTTTGAAGCTTCCGTGGTGTCATCTTTTGCTTCAGCGAGGACGGTGGCATTTAATCCGATCGTGCACAGCGCTATAACTTTAATAAGTACGTGGGTCCGACCACAGCCAGAGTAAACCATACTTTCTTGAATTCTCCTGTTTATCTCGGACTTTAGTTTTGGTAGCTGCTTGTGCTGATGCTCTTGGATTGAGAAATGAGTACGAACATACCAATTCTCACTCCTAGGCATAAGATTACTTGGTTAAGGCACGAAACTTTTGAGACAGTGTGTTGAGTTGATGTTCATGCCTTATTTTGGTGTAATAAGGCAGCATATAGAGATCCAGGATCGCATATTCAGCGGTAAACAGTTGAAGATGGTCAACCAAAGCAATGAACAGATATTTTTACGTCTGAAGCGTTGGTGCACATCAATGTTGCCAACCTGTTTCTGCAGCTTTATTGACGTTGGCCATGGGAAGCAATTGAGCTCAATTCGAACCATGCATGATCGCACTTTTCAAATAGGAAATCTCACAGCGCGGACAGGCCTGCAAGCTCACCATTATTATCAGCGGCTCGAAAATGCGCTTCACTTCGTGACAACTCCCGACCCTCCTCTTCCTGGGCACTTAGCGTCCGGGTAATTCAAAATGATGTGCCTCGCGAATCCCCACGATGTAATGATGTGCCTACTGGTTGTGCGTAGATTACATGAAGGAACGGCTGCTAGAGGGTGGGGGATTACGGGACGAATGTACAATGTTTATCGTTTGTTTGCCTTCGTCCTGTGCTTTAGGCTTTGCATTGCGATCACAATAGTGCACCTGGCCGACAGTCCGCAATTGAATTTCATTCCGATTCCACCTTCAGCTTCGAGCATCTCCAACGGTAGAAATCTATCATGCGCTTGAGCTCCGTTTTGCTGGCTGTTGCCAGTGTCTTCTTCCTTTATTGCGATGCAGCCAGCTTCGACCAAACGAAATCCTCCCTCAACCTCATTAGTGGCAAGATTGGTCCTACCGTGAACCGGTTCCTCAGAACCACGAAGGCAATTGACAACGAAGACGCCGCAAAGGAAGAGGAAAGAGACGTTATCGACCTCGCCAAGAAACTCAAGCATGACATCCGCTCCATGTTCATCAAAGACCCGGGCATCAAGGCCAATTTGAAGACATTGAAGGGGTGGTATTTGGATAAAAGACCCCTGAAATGGTCGGGAAGGACCTAAAGCTCAAATCAATCTTGAGAAAACATTTCGAGTGGGGAAGCATCGCCAAACTGAAGGCGCACCCGAACTACCAGTTGTATCTCAACTACGAGGCATTTTACAAGATCATGAAGCGGACGTACGGGAAAACAGTGTAATGGTAGTTCGATGCATCGACAGCTCCGTCTTTCAACCAGCAAGCACGATTAGTTTTCCGGCTTGAGACTTACATGCTACTGAACTATCGCTGTCGCCGCGAATGATACGATGCTTTACTACTTTTTCGGACATCGTTGACTGTAGTAAGAAAATGCTGTTAATGAACATTGAATCACGTGGCATAAGACTTTTCGTACTGGAAATTACTGATCTGTAGAGCAGAGCAGCGCGACACCACGCAATGTCCAATGCAATGGGCGGTGATCTCTAGAAGCTAGTGGTACAGAGAAAATATAGTGTTTGTCGGTGCGTCGAGCATATCGGTAAACAGGGGCTTCATAAGCTCCGTAGGGTCCATGGTCCTGTGCAGCCCTAGTTTTTGTGGGCTTTGGTAGCCGCGGTGACGTAGACGGCAGGAAGAGGTGCAAACAACCGCTTGGGCTCTTGCTCTACTAACGTTCCATCGGGACGATTCCACGCAGCACCGTCAAGAAGCAGGCCATGGACGAGCACGCCTTCGCGCGGCGGTTGCTTGATCTGCTCCAGTCGTTCGTAGTCGGTCACCTCACTGTAATATACAACATCATCCAGCGCCCACCTCTCGTTCGCATGCGCACGCGTTGACTCCTGCGCCATTGCTGTGAGAAAACCTTGCGGGTTTGAAAATCCAGCGAGCCAAAAACTTGTCGGCCGGCCACGATCTAACCATGCGCGAACCTGTGTTACCCGATCAAGAAGCCCCGTGATCCATAGTCCCAACGTAGCAGACAACCACGCTTTGTCGTCTGCCACCCACGAAGGAGGCACTTTGCCGTCAAATATCGCCTGACTGGTCTCACGCAATGATGATGTCAACAACACTTCGCCCGAGAGAGCGCGCTGCGTCTTTATCAAAGACGCACGGACGTACGTGAGGACGTGGAGAAGCGCCCGAGCCTCTTGACACAAGAACAGATTCAGGGAGAGTTCCAAACCTCCACCGAGTATCTTCGAGCGCAGCGCATGCGCCAGAGCTTCTTCACTCAGAGCTTCTTCAGCTCCTGCTGGAAGAGTTGAGAGCAGCTCTCGAATTTTCTGTGACACAATATCTTCTCGGGTCTCCGGTTTATTAGTTGTCGCTGATCCCGTTCCACTATCAGCATCGGCCGGCTGAGTATCCACGATCGTACCAAGTAGTGCCGACACTTCCTTCACACGATATGTGAGATCAGCATTCGGATGCAATCCGAACACCTCGGGGAGTCAACACTAGGGAAAGCCGCAATATATCGCTGATACTCTTCAATCTCAGCCATGGTATTCTCTGGCAGACAGTAGTTAAACATTTGACCCGATTGAGCGGCACCTGTCCCTGGAGAAAGCTTAACCTCTGGATTGAAGGAAAATGAATTACCAAGCAACGTCGGATTAAACCACGCATCACAGTAGGCACGGAAGAGCCTCCGGTCCAGCTCGTCCGTGATCCTGCCACCGTAATGTACCTCGGCTACCATGTATTGAACCGTTGGCCAAGACGGTGCTGGCGATGTATACAGATGCCGCTCCAAAAGCTTAGCGATGCACCCATATCGCCAGCATTGAATTCATACGGTATGCTAAACCCGAGCGACCCAAACTTGCGGCGTTCAACCACCACTGCATGTAAGAAGCACACTGTAAAAAGTAGTGAGCGCCACGTTGGACTTTCGAGGCGATCAAGTTTGTCCTGGTCCACTAAAACTGTAAAACTTCGGAGCAACCCGGCACGAAGACCTGCAGGTGGCTCATTTGTCACCTTGGTGCTTCGGTGCAATAGTGTGATTGGGAAGTCCGGGTGTGGTTCTGACGTAAGGAACAACCGGAACTCAGGAGCACGTGTAGGGGCAGCGGACGCGTTGCCGCTACTACCAACACCTCCTCCATTAGCAGCAGCAAGTGCTTCGCACAATACATCTAGATAGTTTAGTCCCAGATGGCAGTTCTGAAGAAGAACCCAGGACCCGTTAAGCATGGCGGAGGCCACAGTGCGTGCTGCGACAGCCTCTTGGCCTTCACCCATGGAAATTGTAGTCACACTCTGGCGCTTTCGCCGTGCTAGCTGCTCAATAGTCTCCGTGGGATCCGCTCCAGGTGATAGTAGGTACAAGACGGGGGTCTCAGCGCGCATTTCCAGGTAGACACTTTCTACAGTGTCTGTAATCGGCTCAGCATAGCGTGGACCCAGAGCAGGTAGCCGCGGTAGACTTGACCCAACGCTGCCCTCAATATAATCAATAGCGCGCACAAAGTCTAACACAGCTGGAATTGTTCGGTCTTCGCGCAACGAGCGAACCAGCAACAGTCGATGAAAATGAAGGTTTGCCGTGATTGCCCGTGGGTCGAAAGAAGTGGCTCATAGTCCGGCACAGCCAGCCTTTCCGGTTCATTATCCTCGAACCACTTGCGCCAAGCGCTCTCACTGCGTTCGAGGTCACCTAAGAGATTACGGAAGTGCGGCTTCTCACTGGCAAGCTGCACAGCATTTAGCCACGCACCTGTAGTCATCCACCCGAAAGGCTTGGGTTGGTCACCTGACAACTTCCTAGATGCACCAGCTTTAAGGAACAGCGTTACATCTGCCGATGTCACACAATCTGCTGCTACTAGAATTTTTAGAGCGACCATAAGAAGAAAGCTGAGCCGGTGACGATCATAGAGTCCGCGATTCACGTAGCGGAATACAATATAGGTGAGGGTCTCCAAGATATACGCCACACGTTTCGAAGCCAAAGTAGACCGCTCCGCTTCATCAATGGCCCGGACAAACAACTGGAGGAATTGATCCAGCGAAGTCTGATACATGGCATTCACGGTAGCGAAATCAACAATACCAAAGTAGAGAACCGATCCCCTGGCAGCCACCGGGCGATAATGCTCTCGTTTCTCATCAATACCTCGCTTTACTTCCTCAGCTGCTAGAATTTTGTCGTTCACTTCAGTTGCTTTAGCTTTGGTGTTAGCCAACACCGAAACAAGTTCGACGTCATCAAGCAGATTAGCCTTGCTGGCCGTAAGCCGCTCAAGAAGCAGGGCATCCAGCCCCACAAGTGCCTTAGCATTTGCGTTTAGCTCGAACTGCACACGCTCCAGCTGTTCTTCCAATGATCGCTGTTCTTGACGGATAACCTGTCCAAGAAGCTGCTCCTCGAGGCCCTTTTGAGTCACTGTGAAATCCACAACTAATGTACGCGCCTGTAACTCTGGCGAAAAGTGTGGGTTGGGTACCCGAGTAGTAAGATACAACGCGAACTCATCCTGATACTCACACACGCGATCCATGATCTTAACAAACTTGCCCTTGGAGCGAACAATAAAATTCTTGTCGAGAACGTTCGACAGCAGTGGATCTGGGTCGGCACCATCTACACCATCCAAAACAAGAGCTTTACCCTCACCCACACTGTGTTCGAGAATTTCGCGCAATTTGGGGCTACCGACGGAAACTACCCCCATCGCAGGCAAACGCTCCGCCTCACGGCGAAGGACCCAGGACAATGCCTGACCCTGTGGGTCGATTAGCAACGGGAAACGAGGCGCTCGTGCAACCAACATACCATTTTGAATAGACAGCGGGTCTGATGGAAGTCCCTGCATCTTCCAGTCGCTGATGGTACCGACATCTGCGAGAAACGTTTCAAGCGCCAAATTGCGGGTCAGTGGAATCGCAAATGGGGCCTTCGTAGGCCCAGTACTCGCAGCGACAGGACCTGCAGGTGAGGGGATAGCTCCAAGTTCGTAAGGAAGCCGTTCTCGCACCATCAAATCTCGATACTCACGATTAAATGGCCCACAGTAGCAAAGGAAGGCTGCTGCTAACGCGCAGTCCCCTACAAGATGTTGCTTCCGCTCCACAAAGCGGTTTGAGTCTTCTGTCCATCGCACTTTCTCACCACCAAGTCCCCCAATGAGAGCTGTAGCTTGTTCCATTTTACGCTTTGTTGCCTGGGCAAAAGCTTCAACACGCGCTTTCTCCGCCATCTGCGCCTGGAAGTCATCTTGCAACCGTGTTAGCACATTTTGGCACTTTTGCAGTTTTTCCTCAGAGCTTTGAAGCCGCGCTTGTGCCGCCTCGAACTTCCCTTCAGCAATGCGCAACGCCTCAAGTTTCGGTTTAACCACCTTCGACGCCTCGTGATACATACTCATGGCTTTAACCCAGCAAAATAACCCTTCCGCAGCCTTTGACGCGTTCTTCGCAGCAGCAGCAGTGAAACCTGCAAGTTCCATGTACGGGGCCATGAATTCCAAAGTCTCATCGTTTATCTGATCCTTTTGGTATTTGGAGAAATAAAAAATGTTTTGCAGGAACCGAGTGTCAGCTAGCATGCCTGATTTGGCAATCTGGAAGGAATCCATAAAGAAATCACTCGTATGTTTGTCTTTTCCGACACCCAACGTCACGGACGCACGTTCAACCTTGAGCAATGGTGCCATTTGCAGGATGGATACACAGTCGAAGATTAGCTTGATGATATCACCAGGTTTCGCTAACTTTTTAAGTTCATTCAAGTCATTTGGACGAATGCTGCTGGCTGCACGCTCTGCTTCGTCCAGGAAGGGTTGGGCTCGCTTCAGATCCTCTTCTGCAGCCTCTTTTTCCGCCAAGATAATAGCAGCGTCGGCCAAACACTGCTCACGGATCTGCTGAACGATATCGTTCTCTTTTTTGCTTCGAGTGACTTGACTTGCAACGTCTCGAGCATCTTGTTCGTGGCCGCTTCTGCCACCACAAGCTTTGCTTCCTCTTCTTTCAAAACAACTTTCATGCGCTCCACATCCTGCGCTCCCTGACCTAGTTTTTGCAGCCCGAGATTGACAGCACCTTCCTGGCGACGAACTTCGCCCAGCTTCTCAGTGTACAGTTCTTTATAGGTAGAAAGGAAGCCTAGAAAGCTGCGTGGTGTCTGGACGACACGCCGTCGCCGACGAGTAAAGTACTCGCCACTTATTTTCTCCACAGCCTGATGCATACGTCCCATCTGAGTGACCAATGCGTCTTTCGTACCTGGTGGGGTCTCAAGTACAAACTTATCGAGATATCCCTGACTCACCGCGACTAAGGCCTCTTCAGGCCATGGCAAGAACCAATCAATAGTACATCCATTCACGAGGTGTGGGAATTCACGACAGCGATCAGCAAAGCGAGCACTCACTGGGGAAAGACAAAGAACCACGTGGAGATTACGCCTAACACGGTCGTGAAAAAACGCGTGAGATTCTGTAACGAATCAACACGATCTGGACACTCGCGCTGCATAGTTCCTCGCAGTTCACTTGCCATTGCAGCCAGCTCATCACGTGGAAACAGTCCAGGCACTTCGCCCGTCGCCAAGAGTGCATTAACCTGCTCAAGGAATGAGTCCTCCTTAATGTCGGCTTCTGTCAGAAGGAAGACTATCCCTTTTCCAGCTTGACCAGCAGTCTTACTCAGTCCACGCAAGTCATCAAGGAATGTCGCTAGAGTATAAGCTTTGGTGACTGCTAATTGACATAGCTCATGCCCACTAAGTGCAGCAGCAAGTCGAGCCAAAGATTGCTTGCCTGATCCACCCACACCTACGAGCATCATGTTGCTCTGAGCAAGCCCAAGTACCCGTGTCAATCGGGCCAAATGGAAGAGTGCCTCTTCAAAAGGATAAGTGACGGCAGTGCCCGAGCAGGATTTTCACGATTAAACTGTGCCAAAAGTTGCTCCACACGCGCTCTCAGTGCTGGAAGGCTTGGCGCAGGTTCATAAATTCGCGGGAAATCTCCTACAGGTTCACCAGACTCGTCCACGGGCTGATCTTGTAGGAAATCGACATATACCGCGGGCTGCCTTGCAGAGAGTTGGCGTTGAGTACCATGGGATTGACCGTCAGTCACACCACTAGCGGGTTTCTCTTTCAGTGGTGTTGCAGTTGCTGGAGTACTGCTTGCCATCCCAACAGATTTCACGACCAGACCGTCTGCAACGGTATTCAGTTCGTCACGAAAACGCTGCTTATCTTCAATCGATACGAGCCTGTCGCCAAAAACGCGTTCGCTCTCATGCTGCCAAAGTCGGATCAGCGATTTTTCTGATACAGTCACATTTTCGGTCGGAGCGTGCAGTATGCCCTGAAAACATCGACTAAGCTCGCGCAGGCTGAATACGTAGTGGAATTTCTGTGGTGTCGGTGGCATAGCACGACGCAACCAAAGCCACAGCGTCACAGACGCTGCTGTGAGGCGAGTGATCAAGTCAGCCAGTGCCTTTCGTGATATTCCACTCGCGCTACTGTCAGTATCAGGTATGAATTTCCAGCGCATGAGCTGTGCGAAAATGGCTTCAGCAACCTCCGGCGATGGAGGAAGCAAGTTTAGGATGAAGAAATGACGTTTGAGTCGGGATGGTGCATCATTTTTCCCAGCGAGTGGAAGTCCCATGGCGGCAAGGAAGCGCAAGCCTTCGATAGCTTTGATATCACCACGCTTGTCCTTGTCGAGGAAGCATAGTGTACGAGTTTCAACAAGCTGACGGACGACTTCGAGTGTCGGCTGGTCGCCCCATTCATTGAGTGCTGGCATAGACAGATCATCCATAAACAACGTGAGCTGCTGGCCATTAGATGGTCCAAACGTTTTACCTCCACGCTTCTCCAGGTCACTTTCTACAGTGGCTTGAAAAGCACCACCAAGAGTTGATCCCGAAAAGATTATAGTTCTGGATGTTATGCTCTCGCCGGTATTGAGATTATTACCTGATGTGAGTCCAGCTTGACTTTCGAAGAAAAGTCGTGCTAGTGTTGACTTGCCTGTTCCAGGTTCGCCGACGAGAAGCACAGGTAATTGATTGCCATGGAGGTGCTCCAGTACATGCAATGCCCGAGCTGTGTCTGTGGTGGGAACGATAAGGCGTCCAACATTGATAGCACCACTGCCACTCGCACGAGCTAGAAGATTTTCACAGGGATCAAGTGACCACTTTTCCCACTCAAGTGTCGACGGGTGCAAGAAGTGGTCGAAGATGGTCAATATTGTGTTTGTGTTGGAGCTCATCCCTTTCTGGTTACCTTCACGCGTTGTCTGTGTTGTTGTCTCGGAGCCCTCAAGTGATATTACTGTAGCTGACGGCGGTAGCGCTGTTGCTGGGGCCTTCTCACATAGATAGCAGTGTAGCTTAATACGGTCTTCCAGATCTAACACACCACCTACTGCCCAGGCCAGTGCAAAAACAAATAATCGTTCAAGTTCCAGCTCCATATCTGCTTGTGAGTGTTCACTCAATTCACAGCGCTCCAGCAACGACTGTAGCAGGTTCAAACATGACTGTATCAGTGCTACGCGCGGCGCTATCATCACTGGACGACATCGTCGAACCAGGAACTCAAACAGAGAACCAGAGCCTACTGAAGATTTGGCTGAGGTTTCATTTCCCCCAACAAGAGTGCGTAAACTACGGGTCAATGCGGGACGCAGTGAATCTGGGCGCAACCGCAACCATCTCTGAGCAACCGGCTCCCAATCAAGATCCGTGTCGCTCACGTAAACTATACCAGCACGTGAAACAGTAGCAGGCGAAGCGTTGCGCAGATCCTCTACCTCAAAAAAGTTTGCAGTTATCAGTCATTGGTAGTCGATCACCGTTAGCTAGAGTCAGCAACTTATTGTCATCCAGCACCGTGTTAAGATTTTCAATCCAAACAGCATCGACAGGGCCATCGCATACCAGCCAAGCTACATCTTTACGCGATCGATCGTTGTACTTGGCCCATATAGCGGCGAACACACCGTCAACCCATTCCCCTGATAGTCGATCGGTCTCGCCAAACAGTTCTTCAGCGCGAACAGCTTTAGGATTCAGTCGTACTTGCCGATACTGCGTGCGTGTGTATGAACTTAATGCAGTCTGTAACGTACGCAGGATCTCGGACTTACCTGCACCAGCAGGTCCTACAAGCGCAATACCATGACGTACAACCTGCGTCTCGTACAATTGAGTTACTTTTGCACTCCAAGTAGCTGGCGGTGGCCAGCTATTTGATTTTCGTAGCACATCCTCAATAGCACCGGCAATTTCAAAGCTGCTACTGGTCGCTCCACTGCCACCAGATGGTGTAGGCTCTACGCCGGGAAAGATATCGCGCAGTAGTGACAGGAAGATAGGCACATCAGCAGCTACGAGTTTGGAGAGATTCATGTCCCGCAATGTCGTCATCATCAGTAGCTCTTCACTTGCCATCAAATTCTCACGTTTTGTGGCGCCCGCAGAGCGTAGTACAGACAAAATGTTCCGCAACCCGAAGTCATAATGCCGTTGTCGCGAGAGCTGGCCTTCGCACACAGCATAAAGAGTCTTGAATTTGCGAGCTAGTTCGGCGAACGCATCGTAGCCAACAGAGCAAAGCTTGACTTTCATAATGATTTCACGATCAGGAACCATCATAGACACACCGCGGAACAGCGCCTTGAGATTCTCCGGTAACTCCTGGCGTCCTTGGTATCCAGGATTCATAGTGATGAAGTAAGCTGCATCAGTGTGCAGTCCAATCGCCAGTGGGTCTCCCGGAAAGGTAAATGTTGGAGCCTGTATGCGCTTGGCATTTGTAATTGCCAATACTTGTTGCGCTACTACCGATAGCACGGGTAACTCAATGCGATTGAACTCATCAAAGCACCCCCAAAGACCACCTTGGCATAATCCCTTGAAAATCTTCGCCATGTCAGAATACCGCTGTTGGTCAGTACAGTTCGTGACGATCACGTACACACCAAGGCTGCGACCAAGGTCCTTCACAGTTTCTGTTTTGCCTGTACCAGCAGGTCCAGCAGGTGCACCTCCTAGATGCATACCCAGAGCTTGGGATAGTGTTATGTATGCGCGGTCTGTTAGCGGTGTAATCACAAGCCTCTCCTTACACCCCAAATATTCGAATGCATACTTGAAATCGACATCACAAATGGAGATAACGCAGGCGTCGGGCCCAACAGAGTCGAAGCCACCTTGACTATTAACCCGCCAATAAAAGCGAGCCTGCTTCAGCCATTCGAAGTCATTCGCGTCGGAGAGTTTCTTTTCCTTATACAGTCTGCATAGTTCCATAAAGCAGTCACGCTGGTGCACCTGAATCGTGATCAATGTCTCCACTTTCGTTCGCGCAAGTTTCGTACCCAGATCTGTAAGGCACCATGACGATAGCTCTGACAGCATGGTACCATGACGCTTAGCAGTCTGCGTCATGATACCTTTTGTCGAACGGCAGCGCTGCAACGCGTCCTGACACTCGGCTGTCCAACTCAGTTGAATGCCTAGCAGTGCAAACTGCGCACAGGTCTTACTTACAAATTCACGGAGAGAGCTGGACGAACACTCCGCCGCAGCTTGACGGCATAGTATTTTAAGCGTTCGTCGCATCTCCTTCTCAAGCATGCCTAGCCATTCCTCGATATTCCCTTCTGGGGTAACAGGCATTGCTAGCGCGATGACCTCTTCGTCATTCCCGACTAAGGATTTAATCTCAACGATTTTGCGCTTTGAGGTGGCAATTGATGTGCCAGTGGAAGCAGGCGACTTGGCATCCGGTCCGGCAGTTGAAGGCCTTTCATGCACAACTTGACTAATGCTGTCGAAAATCTTCTCGTAATATTGCTGTACGGCGGCCGGGTCAGAACCTCGCGATAGGATAAGGAGCAGCAGTGGATTGGATACGAAGTAAAAGCGTGGGAATTTCTTGCGCTTCTGCTCCAGATAACCTTCCAGAGACTTCTGGCATTTCTCAAGTTCGCTAAAAGCGAGGGGAGCGTGCTGCGAAGTAATTCGTTAGAACAGCACGCAACAACAAAGCCCACTTCAGCAGCTTTACCCATGACTTTCAACCAATCCTTGTCAATTTTTGCGAACTTCTTCGCTTCAAGAGGCATCTGTTTGGCGATATCTCCACCGGTAAAGACAGATTCGAGTGACATCCACAGAGTCTGAACCTTTGCCCACAATTCGAGGACATCAGCTGTATCGGAAAGCTGCGCCAACTTGGCTTGAACTCTATCCTTAAAGAACACCACATGCCGCATACTCAAAATTGCCTGCAATTGCAGTTGACCGTCTTCTAAATCCTCAATTATCTGGCCGTAACCTTTAAGCACGGGTACGTTGCGAGCTCGCCACTCCCCAAATTCGAAAGCTGTACCTGCCCAGCGATCTGTGAGGTCGCGCAATTTGTGTTCAATCTGCAGTTGTTTTTGAGCGCTCTCGCAAATGTACTCGACGTCCTCTTTCCACGTAAGAAGTTTCGCGTCCAGCACATCCTGAAACTTGAACGAGTCGTTGTCGTACGGTAGGTGTTGGTCGTTGCACGCTTTAATAATTTCCTCCCAATGTCGGGGCTTTATACTTTCCCTCGTTAGTTCGCGTACGATCGGCAGTACTTCAAGAAATTCAGCGATAACCTTACGCAGAATACCGTAAGCTTCCCATTCACATAAAGTTTTAGGCATCTTCTTGCAGCGCTGGTCGAATCCGGAAAAACAGTCATTCATACGCTCTACATTCGCCCCCACTTGCGCCCATGGTATGGCACGGAATTCATCCATAGTCTTCTCAACATCCATATAGAGACCGTAGAGCTGATCCAGAAGTGCCATCTCCTTGCGAGTGCGCACAACCTCGGGGTATTCGGTTGGACGCATGCCAAAAAGTTCCTCACCAGCAGAGAAAACTTCAAGTTTCCGTTCACGGATACCCAATACATCCTTAAAATGCTTGAGGCGTTCGACTGCCTCGGCTGGTTCGAGTCCCGAAACCATGGGCCCGTTGTCTTCGTAGTCACTGCGGAACAGCGATACATCCGCCTGGAAATCCTTCACATCCTTAATCAATTGCTTTTTGAAGCCACCTTGTATCTCAGAAAGGTTGTCCGTCACCTCTTCGGCATAATCTACAAGTCGACGCCACGAGCTTCGTAATACACTCTTTTGGTCCATTTCATCTTTGTCCATGTATCCACCCGGCAGAAAATGCTCCAGCATATCGTACATGTCGGCGATAGGATTTAACTCCATCTCAATAGCTGACTCGCGCTCACGCACCTCTCGCAAAATGCCCATGACAAAGCGAAGTGCATCAAGAGATTCTACGCGCGTGCTTAACTTTGTCGTCGTAGTGCGGATATAATCGGTGAGATTGGCCAGCGCTGTTCGGGCCTGTTGGTGCACCTTGTCCGAGTATTGTACTTTCCATTGGCGGCACTCATTTCGGAGCTGCAATTTGAGATTTTTCGTGTTCAAAGAGAGCACCGCGATGTTATGTACTGGCGCAATAAGTGATATCTCGGCCTCCACCGCCATGAAATGACGGAGCTCTGTTTCAAAGTCTTGTATGAGCGGATTTCGCTGCATGAACTGGTTGTAACGAAACTCCATATCCTCCTTCCAGAGCCAGTCGTACTTTTTAAAAGCTGAAAGATATTCATGAACTTGGTTCTTTGTGCCATGCAGCGCACCCGTGAGAAGAATGGCCACCTTAATAATTTCTGTATCGCATCCGAGCCGCTCAAACAAACTCGTCCGCGCAGTGTCAGGAAAGATATTCTGCTGACCCCATTCGTAGAGGCTCTTCGAGCAGCGCAGGACGGCGACAGCAGATCGATTAATTGCCTTCTGGATGTCATCAAGCGATGGGCTTAGCCTGACCGATGGCACCGAAAGCTGGACATCCACTTCGAAAAATGGTCTCTCCAGGAAGAGAAAGCCTGTGCCTGCTTTCGAGCATACGCGCTTTTTGATAGCATCCAGTGACTGTTTGGTGCATGTCACTAGTGAGCGGTAAAACAGATTTCGATAGAAATTCCTGAATGTCTCCATCGCTTCAGTTTCACATGTAGTAGTATTGGTGGTCTCTGTTGTCGAGGTAACAGAGGTGGCGAGACCACCTGAGGTAGAAGAAGTGACACCATCGAGAGTGTAGTCGCAAATAAGTCGCAGCACGTCCTCAACAGCATTCTCTATCTCAACGTTCTTGGCAGCAAGTTGGCGAGTGACATTGGCCACATGCTTTTCTTGCACGCGAACAAAATCGTCTAGTGCAAAAGACTGGTCTGTGGGCAGGTGAACAAGTGATGCTTTGGCCACAATCACCAGGTTCTTCTCGATTCGATTCTCAATGGCGTCCAGTACACTTGATATTAGCTCCTCCAATCTCTGCAGTGCTGCGTGGGCCACAGCAGTGTACGCGTCGATATTCATGCTTGTCCATGTCAGAGTGACTAAACCGGGCTTCAATTTCTGCTGAAGATCCTCCAGATGCGGACGCAGTAGCACAGCTGTAACTGGAATGATTTTAGCTGTCACGCGGTCGTACTCATGGAGTGCATAAGTCAGGTCGTTGTAATAAGCCTTGAATTTGTCTTCTTGCAGCATGACCATGCGAGCATTTTCAGGTACTTCGATTCCCATGCGATCTAAGCAACGCGCTTCACGGATCAGCTGCAAAATCTCCTTGTCAAAATTTACAAAGAGCCGACCAGTGTCAGGATGGCGAATAATAAGTGTGGCGTGCAGCCCTGCTCGAGCACTTTCCACAGACCGGCACCACGCTTCATACCAGAGATACTCGAAAGCCACAAGTGTACGCGCAACTTTGTTGTACGTCTTGATGATTTTCTTGGAGTCCTTTGTCGAGAGCACGGTGGGGTTACTCTCGAACTTGCGCATAGGCTCCTCGATGCGGCGCAATAGATGGCGCGACCATAAAATATTCCCAGCGACGGGAGGGAGATTTCGTGCGACTGGAGGATCATGGCGATGCCGTTCATAGAGTTCTTGCACGTGGGAGAGATCCAGTCCATAGTTGTGAAATATGACGGTGAATTTAGAATCCAGATCGCTGCGTAGTGTCTCGCGTTGCAAGATCTGCTGAAATTGCTTTAGCAATTGTAGCGATTGCTCAATACTCGTGATGGAGTCGAAGCTCACGTTGATAAATTGCTGAAGCGAAGCCTCGAGGTCTGCAATCTGAATGTTGAATTCAACATAGTCGCGATCAAACTTATTGTTGTGGAAGTCGAGTAGGTCGTGCTTGTGTGCGCGAAATTCTCGAATAATTGTGTTGAAGGACGCTAGTAGTGCATCCATGCCTTCAAGTGAGTGTTGTGCCAATGCACGAAACTGGTGAATAGTGCTGAACATATCAATGAGTTTAACGAGCCTCCGACAGAATAGATCAAATTTGCCAAAGATCTGCGTCTCGCTGAAATCAAACTGCTTGCCCTTTGGCATCGTCAACAGCTTGTCCTTCGTCAAACGATATTGTTCCTGGTACGCTTCGTTGAGTTTTAGACACGCCTCGAGGCCCTGGAGAAGTTCCTCCGGGTCTTTATCCCAAATGGCCTCTGGTGGGTCTCGCCCGACTAAATTGCTCTTGCACAAAGTGATCATCTGGTTGGTAATCTTCATAAAAAGTTTCGTCATGCGTTCGGTGGTGTTGTAATACCGGGCGATGGTGTGGATCATCTTCACCGAGTTCATGAGTGCGGGGAGCGCGTCCACTACTGACGACGGTGTGCCCGAATACAGCGGCTCAATAAAGCGGTCGAGTGTGGCCAGATACTTGACGTTGTCCTTGGCTTCGTTGGACGCTTCCGTAATGTTAGTATCGATCTGTTTCCACTGTCGCAGTAGCTGCGTGATCCCCAATCGATCCACCGCGCCGTCCTGCAATTTCGAGACGACATTGAGCACGCCAGTGACCATTTTACACTCTTTGGTTTTGAGCTGCTCCGTGATGCCCATGAGTCGCTGCAGTCTTCGTTTCCAGTACTCAAGCTCCGTGGCAGGCCCAGCCTCGTGCGATTCCCACCGGCCCTGGTCATTATCCTCCAGATACGCTTCTGTCTGCTTACACCAATCCTTCACCAGCTCCATAAAGTGCTGCACAGCTCCGTCATCGGACGACAACTTGGACAAACTCCTCGAGTCGGACGGATCGTAGCGTTTGTCCGGTTTGCGCAGATCCAGTCCCGTGTTCATGGCCTTGAGGTTCTCCTGCACGTCGGTCACAAACGACTTTAGGCCCAGCATAAACTCATTGCGAGCTTCACTCCGGGCCTGTCCCCATTCAAGTTCCTCTTGAGCTGTCAGCACGGGGACGAACAACTGCGACAGATGTGTCTCGACGGACAACAGCACCGAAGTGTCCAGCACTCCGTACGTGAGCAGGTGGTCATTAGCGACTGCTGGATCCAGCGAGAGTCGAAGGGACGTGTCGAACGCGAAGGACCCTTCTGTGGCTGGAGTGTCCGTCGTCTCGGGGTCTTCGTCCACCGTTGTCCCTTGTTGTCCACCTCCCCAGTCGTCCTCCTCAACTGTATCATCTGTCCCGGGGGACACTTTGGCAAAGAAGACAGTGCGTCCTTGCAGAGTGTCCTCCAATCCGTCCGTCACGAACAGCTCTTTGCGTCCACCTTTGTCTCTCACTGGCGGCAGCTCCCCATTGGAGGACGCATGACTGTCCTCAAAAGGTACAGAGCCGCGCTTCTGGTAGTAGAAAAAGAGCTTCGTGGGCCCGTCGGCGCGGAAGAAGCGCGCGATGCTGTCCATGATGCCGTTGCCGCGCAGAAGCTCCTCCACCTGCGCCTCGTCCTGGAAGCCCAGGCCAAGCTGCAGGCGCTGGATCATCCAGCGGTGCCGCGCCTGGAAGGCCATGGCGAATGGTGTCTCTTCGACATGGCACAAAACCGATTGAACGAGGGCACTAAGTTTTCTCCACAACGGTACTACTTCACAGATTTTCTCCTTTTTAAAGTTCAGTTTTAATTTTAATTTCTAAAAGAAAAATTAAAATTTGGTAAAAAAGGTTTTTTTATTTAAGTGACGTATAAATATCTTCTTACACAGTCACTGCTGTTGACATGGAGCTAGAGTTGTTGGAGGCAAATGCCGAAGTGAGTAGATTAGTGTTAACCAGAAGTGGCCTACTTGTCCTTCTTAACATGAACTCCCTGTTGTCCTTGTTGTTGATTTCTTGTAAGTGCTTGTGCAAACATCATTTCATCGATCTCTGAACCAACCCAACTGGTTTAGCAAAGATGAACCAATATTCAGGGTGAACCGTTCGGATAGTTCGACACGCAACCGGACCGTAAAACAGTGGTGCAACCTCTACAGCGCGCACGAAGAAACTCTGACATTTAAAATATTTGGATTACTTAGAGCTGCATCACATCAAATAGTCGACAACTTAACATTGGTTTTCAATGTACTATTAGCTGATGTTGCGCGTACGAAGTAGACCTTTTGGACGACAACCGGAAAACTAAATAGTCCGGGGAACGAGATCGAGCTGAAAATTTGCCAGTTGCTTAATACGTGTCTAGCAGGATCATACACCAAACATTGTGGCTTGATATCAATTATTGAATGAAGAATCAACGATCGATTCAATGGTGTCTCGGCCTTTTGCCTCATTTAGCCGAAACGACCGCATGATTCACTTTGTATCATAGCCACTTAGAGTGACCCAGCATAAAAACTAGTGAGGAATCCAAATTCCACAGGTGGGTCACCTTCATTGTCGCACCCATCCAGAATTTTGGCTTTTCTTTGATCAGGGCCTTCCATGACCACGGCAGGCAATGACCTTCGTCTTACTGACCAGCAATAGCCATGAACGGTCCATGCTCGAAGGTTTCACGATGGCTTTCAATTGATCAACCTTTGCGTAAGATCCGTCGAGCAAGTTCTGCTGGATTAACTCGCAATCGGGTGAAACCCTGTCGCACTCAAGTTAACTCTGTTACATCTTCACGAGACTCAGCATACTAGATAGACGCGTAGTCTCAAAGTCGTCCCACAACTTCATGACCTCCAGTTGCGGTTGCTGCAGTGTAGCGGAACGGCAAAATCGACCGGGTTGCGGTGCCGAAAAACGGGAAGGCCAAACGTCGGACATCTAGTTTACTGCGTCCACCACCTCAAATGCAGAGGATTCAAGGATGAAGGATAGCAACTACGTTGTGGCTCGAGGGGTAATCTTAGCTATGATGGCTACTGTGGAGCAGCACACCACCCACACTACAATTTCTTCAAGCCCATCCAGTTTTGAAGCGAGAACCTTCCTGTTAACGTGAACGAGTTGCTGAATGCTTACACTCGCGTGGCTTTATCTGCAGGACGAACACAACGTGATCACGTTGAATGCCAGATGCCTTCCCACGCGTTCAGCATGCTGCGGAAGGAGTATAAAGACAGGTGCCGCCATGGCGTTAAGGAACTGAAAAATGCGGTTCCTCTTGGTCGTGAGCCAAGTTGCATTAAGAGATATTAATAAAGCTTGCACGAGTTGTATCACGAATTCTTCATCGCCTCAACCGTTTTGCGTGCTTACCCCATTGTGGATATAAACGACTATTTAATTATACATATAAATGCTGTATTGCATCAGCTTAATCATTAAACTCACGAGCTTGAGCGTACGCTTCATTTAGCAGTCCCTTTGCAGCACTCGACATGCTTGGACACATTTCGATGACGTCTTGCGGAGTCCACTTTGACAGCGGCTGACGAATGTCTTTGATCTACAATACATCATTGACTACCTTTTTAAACCAGACAACGGGGACAAGTTCTGGCCCATGTGGGCGATTGCAGACGGTGGTCGCCAAAGAACGTGAAATCATGTGACACGGCCACCAGCACTCGCCATCCTCCTCAGAAGTGAGTTGCGCCCAATACACCCAGTATCGCCCGCATTCTTGAACTTTTAAAAACTTCCATCCGCTTAAACTACAGAGGAGGCACTTGCTTTAAGCGCACCCTCCCCCAAGTCTCCTGTGCTAAATATATAGCCTGTCATTACATATATTTCAAGTACTAGTAGAATACCTGATGGGTGCGTAACGCTTGTAATGCACCAAATATTTATCTTGGTGTTCTTGATTTGCTAAATTATAAATCCATAGTAGTTACACAATATACCCTATACATATTAAACAAAGTAGCATCTACGCACTACCTTGTGATCAAGAACAACATCCTGATCTGTGGAAATAAAAGTTTTGTCGTCTATTTTAGCATTTTTGTGGCCATTCTCAGCATTTTGACCACTTTCGATGGTCTAGATCAGAGTGATACTCTAGTTACTGATGAAAGGAGGCGCAGGGCCCCAGTTCGTAATTACTCAAGTAAACACGACATGGTATTTAAATATGATTGGCTTATTTATGCAACTGTATGATTTGCAGAATAGTCCATTAAGAAAGTAGGCAAAGTGTCCTCTTCACGGTCTAACTGAAATCTAATGACCAAGTTTACGAAAGGGTTAATCGCACAATGCATCGTTTCTTATCTGTATTGATCAATATTTAAAGCCTATATAGTTTGTTTCTGCAGGCTCATGTTATGTCTCCAAATGACCATTGCTCTCATTTTCAATTTCACCATGCAGTTCGGACAAGACTTTAGTCACTCGGAGCTACTTCGCGCCGCTAACAGGCTCCATCACACGGATGCGCGGCTGATCGTCGCCTTAAGCATGGTCGACGGCACGAACTCTACGAGATCATTGTTCTCAGGTCCGGGGCCCAAGCTGTGAGTCTGTGTGCAATTCTTCTGACTGGACCTCATCAGAACCCCCTGTTGTCAGAGCAGCCGATGAAACGGTACCGAGTGAAGTTGATTGCGCGGCCCAGCTGACTACGCCAATGATGACCACTTAACGTCTTTGTTTTTACTCACCTGACGTCCAGGGTTTAGAAAATTTGTAGAAAAATCTACTGCGGAGACGAGAAAAGGATTTGGTCTAGATGAAAGTTCTTTTGTTCTTCAAACATAGTATCTCCTTTTTTTAACCGTTGATCCGCCGTCTGGAGACACAATTTAGCTCGTGAGACGGAGGTAGCAATCATCAACTGCTGATTTCGCAGTCCAACGAAATAATTAGTAGCGCTGTTTGCGCAGTACACCATATGCATCAAGCACATGGATTCGTCGCGTAACCAATTCTGGGGATCCCTTGTCCAGTCATCGAACGCGTAACCATTGCTATTTAAACAACGATCTAGAAGCGTACATCTTTATCCTCAGTATAGTGGGAGGCACAAGCAACCCACTCAACTAAAGGCCGATCACATTCCTGAATATTGACTACAAAATCTTTACGAGGATCTTGGCTTGAAGGGTGCGACGTCACATCACATAGATTGACGCACAGCACACATTTGGGTTTAAGCCTGGTCGGACAATACAAGAGGCGATATACTTTCGTGACACAGTTGAAGCAGTGTGTCGTGGTAACACTGAGTTAAGCAAAGCTATTACTGTTGGACTTCGCAAAAGCATATGATTCCTTAAATATGGAATTCCTGCTGACTGTATTGCAGAAAAAGGGATTGCCGCCCTAGTTATGTCGAGTAGTACATGCCATTCCCTCATTCAAAAGAACACAATGGTGCAATTCATGGCCAATGGAAGGCTATTGAGAACTATCAGAGTCACAAGTGGCATACGACAGGGATGCCCACTTGTCCCTCTGCTATTCCTCATCGTGGTCGGGCGCTGTAACGGGCTAACTGCTACCCGTTACGTGCTTACACAAGGCGAATGGAGGAAGTAGGTAAATTGAGCTCTGTTGATTAATTGTTGAGGCGGTCACATGAGACCGCCGTGCCCACTTAAAGCTGCACTGGATATTGATTGATCATCGTGCCAGCACGATGGCCAATCAACAAAATAGTTTTTCATTCAGCCTAAATTACAACTACAATATTTTACAGAATTCTATTTTGAACATTACAGCTAAACCAGCACGCAGCTCTTGGTCCAAGCTCAAGTTGTTACTTGTGTTAGCCTTGATGGCTCGTGACGCGGCATGCACAGTCGCCGAAATCCTGTCACCTTTCTCCATGCTTCTGAACTTTGCTTGTAAAGCTTGAACCGATCGCCTCGGGAACACTTTCACTTGAGCCCATGCATTGTAGCTTGAGCAGACCCTCTCCTACTCCTCTAACTTGGTAGGTTCAATTCGCTTGACCCGGTCTGTAGTGCAGTGTTAGACTGGTATGTAAGCCGTCAGGTTTTGTAGTGAGGAGGACTGCCAAGCGGGGCTCAAGCCACGCGTCCTCCTCACCAAACATCCCTCGGCAATTAGTGCTACTTTGTTAAGTGACAAAGTATTCATTAAGTAAGATGTGCTTTACTTTTCTTATTGGCTAATACATTACCTATTTTAACCAATTGTATGGCTTAGCATGCAGAGCTCCGACAGCTTGACCGTTAAGAACCAAGTTGGAAGATAGGTATTACTGTACGGGACGAATAAAGCACCTTTTATACAGTGATAATTTCGTATATTCTAATTTCTCAAGCGCTCATAAAAAAAAATGGCCAAGATTGCATCAGCGTACAACGTTTCAACTGTCGAATCCATTGGCTGAGTGATATTGTCTCATAAAATAATGGTGTCGACACATACCGACAAAGTAAACACGATCGAGTTGGTGGAAATATATAAGAATAATTGTTGGCGCCATATCAATGATGGATTTGACTGTGCAGAAACGTGTGGGTAGTATTATTATCTGTACACAAGAGACTCTCGTATGTGCCTGTAGCTGACAAGTTCTCAGTTTTTGTAGCAGTCAGGATTTTTTCCAATGCATTTGTAATTACTGCTTTAGCTTCTTTTCCAGCATTCTGCTAGCTACCCCTCCGCGGGAAAAAGTCAGGGCAGAACAGAAGTATAAGATTTTTCCATTCACATATCTCTCCTTGTCTGACGATTTGGCAGGCAATCAGGACAGAAACACACTTCTATGACGAGAGAGGCGGACAAGGGACGGTCCAATGTACCAAATCAGAGCGGCACCGCAGAGCATTTTCTCTGTAGCGGGGTTGCATGAAGGTGACTATTAAGGTGAACCACACCTGATCATCTTGGTAATTCACATCCCAATTCACGTCATTATAGACTAAACAAAAAGAAGTGAAACGCAATTGCCAAGCACTTCTAAATATGTATTGTCCTTAACAAACTTGTTTCGCTTGATACTCAGGATCTCTCATTTCCCAATTAAAACGATGAATATCCGCGAGCGGGGCGACTACGACGACAGCGATGACTTCGAAAATGGGAGACACCCGCATAATTTTCCACTGCAGAGTGTCCATCTACGTCTTGAGACCATCAACAACATTGCGTCACTCAACTGCGACATGGCGGAAGAGATCGACCAGTGCTAGAGGCACTTCAACACGTCTGCGCTGCCGTGGTATCACGACGTGCACAGGTGGTAGAAGTAAAAGAGAATCGTAGAGAGCAGGAAAAATATGTGTGGAAGGAGGCAAAATGGAGAGTGTGGATATTAGAGGAAAATGTAATAGAGAGACAGCATATCTAAGGGTTCCAGATGGGGAAACACCAGGCGCGTGGCAGGCGTCTCGTCCACCGATTCCTATAGCACGACTTTAGAGTTTTGAACCCACGTCCATATAAGGTCACAAAAACTTTTTTATGGTTCTATGATTTAGTGATTTGTATTATAGAACTGATCATTGTCAGTCTCACTTATGTCCAATTGTGGTGATTGGTGGGATCGTAAAAACATATCACAATTAGTTTTCTGGGACATGGCTTCAGAATCTCACCAAGTGGTTGGCATTAAGGCTTATCGTGGCCAATCTGTATATACAAACCCAAAGCCACAATGCGATGTTCCAGCAAAACTTGTCGTCATATATACCGACCGCCAAAAGAGCATGAGGAACATGAAATCGGAGTTGATACACAAGAAGCAATTTTCCTGCGCCAGTGGCGACATTCCCCGCCCAATAAAAAGTGATCATAGACAGGGTGAGCGAAATGTTAGCTGCTGGGCTAGGTCGGCCATTCACATCACTACATGGAGCGCCCACATTCTGCGTTAAAAAACTGTTGGGTGGCGCATCGTACATGACTACCGTGCTCTTAATTCGCACACCATTCGACGCACGTTACCGATGCCTCGGAAAGACGTGATCGTCGACATGTTGCAAGAGGTATATTGATTTTCTTGTATGGATTTTGTAAGTGGTTATTATCAATTTCGTGTAAGGGGATGAGATGTACCTTACACTGCATTCAGTCACTGGTTGGCGCCTTTGAACATCTAGTGGTGCCGATGGGACTTTCAAATGCTCCGGCAACTTTCAATGTTGGTGTTCGACAGGAGTAAGCCGATTTGTGTGCGTTTTGTCAATCATATTTGATGACATCTACGTATACACCAGATCAACCGACCAGAAGGATCATTTAGCTGCTTTCGACCGTGTACTTGGTCGACTTGAACAAAATTGTTTCTACGCCAAGTTGAGCAAATGCGTGTTTATGTTGGGGAGATCCTTTCTTGGGAGATTACGTGCGCAGACATGGCGTTCATATTGACCCTGCGAAAGGAAGGTTTTCAGAGACTGGCCATTACTCCGTACGCGGAATGAACTGCAGTCGTTCCTAGGTACGGAGGTATATGTTCAACGATTTTGCAAAGGTTTTGGCTGCCGATGCTGCACCGTTGTTTGATCTTTTCTCAAAGGCTTTAATTGGGCTGGACGTCAACGGTGAAATACAATATTTCATCACTGAAAGCCAGGATCAGCTTACTCCTGTCATCACCATTCCCCGGTTTCAACCGCTCCTTTCATCTACAGATGGACGCCAGCGATTTTGCTATCGGTGGACTGCTTTTCCAACAAGAGGGTGAGAGTGAGTGTAACATGTGTAGAGAGACATGTTGCCTTGGAGGTAGGAAATACAAGGACGCTGAGAAAAATTACTCTATTTGGGAGAAAGAGTTATTAGCGATTCTTTTGGTGGACTTTATCGTGGCGCTTCCTGAGACTAGGGCTAGCTATGATTCATTCATGGTAGTGATAGATCAATTGGCCAAACGCTCACATTTCCTACCAACACAAATGACTGCAATGGCAATGGAGGTGGTAACATTGTACCGTGTGTTTGGCCTTCATGGTCAATCATAAGAAATACTATCGTACAGGGATTCAACGTTTACGTCGGCGGTTTGGACAAGGTTATTGTGAGATGCTTGGTGCTCGGCAAAAACTGACGCCTTCCGCCAACAAGCGAATGGTGCAACAGAGCGGGTGAATCAGACCATTGAGAACTACTTACGTGCGTTCAGCAAAATTAACAGCGTTGATTGGGATGACCTGTTGGAATCGGCGGAAATGCAACATCAAGCATTCACTAGCGTGTCCTCATTTGAAGCTGACTTAGAATACTGTCCTCTGGCACTTGCATCATGGAAATCATCACCTCAAGCTAGGGGTGAGGTGGCAGCTCGGGCCGCTCATGCCGTTAGTGAAGCCTTTGTCGAACGGCAAAAAGCTGTACTGGCAAAAGCGCGACAAACATTGCAAGCATCGCAAGATCGAATGAGTAGTTAATACGATAAAAATCGACCTGTACAGTAGTTTTAAATTGGAGATCGCGTACTGTTGTCTATGAGTAACTTGGCAACATATCATGCTGGCACCACAACGAGCCTCGATGGATTGGCCCATACAACGTAGTGGAGCTTATCAGTCGCGACAACTACCGACTTGCCAGCCAAAGTGAAGTTTCACCCTGTTTTTCACACAATCATACTCAAGCCATACATAAGGAGTGAGCAATCTGAGCAGAACGTTTCCATTGCAAGATAGAACTGAGGGCGAACTTGTTGAGAGCATTTGCGGCTTTCGACGTAAGAAAGGGAAAAAAGAACACTACGTACAGTAGGTAGGGCAGTTCAAGCTTACATGGAAGCCACTGGAAAATTTGCAATACGTACTTGACCTAGTAAACAAATATTACCAAAGCCAAGGCGCTACAAAGATAACGAAAACGAAGATATCATGAAGCAAAAAGCATGAGACCTTCCTTGAAGGAGGGCATGTCGCGGGTTTATATTCAGAGCAGGTGGTTAAGAAGCGCCAGGGCTTCAAGCAACCTGCGTACTGTAGCGTTCAGCGGGAATATGTAGCGGTAAAAAAACAAAATAAAACAGACAATTAGGAATAGGAAGAGAAGAGAAGATCATTCTAGAATCAACCACCAAGAGACTCAGTGAGCTTCCTCGTTTCAACTGCTGTGGCCAAGCAGTTTCGTGCGGTTCCCCACGACGACAACAACAACAAATCCTATTGCAATATGCACAGACTTGCACGACACGAGAGAAAATGAACACTCAATACACGAATGACACTGACTGGCGTCGGTGCCTCTGCAGCGTAGTGTTCGAAGCGTTCGCTTCGAGGGAGGCGCATTGGGATGTATATCTGAGAGTGACGGTGAAATTCGATTGACAACCTGTGAGACTGGCTACGGGACACCGCCATCAGATCGTTATATGAGAACATGCGGTAAGTCTGCGAGTGTTGGTAGAATCTTTACTAGCGCTAAATCAAACAGTCTTCATTTTCTCTTGTGTCGTGCAAGTCTGTGTATATTGCAAGTACCACGAAATCCTGTTGCGTCTATGGAGAATGCACACAGCTATCGTAATTCATGCGCTCTGGCGCCTCCGCAATGACATTCACTTTCATGATGCCAAAGTGAGCACCCCAAGTATACCAAGAATGAGCCATTCGTTCCAGCAACACTACAACCATCTGTACCACCGGGCGAATGAATTTGCCGTCAACGCAGCCGAAATAACGACTGTCGTGTGTCGCCTAGGCTTCCCTGAGCCTGTGGCAGACATACAGCACTTATCCAACAATCCAATCTGGATCCCCCGACCATAAGTTGTCAAACCATGCTAGCATTACGACAAGTTGATATTAACGGTTAATCAACTATTTTCCTGTGTATATTGCAATAAATCCAGCTACCTTACTCCTCTGTTAAGTGCTACCAAATAGCTCTGTAGCCTGAGCTCCTCAGCTAACAAAAACCTGACGATTTTGGTAGAGGATAGGATCCGGCCACAGTCGGCGACTCGTGCAAACGAAAAACAGTGTCTACAGAGAAACCACTTGTTCCAATTCGATGTGGCCAAGAGCAAATGCTAGTAGGCAACAACGCAATCGCGTACGACACGCCCAGCACATAGCAGATGGACAGGAAAATTACTAGAGAAGTTTGAGTAACCAAAACCAAATGGAGCAAGAGCAAATTTAGATGAAACTACTACAGAGACTGAAGCGAGATCGCTTGAAAGTTGCCCCCTAGCCAAGACCTCCCATTTGTCTGTCGTACGTTGATGATATTATTTTTATTCATTCATAGCTTTGTCTGCTCTATTTTTAATAGAGTATTAAAATAATGCGCAAAGCAATCATGGCTTACCCTTGCTGCACGTGCACCGGCATCTTCATCAAGTCTGCTGCCCTGTTAGCTTTGGCTACCTTGTCTTCGATCATAACGGCCGAAGCCTGCATGGTATCTGATAGCGACAAGATTTTCGGTATTCGTGTAGTAGAAGACACCGGGTGCTCTAATGGTGGATTGGGCTGCTACAACGACCACTGCCGCTATTGCAAGATCCGAGATACTCTCAGGACGGCACTGTTTGAAAGATGCTCGACGTTCGGTGCGTTCTTCCTAGGTATGCCGGCGCCGACTCTCACCACTGGCCCCTGTGAAGTTTCGGAGGGAGACGCTGCCGCTGGCATCGCCGCTGTCACCGACACAGACTGCTTATACGGTGGTCTCGGCTGCTTCGGCGATCACTGCCGGTTCTGCAAAGTGAAGGAGACGCCGGAATCTACAGCGTTCATGAGTTGCTCGGGCCTAGATGTGTCGACTCTAATCACGAAACCATCAACTTCAACCTCCACAGCGACTGCGACCACCCCGGCACCAACCAAAGCAGGAACAGCCCAATGCACCCTTCAGGTCTCTCAAGGTGATGCGTCTGCTGGCATTAACATCGTCTCGGATGGGTCGTGCAGCTCGGGTGGTGTAGGTTGCATCGATAATGTGTGCCGCTTTTGCAGAGTGGCGACGACTGTGGCGTCGGCAGCTTTCCCGGATTGCAATCAGCTTGCGGGTGCCGTTGCCGTTGCGGAGACGCCAACGGCTTCGTCGGCATCCTTGACTGAAGCTACGGGGTTCGTCACGCCCGGGTCAATTGGCGGCGGTGGGGTGTGCGAACTAGTTGCAGCTGAAAGCGACGTTAAGGCCGGAATCATAATTGCCACGGACACTTCATGTGCCACTGGCGGAGTTGGTTGCCTTAGCAGCAAATGCCGCTACTGCAGAGTAGTGTATACCAAGCGGTCAGCAGCACTCAAGGAATGCAGTACTATCAGCAGCTCTACGAGCAGCAACGAAGAAGCTGTGTACATCGCCAACGCGACAACATTACCCTCAACCACTGTCCCTACATCGGATGCTCCATCAAATACACCTGGCTGCACCCAAGTGGTCTCTAGTGGCGATGCCGCTGTTGGTATCAATATTGTCAGCGACGTCACGTGCAGTACAGGCGGCTTGGGATGTATCGACAACGTGTGCCGCTTCTGTAAGACGTTCGACACGGAGCAGTCTTCTCGATTCGCCAATTGCACTTCAATCGGCGGATACTCCTTATTCAATACGGCAGCGTTGTCGAGCGTTACCACCGCAGTGACCGTTGCTCCCATCACATCAGAGGCTCGAACTCCGATTGAAACCTCACCTGCGATTTCCAGCAACCCAACTTTCGGTGAAGCTTGAACCCATAATGCTGCGAACAGCGATGCTTACAGTATCACCACGGACACCTTGTGCGATAACGGTAGAATAGGATGCATCCATAGCCTGTGCCGATACTACAAGATGAGCGAGACGACACAGTCCGCTGCACTCATAGAGGCCGCATGGTTAATCAGCCTTCGTGATAAATTACGAATACTATCTCGTAAGCTCAAACGCGTTTGCCGAATTTACTTAGGAAGTAGCTGAAGTAGTGATCTCGATCTCGACTTTTGTATATCTTTTTTCCAGTGACTTCCACGCAAAGCCCTCCGCAATCATGTGCCTTACAGTGATCGGTCCATTTCCACCGAAGAGATCTAAAGCACCAGCGTGTTTGTGTTGGCACAACGAGCTCGACGCAATGCTATGACTCGCTTCAGTGCATTCACAACGACGCATTGGTGTTGAGAAATAGTGCTGGGCATCCATCCCATCCCTTATTGCAAGAATGCATAGCAGAAGTAGCGTGAACACCATAGCTTTGAGTGGCGGTCGTTTCAATGGGCTCAGGTTTCGATCTCAATTTTCATGGCAACCGTCGATACCCACAGCATCTCAGGTCGTTTTGAGTCGGGTGCTCGTTCACTCCTCCCGCAAAACCAATTCATTGATCAACACACTTTGATCGTCCCATCCGTATCCAGAACTCCAGCAGCATGGTGAACTCTCGTGGTATATCAACCAGATCCCTCCTTAAATCTGTAGCGCTGTATGCACTCTTCTTGTCCACTTCGATTCAAGCTATCACACCTTCGTCCCCAACAAATAGGTCCACTACTCTCACGGAAATTCCAGCCACTGAGCAATCAGATGACGGCAACCTCGCTTCAATTTCAACCGACGCTGTCGATGACATCGCGACTTCAGAGGAGTCATCCTGCCATCTCGTTGCAGAGGATGCTGGTCTTGAGGTCGGATTAAGCTTTACAACAGACCACACTTGCAGCTCTGGTGGTGTAGGTTGCGTCGGAAGCAATTGCCGGATCTGCAAAACCACAGCCATCAATTACTCAGAGATGTACCCGGACTGCCCTGAAGCGGCCGATGACGAGGTGCAGGTGACTGTCTCCGAAGGAGAAAGCGACGGAAAGACCACCGGTAGAAGCATCCAAAGCGCACCTGAGTTGGTGCTTTTCGGATTTGTCGGAGTTGTTGCTGCCGTGGCTTTGACAGTCGTTGCAATGCGGCGTAAACTTCTCGAGCCGATACAATCGACTCCAGAATCACTCAACATCGATCTCGACGAAGTGGTTAATGAAAAAATCACGTCCGGCAAACCTTCTACGCCAGTAGCACAAGACAAGACCAGCAAAACCGTAGAAGCCAAAATTTAGCCGACAGATACTCGAACACCATAAAAAAACACTACATACAGCACGAGTTAGTCGTCACCACCTCCATCAAACAGCACCGTACACACCTGTTTTTCTGCTTATTTCGTTGTTATTGTATGTTTAAACGTTGCCATCTCGCTAACTCTCGAGACTTGCCGCCGACAGTTTTACATGGCGCTCTTGATGATCTTCTCGAACTCAGGCTTGAGCGAGGCGCCGCCGACCAGGAATCCGTCCACGTCCTTCAGAGCAATGAGTTCCTCGCAGTTGTCACCCTTGACAGAGCCGCCGTAAATGATACGGACCTTTTCAGCCACGGCCGGGGACACCTTGTCCGCAATCCAGGCGCGCAGGTCCTTGTGGGCCTCCTGGGCCTGGGCGGGCGTGGCAACCACACCCGTGCCAATGGCCCACACGGGCTCGTAGGCGATGACGATGCGGTCCCAGTCCGCCTCCGTGACGATGCTAGTCAGGGCCTGAGTCTGGCGGGTGATGACGTCGAGGGTCTTGTTGGCCTGACGCTCCTCGAGCGACTCACCAATGCAGAAAATGACCTTGAGCCCGAGGTCCAGAGCGCGCTTGGTCTTCTGGGCGACGATCTCGTCCGTCTCGTGGTAGTACGCGCGACGCTCCGAGTGGCCCGTGATGGTCCACTGCAGGCCGAAGTCCAGGAGCTGCTCGGCCGCGATCTCGCCCGTGTAGGCGCCAGTGCCCGTCAGACTCACGTTCTGCGCGCTGACAGCGATGTCCTTCTGCAGAAGCGACTTGGCCAGGTCAATGTGGAGCGTGGGGGCGACACCACCACCTCCAGCTTGTCCGACGTGACGTCCACCTTGTTGAGCTGAGCGCACAGGTCCTTGACCGACTGGACCGTGCCGTTCTGTACAAGAAGCAGTTGTGAGTGTTTAAGTAGACAAAAGGCTTACAAACGATGACGACGTACGCATTTCCAGTTGCCGCCGATGAGGTATGTGCGAGCCATTGCGAAGAGGTTGGTGCTGTAGCGAGGATATTCGATTGTGAGCTCTTGGAATGTACCAACGTACGTAGCTGACAAAGGGATAGTTAGAACAAGAGATTTGTACTTGAAAGATGACGCCGACTTGAACGCAGAAACATGCGACTCCTTCAAATGGGCCGGGCTGGGCTGATACATGGGTTTACAATGATCGACCCACGTGACACAGAGATTATGGTAATCAAGTGTATTTGACCCGGGTTTAGTGGTATGCTTAGATTAAGCTGAAATGTGAGGTGGGTTTGTGAAAATGGGTCCGTGGACGAGCCCGGGTATGTGACTGGCAATGAGCATTCCACACGTGCCCTCTGTCACAGCCGCGTTTTCCTGTGCAAAACTGCAACATCCCCAAGCAGAACTCGATCCGCAGACTTGAACGCTTGGACTGTATGCAAGTTAATCTGCAATTCGAGTGACAGCAAAGAAGTGCACAATTGGCTGACGTGGCCAATGGAGTGCAATCAACATGCAAGAAAGCTCTGCAACGAGGCTAAGACGACATCGACACTGTAGCCAGATGGCAATAAAGTTGAAAGTGCATTGATGCAAGAGTCAAGCTTCATACTCTTTGTACCTACTCCTCTCCATTTGCGAGTACAGGCAAGATCGGGTGCCAACCGTTCTATCTACGGGCAATCGATGAATGCCGCGGACTGTGGCGTATCGCTCGTCTTACAGAAGCGGCACACGTTGTCGATGCAGCCCGCTCCACCGTTCGCGCACGAGTTGTCCGTGATGATGTTGATGCCGACTGCAGCATCGCCGTCCGACACAGTTTGAGTGCACTCTTCTCCCGAGTTGTCGGGCGTCGCAGCTGGAGTCTCGGTCGGAATCGGAGCCTCAGTTGCCGGAGTGACAGTTGGGCTGTCTGCTGATCCTCCGATCGAAGTGCAGTCCACGAACGCTGAGGACTGTGGCGTATCGCTCGTCTTACAGAAGCGGCACACGTTGTCGATGCAGCCCGCTCCACCGTTCGCGCACGAGGTGTCCGTGGCGATGTTGATGCCAACCGCAGCATCGCCGCTCGAAACAATTTGAGTGCAAGACTCGCCGGAACTTGGCGCTTCAGTTGGAGCCTCAGTGACGATAGGGGCGGCAGTCGTAACGGTGGTAGGAGCGTCCGCTGTTGTGGGGATGCTGGACGTGTATCCCCCGATCGAAGTGCAGTCAACAAATGCTGCAGACTGCGTCGTTTCCGTCACCTTGCAGAAGCGGCATACATTGTCGATGCAGCCCGTACCACCGGCACTACAGCTAGAGTCGGTGACGATATTAATGCCAACGGCAGCATCGCCGCTCGAAACAACTTGGGCGCAACTTGGAGTGTCAGCTGGAGGTGCGTCTGTAGGAGTGTCGGCAGGAGGTGCTTCTGTGGGAGAATCAGTTGAGGTTGCCGTATCGGAAGTGCTGCCGATACTACTACAGTCTGTAAATGCCCCAGAATAAATAGTGTACACGAGTCTGCAGTAGCGGCATTCGCTGCTGAGGCAGCCAATTCCACCGGCGGCGCACGATGGATCCGAGACAATACTAATACCAGCTTTGATATCACCCTCAGCAGCGACAAGATCACACGAGCCTCCATCACCAGTCGAGGATGCAGCGGGAGCATCAGTCGGGGCGTCAGTCTCTGCTGGTACATCCGTTGCGGTATCCGCAACGGCAACGGCACCCGCAAGCTGGTTGCAATCCGGGAAAGCTGCCGACGCCACAGTCGTCGCCACTCTGCAAAAGCGGCACACATTATCGATGCAACCTACACCACCCGAGCTGCACGACCCATCCGAGACGATGTTAATGCCAGCAGACGCATCACCTTGAGAGACCTGAAGGGTGCATTGGGCTGTTCCTGCTTTGGTTGGTGCCGGGGTGGTCGCAGTCGCTGTGGAGGTTGAAGTTGATGGTTTCGTGATTAGAGTCGACACATCTAGGCCCGAGCAACTCATGAACGCTGTAGATTCCGGCGTCTCCTTCACTTTGCAGAACCGGCAGTGATCGCCGAAGCAGCCGAGACCACCGTATAAGCAGTCTGTGTCGGTGACAGCGGCGATGCCAGCGGCAGCGTCTCCTCCGAAACTTCACAGGGGCCAGTGGTGAGAGTCGGCGCCGGCATACCTAGGAAGAACGCACCGAACGTCGAGCAGCTCTCGAATTGAGTGGACTTGGGATTCTCAAGGATTTTGCAGTAGCGGCAGTGGTCGTTGTAGCAGCCCAACCCACCGCTGGCACACCCGACGTCGTTAACCACGCGAATACCGAAGCGCTTGTCGCTATCGGATACACCACAGACATCTGCCTTTGTCGAAGGCAAGGTAGCAAAAGCTAAAGCGCACAGAGCGACGGCTTGGATGTAGGCGCGAGTGGAGGTGGTGCGAGAGTAGACCATCGTGGTTGTCGAGAGTTCGAGCTGAAGAGGTAGCTGTCCTGATACCAGCAAAGCTAGTTGAGGAATGAGCAGCTCTCTTCGAATTGGCTGGCCTCGCTCTACAAAACAGCAGCATCCACGGCCTCCATTCACTTGTTCCTTCACGCACTAGCAATAGATCGTCATGGCCGATGCATCTCAATTTGTGGGAAGCTGCTCTCCCAAAGTAGACTTTCTTGAATCGTTCCAATAGCATTCGCCGACATACAATGCAGCCACAAACCCAATGTCCATGCGTAGTTTCTTGTTGAAATTAGCGTCATTTGTCCCGTAACGTGCGATGCTGCAACTGCATCACAATTAGCACTGATGGGTAGATCAGCACCGGAATTGCACTCTTCAATCAGTGACGCCGGCGACGTGTTCTACTTCATTTGATTGGCTTGAATATAAAATTCTCATCTTTTGATTGGTCAAAATTAAAATTCACAAGTCGATGCTTGTCAAAAACCGAATCGATGGTGGGGAAGAAAGCTGCGTCGTCATCGGACTCTGCTCCTCCGAGCAAGAAGCGCAAGTCTTCAGCCACGCCCGTCCCGCTCCTGATCAAGCAAGACGTCTCCACAGATGATGCCATTGACGCCCATGAGCTGGTGACGCGCACGGACCTGCACAGCGCCTCTAAAGCCCGCATGCTATTGGCGTGGATGATCCACCCAGTGACACCCGAAGAGTTCTACGAAAAGTATTGGGAAAAGCGTCCACTTGCAATCAAACGCAATTTTCCGAGTTACTATGACGGCTGGTTCAGTCGCGAAGAGATGGACCGCATCTTCAAGACCCACACGCTGCAATACGGCGCTGATCTGGACCTGACCAAGTATGTGGACAGCACAAGACACACGTTAAACCCGGACGGAGCGGCCACCGCCAAACAAGTGTGGAAACACTTTGACGACGGCTGTTCCGTCAGACTTTTGTGTCCGCAGAAATTCTCTGATGATGTGTGGAAATTGCTGGCAGTGTTGGAAGATGAATGGGGCTGCATGGCTGGCGCCAACACGTACTTGACCCCGAAAAATACTCAAGGGTTTGCACCCCATTTTGATGATATTGAAGCGTTTTTGCTGCAGACAGAAGGCTGCAAGCACTGGAAAGTGTATGCTCCGTTGAATGACAGTGACATGCTTGCGCGGTATCCAAGTGGGAACTACAAGCCTGAAGACCTGGGTAAGCCGATGCTCGAGGTGGATCTGGAGCAAGGAGACTTGCTCTACTTCCCGAGAGGCTTTATCCACCAGGCACGCGCACACAAGGAGAAGCACTCTCTACATCTGACAGTATCCACCGGTCAGCAGAACACGATTGGCAACTTCCTAGAGACTTTAATTCCGCAAGCAGTGGGCGGTGCTATCAACAGCCATGTGGATCTCCGACGGTCATTGCCGCGTGACTACTTGGACTACATGGGTGTGATGCACTCGGACCGTGAAGGTGACCCAGAGCGTCAAGCGTTTGCAAACAAGCTCAAGGGTGCGCTGAAGGTTGTGCTCGGCGAAGCTATGGGTATGCTGGACGCTGCAGCTGATCAGATGGCCAAGAACTTCCTTATAGACCGCCTGCCACCGCCGCTCGAAGACGAGGAGGAGAACTGCACAAGCGACAACAGCCCGTTGCAGAAGATCACAGTCAACACGCAGCTCAAGCTCGTTCGTCATGGCGTAGCACGACTCGTGATCGAAGACGGCAAGGCGATACTCTACCACTGCCGCGAAAACTCGCGGATGCACCACGAAGTTCCCATCTCGCCGCTCGAGTTCGAATTGGACGACGCCGAGAGCATCGAGTTCATCCTGAGCAGCTACCCCGACTACTTTCGCGTTGGCGACATGCCGCACGAGGACCCGCAAGACCAGACAGAGCTCGCCAAGGCGCTGTATGCAGAGGGCATCCTCATGTTTCAGAAGGCGTAGCATTCGTCTATAGGTTTAAGCATGAAGGTGATGTTCAATTTCACAAAGTCAAGCATGTCCGTAGTGTTGACTCATAGTGTGTAGCCATCTTGCTGCGTACTTAATGCAAAGTACGCTTGATGTCATTAAGTACGACGACGCCAACAGCCAGTCCAGTATCGAAAACGTGCGCGAGGATCGTTGCGGCCATGGACGCGGACGACGAGCCGGCCATGGCGTACTTCCTGCCCAACGGCATCGCAGACGACTCGCCTCCCAAGCGCAGGTGTGTCTTCTCCTCCTATCCCGAGTTTCCCGACTCTTAAAGCCCCATTTTAACCTCTACAACGACCAATAACCCACCCAATCCCGCGTTTTCCCTTGTTTTAGTCATATAAAAGCGAGTTTTGGGCCGATTGGAGGCCGCAGCGCCGCTAACTCTCCTGTCCACTCAACTCCCACACCTTCTGGGAATGCATCGACGTCCCCTGCGGCTTCAGGAGGTCAAAATTCAAGGCCCGACAAGGACTTTAGTGTACTCCAAACTCATCCAAGACCGGCTCTTGAGCCGTCGACTTTGGGGCCCCAGGAGAGGCTTTAAGCCCCAGACCTACCAATTTCTTATTATCAGATCTAGGAGGTGAAATCCACACGCCCAAAGCTTCAAGAGGCTTCGGAGAGAGTGACGGCACAAGAAGTAGCAGCCCCTTTGGCTTCACAGGCAGCTTTGCCTCTGGTCTGGGTGAAGCAAGACATGGAGGGGCAATTGGGGCTGGAGCTATTCGCTCGCCCTCATCCATGTTTGATAGAGGTCATGAGCCTGCTAACACGTTCTCTATGCAGCATGTACGGGAGAGAGATAGGAGTCCAACAGCTTCAGGGCCTTTCACTGACAAAACTAACGATCAGCAATTATATTCGGATTCAGCGTTGTCGTATTTGGGTTCTGGAGGCTCGAATACGTTCGGCGCAAGTGCTATCCGTACGTGGCCGTCGAGGAGGAACCGACTCAGCCACGACGTATACTTCAACGCCCACCTGGATTGGCGGGGCCTCCGGGGCTGGAAGAGCCTTCACCGATGGATGGACTGCAAGTGCGTATGATTGGGAGTGGGCGTGCAAGTGGCTTGATGCAGCAGCACGTAGCTGGACACCAGTTTGGAGCATTTCGCCCGTCAGCATCGTCACCAATGGGAGCGTCGAGCGCGGGGAATGGAGCATTTTCGAGTGGAGAGGACCAATTTGGGCCCAGTTTGCTCCCGCAGTTGTCAGGTCTGAGATTATCGCCTGGTGTGTATGACCATGGCGTGTCTAACCCAGAGCTTGCAGAGTTGAACACTCAGTCAATTAAGGTTGGTGAGACGAATCGGATGCGTGGACTAGACCCATCGTCAGCGCCGTGGAGCAGCCGGGAACCAACAGCTTCCAGAAGAATCGACGTTCAATCTAGGACCAAAACCCCGAGGAGCCCGAAGAAATCTCGAGATGGGAGGAAGAAAACGGAAGGGCGTTCTGATCTAAGAGCACGAGCCTTGGAGTTTAGTATGGATGCGGTTAACGCATTTACACCAGGATCGCCTATGAAACCGAAGCGCGTGGATCGTGGTCGGAAGATGGCATCTCCTGGTACCACACATGATAGCTCACCCATGTCAATCGAGAGTCGCGGCGGAAGTGATCAACTAGCACCTAGAGGAAAGCGTCGAGGCCAAGCAGTGGATAAACCTGGTACCTCTTCGTCTACTTTAAGTGTGGGAGGAGGTGACCCTCGGAGGAAGTTGATGACGAACCAGACTGAAGACCAAGGCTCAACTCGTAGCACTGCACCGGGTTTAGACATTGGTAGTCCCATGAAGCCACCTTCACGAGAGTCGACAAAGCCAAGACGTCGAGAAGGCGGGGAGAAACCAAGTCATCAAGTCGTGGTGTTTTTTCGAAGAAGAGTTCCACTAGAGGATCTGAAAAAGGGGCTAGCACAGCTCGTCGCCAGGTATACCGTGAGAAGCAGGTGAAGGAAATCGCAAAGGAGTCTCTTACACAGGAGGATATTACTTCATCGATTGAGCCTCACACCGCAGCATCACCTTCGTCTAAGGAGGATGAAAGGGACAGCGAAGGCCGGGATCCTAATTCCAAGTGTCACGAGCAGAACGCCATTACAAAAAGCAGTAACCCGTCTTCCCCAGTAAAACTTGACGATGCGGTTGCGATTGCAGAACCTTTCACAGCTGTGGATACGACCCAAACGGAAGAATCTGTTCCGACTTTGAACAATTCATCCGACGGAGATGGAAGGATTGTTCCTGATAAGGGCATCAGTGACGCTATCGAGGTGAATATCGCTAGTGAGACTGCTGAATCCTCTGCCATGACTGGCGCTTCGAGTGAGGCGCAGAGCGATATTTTACATACACCAGAGCCGAAGACCGAGCGTGAATCATCCTTTTCTAGCGATGGACCAGAAGGCAGCAGGACGGATTCACCGAGATCCGAACGAGTCTCGTTGTCCTTCGAAAGTTCCGAGTCCGATGCAGAGCGAGCGCAAGGGCCAGTTGGTCAGCCCCCGGCTGTATTGGCTAAGAAATCCAAGCGAAAATCTGGAGCACCCATTACAACTCCCGGTGTAGCTTCAACTGAACGAGCCTTACCAATATCATCCACAGAGGCTTTGAACGCATGTGATCCACCTCGAGTTGCAGCCATTGAGAAGAAGCAAGTTGTGAAGGAGACGCGCAAGGATAAGGCTAAAAGAGAAGGCAGACAAAAAGAAAGCGACTCGAGGCAAGAAGGATAAGCGTGGATCTTCCTTGATTTCAAAGGCTGCGGATGCCCTCAATGACTCAACAAGTGAGGCCCAAGATAAACTGCTTGAAGCATTAGCGAGCACGAGCACACCACTATCCACTCGTATCAGCAAGGGGCTTCGAGACGGAGTTACAGGTGCAGCATCGGCTGGACTTCTAGCGCTGTTGAATGCGCGACGTGGATGCGTTTGGATTGCTGGTCGTTTGAACATTAAAGGAGTGTTCGCTACTGGTTTTTCCTATGTGGAATCAGTGCTAGCGGTTGTGTTCAGCGTGGTATTGCTGCTATCGTTGCATGCAGCTTCGTGGTTTATTCGTATTCACCGAGTCGCTTTTCGCGCGATCTTGACCCATCGTCACATTGGCTTTTGCTTCGCGTTTCTCTATGGGTTTCCATTCCTAGTCCAGTATGTTTTCCCGTGGGCTCCTCCGTGGGCGCCAGTGTGCCTTTGGTACGCTTTCCTTGTGCAGCTGTTCTGCACGAATGGTCCTACAGCCATGGTGACGACGTTCCGCGTTATCCTTCCGCTGGTGTTCTTGGTGGAAGGCATCTCTCATCACAGCTTCCTGCTAGACCTAAACGGTGCGCCCGGCCTATAATGGATATCGTGACTAAAATGTGCCTAACACATCTCTGTTCTGTAGGTGCGGAACTATTGCTTGCGTCGTTTATCGTCTCTGCGGTGAAAACAAGCAACTTGTGTAGCCCCGTGTTCTTCCTTTCACTGGCAACACAGGTGAGAAGCCACTGGGGTTACAACTCTTTTCTACTGTGCATGCACTAATTTGTATGTGTGTGGCGGTTTATAGTGTCTACTTGCAGTCTTCCTAGGAGCAGAGCTGCTCGTGCAATGGCTGCAGCTAGCTCTGGCACTGTACTCTTTGCACATCATGGCATCGACAGACGATGAATGGGTGCGAACACTAGTGCATTGGTCAATCGATCTCAGTATAGCTAACCTGACTTTAATGATGTAACTTCAGGTGGGAATGGGGGACGAGGAGGAGGATCTCTCCTGCCATCCAGTGTCCATGCATCACTCGATCGCAGACTACAATCAGCACCCAGCACCCTCTAGCGCTGTGTCGATCCAGAAAACCAAACGCCTAGATCGCCGCGCACTCGCCTACGTGCGTGGACGGAAGCTTCGCTAGTGCACCACGTAGCAAGTGAATTCGAGCAAAGTTGCCTTTTACTGTAATTCTCATATTTCATTACCACACCAACACTTTTGACCACTACAGTACATTTATAATTGTGTCCGCCTCCAGCCATTTGGTAAGACAATTTGCAGCAGCGATGGCGGACGACGACCTCGATCTCTTCGGCGCCTTCGACGACTCCAGCGCCACTCTGACTGCTGAGGAGCAGGCGGAGACCTCCTCGTCCACTCAGAAACGCAAGAAAGCTCCTGTCGCCGTCGCCAGCGACGACAAAAGTGCGTCTCCGCCGTCCAAGAAGCCGCACAAGGACAAAACTCCGGACAAAACTCCGCAAGTTTTGTCCAGCACTGCACTGAAGGTCGTGGAAGGCAAACGGATCGACGCAACGCCCGTGGGAGGAGATAAGGCCTCGTCTGGAGTTGTATCGACCGGCACGCAGCAGAAAAACCTGATCTCCTTCTCGGTTTATCCTCCGGACTATGAAGTTAAACCCACGGCAGGAGCTGCCGCCAAAAACCCGGCCAAGACTTATCCCTTCACGCTGGACCCTTTCCAGCAACAAGCTGTGGACTACATTGAAGCGGGCGAGTCGGTGCTGGTGTCAGCCCACACTTCTGCTGGCAAAACTGCCGTGGCAGAATATGCCATTGCCAAGTCTCTCCGTGACAAGCAGCGGGTGATCTATACGTCCCCTATTAAAGCTCTTAGTAACCAGAAGTACCGAGATTTGGAGGAAGAGTTCGGCGATGTCGGACTGATGACGGGAGATATCACTATCAACCCGTCAGCTACTTGTCTGATCATGACGACCGAGATTTTAAGAAGTATGCTGTACAGAGGATCCGAGGTGATGCGAGAAGTGGCGTGGGTCATTTATGACGAAATTCACTACATGCGTGATAAGGAGCGTGGTGTCGTCTGGGAGGAAAGTATCATCCTGTTGCCGCACAAGGTGCGGTTTGTGTTCCTGTCGGCTACAATCCCCAACTCGAAGGAATTTGCTGGCTGGATCTGCCACATTCACCACCAACCGTGTCACGTTGTGTACACGGATTACCGTCCGACCCCACTGCAGCACTATCTTTTCCCTGCTGGAGGAAGTGGACTGCACTTGGTGGTGGACGAGAAGGAAAATTCCGTGAAGATAATTTCCAGAAGGCCATTGCTACCCTGTCGGCTTCGGCTGATGATGCAGCGTCGGAGTTGGCGTCCTATGGTAGCAACAGCAAACGCCGCAAAGCCAAGACTAATCCGAAGAAGCAGGTGGGCACGGACGTGTTCCGTATTGTGAAGCTCATCATGGAGCGCCAGTATGACCCGGTGATTATTTTTCGTTCAGTAAGCGTGAGTGTGAGGCCTACGCGCTGCTCATGTCCAAGCTTGATTTTAACACGGAGGAGGAGAAACAATCGGTGGACCAGCTTTTCAAGAATGCTATGGACTCTTTGTCGGATGACGATCGTGCACTACCGCAGGTGGATTCGATTTTACCACTGCTTCGCCGCGGAATCGGTATTCACCACGGTGGCCTGCTGCCTATTCTGAAGGAAGTGATTGAAATTCTTTTCGGCGAAGGTTTGCTTAAGTGCCTGTTCGCTACGGAGACGTTCTCCATGGGACTGAATATGCCTGCTAAGACAGTGGTGTTCACGAACTGCCGCAAGTACGACGGCAAGGATTTCCGCTGGATCACTGCGGGCGAATACATTCAGATGTCCGGTCGTGCTGGTCGACGTTCGCTTGATGCTCGTGGTATCGTCATTCAAATGCTGAGCGAGCAGATGGAGCCACAGGTGGCCAAGGGGATTTTGTACGGCCAAGCCGATCCGTTGTTCAGTACATTCCACCTCGGCTACAATATGCTGTTGAATTTGATGCGTGTGGAGGATGCTGACCCGGAGTATATGATCAAGCAGTCATTCCACCAGTTCCAGAACGAACAAGCTGCACCGGCGCTTGAGGAAGCGCTGGAGCGCGCCAAGGAGGAGAAAGAACAGATCGTGATTAAGAACGAGGAAGAAGTCGCGCAGTATTACTATCTGTCCAGGTCGCTCGTGCGTCTCAAAGAGGATTTCCTGGCTATTCGCAACAAGCCTGACTACGTCGTGCGTTTCCTGAACGGCGGTCGCTTAGTCAAGCTGTACTGCCCAGACAGCGATGATGGCACGGCTAAACCCAAGTGGGATTGGGGTGTTGTTGTTAACTTCACGACCAAGAACGCCAGCGACTCGACGTCGGCGACACCAGACACGATCGTCCACGTGCTGCTCAACTGTGTCGTGGATAACGCCGTTACGGCAAAGTCAAATGACGCCACGAACGGTAGCATCGCCTCGGAGCTGCCGAAGCCTGCACCCGAAGGTATGATGGGGCTGTCTACTTCCACGAGTTATGAGATGAAGATCTGCCCCGTACCGTTGGAAATGCTAGACTTACTGTCTTCGCTGCGTGTGTACATCCCGAAGGATCTGCGCACACTTGAAAGCCGTCAAGCTGTTGGCAAGTCGGTCAAGGAGGTGATGCGGCGATTCCCACAGGGTGTACCGCTTTTGGACCCACGCGAAGACATGGACATTCAGGACGAGCAGTTTACTCGCGTGATTGAGAAGACGGTGGAGGCTGAGGAGAAGCTGAAGGCGTCACCGTTTCATGAAGCCACCGACAAAGAAGCCCGGTTCGCGCTGTACAACCTCAAGATGGAGAGTGAGGCCAAGATGCGCGAACTCGAACGCAAGATTAAGGAGTCCAAGTCGCTGGTGCTGCGGGATGATCTGCGCCGTCGACGACGTGTGTTACGACGACTGGAATTTGTGGACAAGGAGAGCGTAATTCAGCGGAAGGGCCGTACAGCCTGCGAGGTGTCCACGACGGACGAGTTGCTGGTGACGGAGATGATTTTCAACGGTCAGTTTAACGACCTGTCAGTGAACGACACGGTGGCGTTATTGAGCTGCCTCATTAACACGGAGAAGAAGAAGGAGTCCGACAAGCCGCCCCAGGCCGAGAGTCTCGAGATTCCTGTGCGGCAATTGCGTGAGACAGCACAGCGCATTGCCAAGGTGATGCACGACGCTAAGATCTCAATTGATGTGGACGAGTACGCTGGAGCCTTCAATACGAGCCTTGTGGACGTGGTGATTGCCTGGTGTCAAGGTGCCAAATTCTCACAGATTTGCAAAATGTCGGACGCCTTTGAAGGAACCATCATCCGTTGCTTGCGTCGTCTGGAAGAGCTGCTGCGCCAGCTTACATTGGCTGCACACTCTATCGGTGACGTTGAGCTGGAGAAAAAGTTTGACGAGGGCGGTAAGAAGCTCAAGCGTGACATCGTGTTCGCTGCCTCGCTCTACCTATAGTTCTTCCGTACGTGCTATAATTCTTGGACATCAACATTACCCATTGTGCTTTGCATTTCACTTGACACCTCCATGCTTTTGTTCTTGCTGACACATGCCAGCCAACTCACCATTGCAGAGCCATCGTTGTGAGCCGAAGGGATCACATCTCTGATGCGAGGTCCATTTGTCAACAGCTGCTTGCTGGACCACGTTGTCTGGTCGGTACGACTCGTACGAGCTCACATGCCTGGCAAATGCGTGATCTCAGCGCCACATTCCCTCATCCAGGGACCTAAGAAATCATTCGCACTCCTCGGACCAAAGCAGCTCAGCCGCGATGAAGGTTCCTATGGAAATCCCTGTCGTCGCCTCTCCTGGTCTCTCTTCGGGGCGACATGTCGAGGCGCTGCAATCCACACACAAACACTTCACCGAAGACCGTCTCCACAAGGCAAAGCTGTCAACAGGGATCAATGTCGAGTACATGGTAGAGTCGAACGCTGACGCCCAAGACCCGGAGTGTCAACACTTGCCCGTGGAAAAACTGGTCATGATCGTCGGCTTCGTGCAGACAAAAGAGCTCTGGGGCCCTGTGATCGACATGCTCTTGGCGAAATGGGACGCTCGGAAGCAAGGCAGGAACCTGACCATCCTCACCTTTGACAACCGGGGGTGGGCGGCTCCGATGCACCGTGGGGTCGATACACCACCAGCCAAATGGCACAAGACACGCTAAGTCTATTGGATCACCTCGGTTGGGAATCGGCACATGTTGTCGGTATCAGCATGGGTGGAATGATCTCCATTGAGCTCGCCTGCTCGTCACCGGAGCGAGTGCGGTCATTGTCCCTGCTGGTCAGTACTCGGGGCCGATACATCCCAGACCTGCGGTCGTTGAGTCCGCTGCTCGGTGCCATTTTCTCGCCGACTCAAACGGGTGTAGTCAAGAACACCGTGTCGCTCAACTACCCCGCGGATTTCTTGGATCGCCCTATTGGCGACCAAGATGTACGCAGCATTCTCGAGCAGCACTATGCTACGCTTCCGAGCCGCCATGCACCGCCTGGATACCGAGCGCTGGTGTGCCAAGGAATGGCCGTGCAGACTCATTACGTCTCGGATGAGCGTCTGAGCAGCATTGCAGAGGCCGGGTTCCCGGTTCTCATCGTCGGTAGCATGCGGGACATCCTGATCCCGCCCGAGGAGTCTGTGAAGCTCCTGAGACGACTGCCTGGTGCTCAAGTCCGAGCCTTTTTCTTCAAGAACGGCGGCCACGGAATCGACACGCAGTTTGCAGACGAAGTGGCTGATGGTCTCGTCGGGACCATACTGCGTGCGAAACTATAACGACTTTGACGAAACGGATGTAATCACGATTACCACGTTCGTGTCAGAGATTACCCAAATCTGTGACTTTAAGCCAGTTGTGATACAAGATCGAATCTCAGTAAACTACTAGTAACTTATTGCCGTTGGCTGTTGGGCCTTATTCTGAGATCCACGAAGCCACTTTTAGTCGTCAGTGAATAAGAAAGAGGTTTCGCAACCTTTAATAATGCCTTTCTGTCAGTGATGGTGATCGATAGGCAAACTGATCCAGCTCATCGGAGGATAAAGCACTGTCTGGTTGCGTGCCCTCACACACACACACTTTTGCATACTGAACAGTGTCCGACGGACATGGAGAGCCCAAAACACCTGCACAAGTGTATCCAGCACTGGGATCCCAGTGCACCTGCGCTTCAGAAACAGGGTGGTTTCGGATCGTGGCGACACCCGTTCGTCGCTCCAAAATTTGCAGCCAAGGAGAGCATCAGACAAACGACAAGGACTTCTGCCCGCGACGAACAAAGATTCGTTCAACATGTTTTTCGGTGTCAACAACTTTGATGGGAAGCATGATGTTGATGTGGTGCCATCCGGGAATTGCCGTGTGGATCGCTCGGAGAATCTCTGGACAGTGCTTCGGGGCTATCTCGGCCGTCTCTATGATCGCTGAGGACAGGGATTGGTGGAAAATGGGGAAAGATCCCACTCTCGCTATTATCCACCAATCGCTGTCCTCAACGCCCTTTTTTCACCAATCAAAACGCTCCTCGCAATGCGGGACAAACAATTCAGTTCATAGCATTTGAACATTTCCCATCATTCTTCAATTAGCGTGGAACTGCACACCTCGGGATCAAATCATACCATACGAACTATGCGCGAGAGTCTCCCCAGCAGCGCCTCAGTATGTCGCTACTGAACCAGTCGGGCGTGAACGAGCGCGAGTTGCGGCTCTGGTTGCTCTCGGCTTCCACCCACAAAGGGGTGACGTACTACCGCATTGCGGGCCGGTTCGCCTCCAATGGCCAGACGTGGGAAGTGAGTCACCGGTACTCGGAATTCCTGCGGCTGCGCGACCAACTGGTCAAGTTCCTGTCGTCATCCACGGACAAATGTCCGGGGTGCCGCAACTATCTGCACTCAATCCAACGCTTCGCGTTCCCAAGAAACATCTGTTCGCTTCCAGGGCCCCAATCGTCGTCAACTACCGGGTCAAAGCTCTGCGGTCCTTCCTCAACTTGTTGGCCTCGTGGGCCTTTTCCAGGACCCCAAAATGCCCGACTTGCGGCGGGTTTGCCTTTGAAGTCGTCCGCAATTTTGTGCTTGAAGGCGGCGATGTTTCTACCGCCGGAGATGCAGATATGAACTCGATCCGAGAGAGCGTCGTGGTCGAAGCTTTCTCGGAAAATCTAAACAGTAGTCGCGGGTCGACCCCGGCACCCACATGCGCAAAAACAGTTGGATGCGCTCGTCGACGCCGTCGGGGAGAGCGAGTCAGCCGGATCTCGTGCAGAGTATGCATCTGCCACGACAGAGACCCAGTCAAGCGCCGACGGACCTGCCCCGACCTGGGGTGGCACGAGCCCAGTCGACGGAGATGGAGGCGCCCAAGATCCTGCCGCCTCAAAAACCGTATCTGCCGAGCACGGATCGACGACACCGCGGTCGACCTGACGACGATCCGTACGACGCCTTCAACGACTATCTGCCGGAGAGACCGTCGAAGATGAAGAATGGCGGCCAAGCGTCCATGGAGACCAAGGTGCAGAGTGGCAAGTTTTCATCCAGAGGTCTTCAGGAGCTGGAAGAGGAGAGGAGGAGGCAGCGCGAGGAGAGTTTGGCGCAGCAGAAGTTGATGAAACACCGCAGTGAGCCGCGCAACTTGTCGGCGGGCCGTCCGTTGGCGGAGAGCGAGCTGTCGATCACCTTTGATGAGAGCCCGCGCTCGACCAAGCAAAGGACGTCTCGACACAATGCCGAGAGCTTTATCTCGGACGCCAGTATGGCTGCAGAGCCTGTGCTGCTGCATGGAGATGAAGTGCAACGCTATGGAGTGTCGGACGACGAGAAGAAGGCCAAAAGCACAACCAGCAGCGTGTACTCGTCGGATGACGAGATTGATATCACAGGAGTGACGTTAGCGTCCCCCCACGAGCGACAAAAAGAAACAGTGCCCAGAACTTGTGGCAGCCGTGGGAATTGGCCCGAGTGGCCTAAGACGACCAAACTGACCCGGCAGTAAGGAACCAGGTACTTCAGTACATTTGATATCTATTGGCTTGCGTGCAGTATGCAGCAGTAAGTGAAGGGCTCGAAAGAAGAGGAAACGCCTTTGAGATAGTTTGCATAACCGTCAGGGGTAAACAAACCTATTAGTTTCTTCAAGAACTACTTAGCAGTAATGGTCCTTATTGCTGTAAAATAGCGATAGAGGCCAGTGCAATACCGACCCCTGCCGTATTTTAGAGCAATCCAACCGTTGCAGCCTTGATCTTTTCCTTCCACTTAGCGTTGCCAATTTGCCACAAACCCCATCACGTTGACTTGCTTTCACTATGTGTCTAACGCTCTTGTGATTTTACTAAACGAGCATACTTTAATTTAGATCACTATTGTTACTTTTGAGCCGTTCTTCGCGATTATAACCGCCCCTGCACCCCAGAAGCGGCTTCGGGCGAGAGCGTAAAAATACTCGCGAGCTGCGCTCCTCACACCGTCCAACGCCCGCCCCCTGCCTCGTCAAGGAGATCTCTCCCTCGCAGCGCTCCGTTCCGCGTCGCGCCACTCCATGCCGCGGGGTCTCTAACCGTGTCCCTTAAGTAAGCACACTCTGTGTCTAACCGTCCCCTGAAGTAAGGTGTGTCTAACCACTCTTGCTCTTTGTATGTGTACTAACCAGCATCGTATCGCAAAGCAACACTTGGCCACGAAAGGAAGCGGTTAGACACTTGCACGTGTTCACTTTACCTTAAACGCAGACTCGCCACTTTAGAAACGCATTATTCCTATTGGGAATATCGTTTCTAAAGCCCACAGATGGAGGCCAAGACGACCGATGGCAAGCGAGCCAAGGCCAAGGAGGGGCTCTGGTGGCGCTGGACCCACGGCAAGAGCGGCAGCATCTCCTCTTCCTCTCACAGTGGCGCTACAACCAGTAGCGGCCATGCAAACGGCCATGAGGGGTTCCCTCCCAACAGTCATAATAGTATTTTTAGTAGTAAAATGGGTGCTGCTGCGTCCCCGGGCGACGGAATGCGGTGGCAGAAGCGCACAACGCGCTCTGGAGTCACCCCCAAGGAAGAACCCAGCAATTCCCAGTCTCTGGGGTGGTCTACGTCCCCTGGAAGCAGCAGTACGAGCTCTAGTCCCAGTTTTTCACTAGTGCTAGTTCTGCGTCCTCCCGCAGCTCCCGAGCTGCTTTAACCAGCGCCAAGAAGAAGACTCCACCGCTCTCCAGTCGCTCCAAAGAAGCTTCAGCCAAGAAATCACTAGCGGCTTCGAGTTCGTCGACATTCATGTTTTCCTCTGGTTATTCCTCAAGAGAGGAGAAGCGCTCGATGCCGACGGAGATTTCGTGGTCCATGGGGAAAAGCAAGCGACAGGCGACCAGGAAAGACAGGAAAAGCAGCAAAAGCAGCTCTGCTTTGCTGGCCAGCAACAGGAACGCAGCGACGACTAGGAACAAGCACTTTCTGCCGGATGTGAACGAAGACACAGTGATGAAAGCTCCAGATGCAGCAGGTGAGAACGTGTTTTCGTTCTCGACAAAAGCTAGTAAAAATGCAGCGAGAGGATTCAGTTTTACACCGTCCCGTGTGGAAGACGCAGCAGATTTGCGTGAGGCCAAGACCCCGAGATTTGACTTTGATGCGAGCTTCTCGAGATGCAGCAAGCCTGCTTTCCCTCCGACTTCGCCGTCAGCAGCATCGACGGCGTCGACGACTTCTTCGTTCAGCTCGCAGTCGTTCTCGACGGTTGACCCTCTTGTGAACTGTGCTCGCGCTGTGCTGCAAGACTGCATCATGAAGCGGAAAATGGAACAGAGCAATGCACGGAAACGCTCCATCGAAGGATGCTTTCAGGGCGACATGATGGGAAGCAAAGAGTTTAGCTGGTGCTATGACTCCATGTCCAAGCCCAGGGAATACAGTGTGATGAGCTCTGGTTCCAGGTACGTCTGCGGCTAGTGATAACGGTGGTATTTGTGCTTGTGGTGTGCTAAATTGTGTTTGTTTCCGTGTTGTAGCAGTAGCAGCGACGATGAACTAAGCCAATTATCATCGATGGACCAATCGTTTTGGTGAGTTGATGCAACATATTGCTCACAACTTCCCTTCCTGCACATGTGTATACACTATTTCTAACAGAAGGTTGTGCTATCATGCCTGTCTTCTACCCTTCTACAGCTCCGAGAAACCAGAGCGGGGCTGTGACAGCCAGTTGGCAAAAGAGGAGATGTACCGGCAGATCCTTGTTGGAGACTACGACCTTAGCAGCAGCCCCGAAAACCCGTGCTTCAGCCCCTATTTGAAGAAAAGTGCGTACACTTGACCATGATGCTTCCTATTTCGTGTGACGGCAACTAATACCAGTGTTTTTATTGCCTGCAGAGGATTGCCTATCGAGATTCGCTATCAACTCCCGTTAGCGCTGGGAACGGCCAACGAAACCAGCAAAGAGTGCACGATTTGTCAGCTTCGATATGGCATTGGCGACCATATTGTGACGCTTCCGTGCCAGCACTTCTTCCAGTACGTTCACGATATTCAAAACAGTTCGATGATCTAATTCTGACCGATTATCTCGCATTTGCAGTGCGTGCTGTGTCGATAAATGGCTCTGGAATCACACTTCGTGTCCGTTGTGCCGGACGGAGGTCTCTCTTGATGAGGAGACTGAGGTCCCAAACACAAAACACAACTTTACAGAGTGCTCGCCAGTGGACCAGGAGCGGATTCGTCGCCAAATGCGCTCTTCCTCTCAACATGCGGGCTTTCGGCCTGTTGTTCCAGGTATGAATGGGCCGACTACTTGACTACAAGTTATACTGAGCTGACAGCAGTGTTTTCTCTTGCAGTGGAGGTTGATGAGCTTGAGTTGGATGTTTCTCGCATGGTGATCAATGACGACTCAGACGCTGAAGACGAGCCAAGCTATCTAGTTTGGTACGTCGCTTAAATATTGCTACGACGCCACTTCAACAAAGCTCATACTTATTCTGCTCTCCAGCCCGACTCCACATCTAGCCACGCACTTTCAAGACAATTATTCTGGCAATTGATGACAGTGCAGTGCGAGACCATTTTCCTGCTCGAGCGGTTTCTGCTGTGCGCAAACGTCAACGAAGGGCAGAGACTCGTGGTCTCTGTGCCTTTAGGCGGTCCTTTTCTCCTCGGGGGTATTTGTATTGTGTTGTAATCGATCCCCCACGCCCCCTGCTTCCTGTACACGGTCCCGCACGAAACAAAAATGACCAGACCTCAAGACTAGCAGCTCAAAAGAATTCATCCAGCGATTCCCTCTCGGGCTGCTCCTGTCTTGTGCTATCACGCTGTGTATCGGTGGAGGTGGCAAGAAACGCTGTATCGGGGAGAAGCCAGGTTCGCATCATAACCAAAACACAATAAACACATTCCGACACTATGTTGACGTAGCAATAGTCTTGATCACTACGTCGACGCTTTCATAGAAGCAAATACTAGCTCAGCAGCGCAGAATCATCGCTGTTATGCCGTCCGCGACTTCTTCAGGGTACTGAAGGCAAATTCCGTGCCCACCTTGCTCGAAGAAAAGGGTCTGCACATGGTCTCCTTTCAAGTGTTCATGCAGTGTTTGCATTTCGCGCGGCGGGATAAGAATGTCCATAGCGCCACCGACAAGAAGAATCGGGAACCCTGCATCGTTGATGGATGCAAGACGTTCGTCCGAAATCCAGTGCGTGCGGATCGCCAAGACTTGGTTGACCAACCCGTGGAATCGAGGTTTGACTCGCACCTTGGCGTGGTGCGTGAGGTATTCGAGCATGACCTCACGTCTCGTTTTGTCGCCGAATGCCATCGGTTGGTCCAGATAAACATCGTTGAAAAGCAGTTCTAGCTGAGACTGAGCAACGTCCTCCGGCACTTTGGCGTTCATGCTCTTACTCATCGGTTCTTTCGACCGCGGGTCTTCAATGTACTTGCCTCGCGTCGTCACCATCAAAGTCAGCGACCGCACTCGTTTCGGAGCTGCCGATGCGAGCTCCAGCGAGATCATGCCGCCCATGCTGATACCGACAACATGAGCAGTATCCCACTTGAGGTAGTCCATGAGAGCCAAAGCGTCTTGTGCCATCCCACTTGTCGTATATCTCCACCAGGGCACATCGGACCCACCCAGTCCGCGGTTGTCAAAGCTCAAGATTTTCACGTTGCGTCGGTCATCCCATTTGTGCAGCATCATGTCAATGAGTGGTGTCCACGCTTCCTTGACGGTCATGAATCCCATGATGAGAATCACTCGCTCTTCCGGGGCCTTGTCGTTCTTGACATCGTTTTCGTGGATGGCATACTCGACTGTGATTCCGGTGGAGATTTTGGCCTTGTGCTTCATCTTGGCGTCGAAAAGTGTGGGGCTTGCATAAAGAGCATCGACATGGCGTTGCGTGGTTGCACCCGCAGCGGACATCAAAGGAGACAATTCAGCAATTGGTTCCGAGATCGCCATACCTTCTTGGACGTGCTCAGCTGAAGGAAGGTTGGCAAATGGCTGAGGTGATTGAGAAGTACGGAGAAGATCAGGCAAATTGATGTGCATGCGGATGTTTCGTCCACACAAGTGCTTGCATAAACACTTTGCAGGGCTTCATGTTGAATTTCGGTGGCCACCATGGCCGCTTTAAAGTTGTCAAGGCTTGGCTGCATTTGTCCTGCTTAGGGACTCGCGATCTTGTCCAGCCACTCTGATAGAATCTTGTTTACAGCTTCGTGCTGTTCGAACAGCACCCAGTGGCCAGCGTCATCGACAATCTTCATCTCGACGTTCGGCATCACCTGTGGCATGGCTTTGGCCATCTCTGGCTTGAGCACCGGGTCGTTTGCAGCGCCAATGAACAGTGCAGGGTGCTCAATCGTACCGGGAAGGTCCTTCTCCGTCTCGAAGTCAATCTTCTTCGTCGCGTAGACCCAGCACGCACTCTGGAACTTGCTCTGCGTGTACTGGTCGATATAGTACTGCAATTCGTCTTCCGAAAGCATGACCGATCGATCCTTGAACATCATGTGGTCAAGGTCCGAGTCGACAGCCTGAAGCCACTGGTCTAGAGGCAGCATCTCTTCCTTCGGGCCATATTCATTCTCTCGGCGGAAAATCGCAGTGAACAGACGACGAGGTGCAGTGTCCAATGCCTTGCCAGCCTTGACAGCGTCTGCCAAGTACAGCTGATACTTAAATTGAGGCAGCACTTGTGCCATAGCTTCCAGCGAAAGGTATTGCTTCCTTGGAGGCACGAACGGAGTGCAGACACCGCACACGGCCAGCACACGCTCGGGGTGGTAGAGGCACATGCGCCAAACAGCGTTTCCACCCCAGTCGTGGCCGAGGAAGACAGCCTTCTCAATTTTCAGCGCATCTATTGACAGAGACAATAAAAGCTCGTCAGTTTATCAACGATAGGTAGTCTGGTGGCAGTCAAAGGCTGGCAATGTACCTAGCAAGGCTACGAAGTCGTTCGTGATGTTCCTGGTGCCATACGATGCTAGGTCCTGTGGAGTAGAGCTCTGACCGAAACCACGGACATCTGCACAGTCTTTAGTTAGTACGAAGCTAGCACAACCTAGTCGAATGTCTCGCTCAGCGTACCGGGGACAATGAGGCGGTACTTTGGGGACAGCGCTTCGATTTGGTACTGTGACGACAAGAGCATAGCGTTAGAAATGACTCGTCCTCAGCGAGTCAAATGCCGAGGCATACCCGCCAGCCGAACCAGAGATCAGGCCAGCCGTGCACCATGACCACCGGAAGACCATCGCTCGGCCCCACTTCCACATAGTGAACTTTGATGCCTTCGGGCGTGGTCGTGGACTTGTGCGGCCATTTCTCCCATACAGACGAATCCATGTGCGTGCGGGTTTGCTCCATCTTGGCCGGGACTTGTTCAGGACTTGGAACGTTTTCAACTGAGCCAACCGAGCCAATTGATCTCATCGATCGATTATTCTTCGCCCACAGGCTTGCATGTCAAGTTGACAACTGCGACTTCAGTTCTCTGAGGATTGGGACCATTGTCGCCACTAAATAGACAAGACAAATGGAGCATATTCACGTCAGCACATCATGTGTTTCGCGACAAGAAAAGCAAGTTGATCGCGTCCGGTGCTCGGGCAAAACGTTGACGTCAAACAAAATTTGATGCGCTGACGCATTTCCAGCGCGAGCAAAATAGACATGGAGGAGAAACCAATGGATTGCGGCTGGTTAGGTCTGGCTGTCACCACATGTGGAGTCCACCTTGTGGACGGCGCGATGCTAGTGCGGGCAAGTTTCACAGCTTGGCGGCTGGGGTGAAGCCACTCGTGCGACTAATTCTCGCCAACCACTCCGACAAGATGGCATTCACCTCGTCCTTTTGCTCCCAGAGCACCCAGTGCCCAGCGTCTTGAATCGTCCTCATCTCCAGATTAGTCACGTACTTGGACATCCCCTTTGCCATCTCAGGCTTCAACACGGCGTCCTTCGCGGCTCCGATAAACAACGCCTGATGATTGATCATCCTCGGCAAATTCACCTCGTTGTCAAAGTCGATCTTGCCCGTCGCATACGTCTGACAGGCGCCAGCGAATTTGCTGCGTGAGTACTGGTCGATATAGTACTGCAACTCAGCTTCGGAGAGCAACGCCGACCGCTGGGTGAACACCAAGTGGCCCACGTCCGAATCAACCGCCATCAACGTTTTGCGTAGCGAAAGCTGCTGCGACCGAGGACCCATTTCCGAAGGCTTCCGGAACATCGCAGTCAACAACCGACGCGGTGAAGCGTCCAACACCTTCCCGGACGTCGCCGTATCGGCCAGGAACTGCTGGTACTTGAACTGCGGCACTTTTGACACAACCTCCTCCAGCGACAGGTAAGTCTTCTTGGGTGGGTCGTAAGGAGTGCAAACTCCACAGACAGCAATGACACGCTCTGGATGGTACAGACACATGCGCCACACGTGTCTTCCACCCCAGTCGTGCCCGATAAAAACAGCCTTGTCAATGTCGAGTTCGTCTGCATCAATACATTTTGAAAAAGGTTAGTTTTTTCAACAGTAGGATACTTTTTCAAACTATTTTTTAGCGTACCCAGCAATGCCGCCAAGTCATTGGTGATGTTCTTGGCTCCATAAAACTTGACACTTGATGGTGAGGAGCTCTGTCCGAACCCACGGACGTCTACAATGTAAAACAAAATAAGTTTAGGATATTTAATTTATGTCAATCTAATTTAGGTTTTATTTACCTGGTACAATCAGTCGATACTTGGTGCTCAACGCTTGAATTTGATACTAAAAACACAAGAATATATCATTAGTAAAAATAATTTTGGTCAAAATAGAAACTTATTAACATACGCGCCATCCAAACCAGAGATCGGGCCAGCCGTGCACCATAACGACTGGCATTGCGTCCTTCGGACCCACGTCCACGTAATGCACTCGAATGCCCTCAGACGTCTCCATGAAGGCGTGCGGCCACTGCTCCCAAGTCTGCGGCTCCATCGTCGACTCAACTTGAAGAATAACGGCATGTCACGATTCATACTTTTGTTGTTCACAGTAAATAATACTATGATTCAGAGTGCTAATTTTTATGAAGGTTACAATATATACATATATTGGAAAGCATACAGTATCACCGACGTCCAAGGCAACCTCTATATACCTACCGCACTGTGGAATTGCTAACTTACTGTCATCAAGGACTGGTGTTGAGATCCAGGACAGTCGATAAGTTTTACCTACCAAACAACTTTTGTTGTGGTTTTGCTTCACAACACCGCGTCAACAACGCAAGTGCATAATCGGTCTACACAAACAGGTCTACACAAACATCGCCTGCCGCGTCAATACAGTACCGCACAAACAACAAACTGCATGTTGAATGATACTGCTTATAAGCAGAGTCTATACTACGCCAATTGTCGATTAGCCTCACTTCTCCTTTTGCAAGATACACCGTAGTGCAATGAACTTCCTGGCCGGTATCGCCGTCGTCGGTGTCATGCTCTCCGCTGTTGATGCCGACAGTATCGGCCACGACAAAGTGCAGCCGTTTGCTCAGCCCGAATCAGTCACCTTTTCCGAAAAAGCTGCCGTGCAATTCAAGCCTTCGCTTGTTGTATACAGCGGGTGTCACCCGTACCCCGCTGTCAACGCTGCCGGTGAAACCAGTGGTGGGTTGAAGCCGTCGGGGTCCTCTTCGGGGCAGTGCGAAAAACCTGAGCTTGGTTCGCAGATTTACGGTCGAGCCGGGTGGTACAGCAATATGTGGGCCATCATGTACGCCTGGTACTTCCCCAAGGACGACCCACCGATGAGTTCAGGTCATCGCCACGACTGGGAGAACATCGTGGTGTGGATCGACAACCCCGAAGCCAATCCACCGATGCTCAAGGCTGTCTCCGCCTGGATCAACGAGGAAAGCAGATATGACCAGCATCATGCTAGCGCGAGGGCCTACAATAACGCGAGGAAATACAGCAATGGCAGCTCCCCCAACATTCGGTATAGATCCCTATCATGGTTCCGCTACACTCGCGTCGACATGTCTGTTCAAGACGATGATGCCGAGTTCCAGGATTTGATCATGTGGGAGCAACTGACCAACGAGGCTCGTTCTGCTTTGGAGAGCACGGACTTTGGCGACGCGAAGGTACCATTCAACGACGCCAACTACCAGTCGCTTCTTGATAAGGCTTGGCCTTATTGATAAGTCCAAGCGATAATGGTCGCCGCATGAAGGAGAGATAGCTAGATACTAGCAAGTTAATCATTCTCAATGCAAACAATCATTCCTCAGCCGTGATATGAAGTTTTCGACACTACATCACATCATTACGGCTACATTGGGCTACATGGTATCGTCAAATCCTTCGAGGTAAGCTGTGTGGTCACCGTCGTCACCCACAGCGTTCATTGGAGAAAGTACCTGCGTCTGCAGTTGAGGATGACATCGTTCAGACCATCTATGACATCACCCGAAAAAGAAAAGGTTTGCACGATTTTCTCTCGCCATTACTGGAAACGCATCGAGACGCACAGTAAAAAGGATGGCTGTCAGTCGCACCACTATCGTAACCAAGTCGCTGAATCGGTCTGGATTCCGCTTGCAGCGTCACTTGGAGGTGGCGTACACGGCACCATACCATTTCAACCGCTGCCACGTTCGACGCGTAAGGATCCGCACCGGAATCATCTTGGAGTTCGTTCTCCACCAACACCCGCTCGTCTGGGACCCTTCGTCACTCGATTCAAGTGAAGATGGAGACGACAACGAAGTTCGAGTCGTGCTTGTGATGGGGTTCCTCAACACTAAGGAGACCTGGACTCCGACGATCGAGACTATGCTACGTCAATGGGACGAGACATCGTCAACTAAACGCCTCACGATTCTGACATTCGACAACCGCGGCGTTGGGGGTTCAACCTCACCACTTGGCCCTTACACCACCAGCAACATGGCGGAAGATGTCCTTGCACTGCTGGACCACATTGGTTGGGACCAAGCTCACGTCGTCGGATACAGCATGGGAGGGATGATCTCCTTGGAGCTTGCCAATTTGGCGCCGAACCGTGTCAAGTCTCTCTCGTTGTTGTGCACGACACGGGGAAGATATGTCCCGGTTTGCAATGGACTGCTGCCCATGACAAGAACACTTGACCACAGCGACCCCGACGTGGAAACCCACAACCTTCTCGTAGTGCTGTATCCACCCAAGTTCCTTTCGCAGGAAATGGAGAGCGACCCGCGCTGCATTTACGAGGCACTGTTTGAAGTGCACAAGTACTTGGTCGAGAACCTTGAAAGTCCTCGACTTTTCGGCTTTGTCGGGCAGGGATCAGCGGTGCTATCACACTTCGTATCGGATGAACGTCTTCATTCCATTCGTGACCAACAGTTCCCGATCCTTGTGCTTGGTGGAGCGAAAGACGTCGTCATCCCAGCTCGAGAGACGTATACACTGCAGACCCTTCTAGCAAGCGATCATACTACCATGGTGATGTACGACGATGCCGGACATGGAGCATTCATCCAGTATCTCGACGAGGTGGCGCGGGACATCATCACGACAATCCAAAGTGCCGAAGCTAACAACCAGACTTTAACCCTGCAAGAGAGAGTCACACGAGTCAAAACACTACTGTAGCTTAAAATCAAATGTGCAATTTCAGGTAAACAGAAAGGAGGAGCCCTAGTTTTGTCTAGGACATCCTGGCGACCGAATTTGATTCTCCACGCTGCACCACGTCAATGAGGTTATTGGCGACCTCGTCAATGTGTTGCAGGAAGCACCCGTGCCCCGCATCTTCATACAGGACAAAGTTGGTGTGGTCACTGGCCAAAACTTCTTTGAAGTGCATTGCGTGGGAGACATTGATGCATCGGTCCTGCGCTGCTCCGACGATGAGGATCGGGAATCCTTGGTCGCGGATATGGAGCAATTTTGCGTCCGAAACGCTGTGCAACACGAGAGCTGCAGTCTGCCCCCAAGCACCAGACGCGGATGGCGCACCCAAAGTCGCTGCTACATCCCTGTGATACTTGAAAAACACGTCGTGCATGGTGCCCTTGTCGCCGTTCTTGGTGTTCAAGAATGGCTCGGGATACAAGTACGACAGGATGGCGTTTGTTACCTTGGTTGAGTCCGACGAAAACATTGTCGTGAAGATTTCAGGATACACCGAAGCATCAGGAGTGAACGAACCCCGACTCGTGACTATCAGCGACAACGACTGCACACGTCCCGGGGCAGCTAAAGCAAGTTCCTGCGAGATCATGCCACCCATACTCACACCTGCAATGTGGGCAGCCTCCCAACCGATGGCGTCCAGCAGTGCCAGAGTATCTTGTGCCATACCCGACGTGGAATACTTGCCCCATGGAGCATCCGTGTCCCCGACGCCTCGATTGTCCAGTGTCAAAACCTTGAGAGTTTTTCCAGGGTGTTTCTGCTCCCATTGCGTCAGTAGACCATCGACCAGCGGTGCCCATTCTTCCTTCCGGTAGCCATAGCCCATGATCAACACCAGTCGAGTCTCGTCCTCGGGGCTGCCATTGTCCGCTTCTTGAATGACGTACGCCATGGTGATGCCCGTCGCGACCTTGACTTTCTGCACAGTGTCTGCTGTGTACACTCGAGATGCGGCGAACTTGGACGCCATGTGCTGCTCCAGTCGGCTGAGAACCATCTTCGATATCGTTCGGTGTGAACGTCAGGAGGCGAATTGAGAAATGGTGGAATGCGCTGTCGAGCACTGAACAAGAGATCATGAATGTGATATGCGAACCTTCAGAATCCCATAGCGGGCGCCAACGTCAATGCCCCTGCAATTGATTTGCTATCTCGACACGCCTCCACAAATCCATGGTGCTTCGCAATCGCGTGCATCACTGCAGAACGTCAGGCATCCGCGATAAGTGGGACTTGCAGTCCATACCGGGCCATGGAAACGATACGGTTTGTTGACTACAGCAGTTCTTCACGGTCTCTGATGGCCTCGACGCACGGTCTCCACTAATTCGTCAACAACTTCGTCCATAAACTGACAGGCTGCGCCATGTCCGCCGTTGTCGAAGAAGAGCGTTCGAACATGGTCACCGATCATACGTTCTTTGAGGAGGATCGACTCGGCTGCAGGAATGACAATGTCCTGCATCCCACTGACGATCAACACTGGGAATCCTGCATCGTTGATTCCACCGAGACGCTCGTCCGAGACGAAGTGCGTCTGGGCAGCAGCAGCCTGGCCGATGAGCCCGCTAAGACCTGGTCGAGGCCACTCTTTCACGCACGATTCGTACGTGTGCACCAGTACATCCCGCACACTCTCGCCCGTCTCTGCGATGCGATTTTCGAGGAACTCGGCAGGATACAGCATGTCAACTACACTCTTTGCCTTGCCCGTAGAAGTGAGCGAGAAGATGTTGCGCAGCATCGGCACTCGCGACCGCGAGTCCATCTTGTAGTCTCCGCGGGTCGTCGAGATGAGCGTCAGTGATCGAACTCGCTGAGGCGCAATGGCCGCCAGCTCCAGTGAGATCATGCCGCCCATGCTGTAACATGAAAAGCAATGTTAGTTGCTAGCCGACCACTGTAGACATCAACTAAAAACTGTGTGAGCAGGACGCTACCTGACACCCACTACATGAGCTGCATCCCATCCCAATTGATCCATTAGCGCGAGTGTATCCTCGGCCATTTGGCGTGTTGTGTATCTCCAGAACGGTGCATCTGAGCCGCCGAAGCCGCGGTTGTCCATTGCGAGAATGTTTAGAGATGGATACCCTCGAATTCCAGTCCACACCGGCACCAGCGTGTCGATCAATTGGGCCCATGTGTCCTTGGGCTGCATGAACCCTGGGATCAGAACCAAGTTTTCTGCCGGTTGCTGGGGGTCATTTTCAATTGCGTGAACGATGTACTCGATGGTGATATCTGTGGAAATGGTCACGCGATGACACTGAGCTTTTGCGAAGTACTTGGACGATGCATACAGCGCAGCTACTTGTCGCTGCGTCGATATGCCTACAGGAGACACCACCGGATAGTAGACCATTGGAGGCTTGATGGTTTGCGGCTGAATTGTGAAGTGACGGCTACGTTGACTAGCAAATCTATCGTTCCTAGCACGAATGATGGTGACTGCTTCAACGACATGCATCCGACAGGTATCCATTTCAAACGGTTAGCTTGCATTGCACAGCACGATGAATGCTAATGATATTGTCGCTATGATACCAATAGGCATTGCTTGGACAGCAGTCATAGATTGCGTCGCTCGATGGTTCGAGCGATCCCATCAGCCACTTCTTCGACAAACTGGAAGAAAACTCCATGCCCGGCAGTCTCAAAGAACAGAGTCTCGACGTGGTCGCCTTTCATACGGTCGAGAAGCGTCACCGAGTTCTCGGGAGGGATGAGGATATCCTGCATCCCTCCCACAATCAGCACGGGAAACCCGATTTGCCGACTGCTTCGAGTCTCTCGTCAGAGACAAAGTGCGTCAAGCACGCTACACCTTGGGCGACTAAGGCGTGGAGCGGTGGGAAGCCGTAATCGGTCGGTGGAGCGGAGTGATACTCTTCCAGCACATCCAGCACTTTGATATCCTTTAGGCCTTCGATGGGGCCGTCATAGATGTCGCTCGGGTAGAGCAGCTGGATGACACTCTTCATCGATCCCCTAAGACCGTCCCGAGAAAAGATTTCCACGCTTTCGGGTGCGGATAGTAATGACCGCGTGTGGTCACGATGAGTGTCAGGGAATCGACTCGCTCCGGTGCCATCGCTGCAAGCTCGATAGAAATCATGCCGCCCATGCTGCAGGCAAACACCACACAAGGTCATTAAAGGTTATCCTCCAGACGCAATCAGGAGAGCTTACCTGGTACCAGCAACGTGTGCTGAGTCCCAGCCGAGGTAGTCCATGAGATGCAAAGCGTCTTCCGCCATTTGGCTGGTCGTGTATCGAGTCCACGGCTTATCAGAGCCGCCCGACCCACGGTTGTCGAAGCTCACGATCTTGAGCTTCTTGCCCAGCTTTTTAGTGTTCCATTTGTCCAGCAGCATGTCGATCAATGGGGCCCAACCTTCCTTTGGCATGACGTACGCTGGTATCAGCATAAGTCGCTCTTCGGGGAGTTCCTCGCATTCCGGTTGGTCTGCGTCAATGCTGGACACGATCACATACTCGATAGTCAGACCCGACGACAGTGTCGCCTTTTGCTTGCGCTCCTTCGGGAAGTGCTTGTCCGTCGACCCCAGAGCTTCCACGTGTCGAACGTTGCAGAGCCCCACGCCTTCCACCGTCTTAACGTCGTCCATCATCATGGTCATCTTTGCTGCTGCGTGCTTCGTGGCAAATATCTAAGTGCTGAGTTTCAAGGATCATGGCGACCGTCCAAACTTCTTCGGCGCATCACGCGCGACTCGAATAGATTCGCGACGTGATTTCCACGCGCTCATCCACAAGAATTGCTGCTGAACACTGCCTGAAAAAACTCAAAACGTAGTTCATTCCCATGGTCACTGCAGCAATAGCTGCTGCTGCTAGTTAGCCACGATCTCGCATGCTTGAAGGTGCGAGATCATAACTTTTTTGAAATGCTGAAACCTTACAGTTTGGCACGCCCCATCGTTCTCGTCAGTCCGTCGGCCACTTCATCAGCAAACTGGAAGAAAATTCCGTGGCCTGCAGACTCGAAGAAGAGCGTCTCGACGTGGTCACCTTTGAGTCGCTCAAGTAGATCCACGGAGTTTTCAGGAGGGATGAGGATATCCTGCATGGCTCCGATGATGAGCACAGGAAGCCCGACTTGGCCACAGCTGCCAGTCGCTCGTCCGAGACAAAGTGCGTCAAACACGCTACTCCTTGAGATATCAAGGCATGCAGCGGCGGGTAGTCGTGGTCCGACACCGGAGTCGCGTGGTACTTCTGCAAAACACTTTGCACTTTCATCCCGTCCCGCCCTTCAATGCGGTTGTCGAGGATCGTGCTGGGGTACAGCAACTCCATGATGCAGTTCATCGATCCCCTAAGACCGATCCCAAAAGGGTTTCCACATCCTTGGGTGTGGGTAGAACTTCCGCGCGTCGTCACCATAAGCGACAGTGATCGAACACGTTCAGGAGCTGTCGACGCAAGCTCGATCGAGATCATCCCGCCCATACTATAAGAAATAAAAAAGTAAGTATTAGTCACATCTCAATGACAAACATTAATTGCAATCTATTACCTGCCGCCTAGAATATGAGCCGAGTCCCACCCCACGTGGTCCATCAGACTGAGCGTATCTTGAGCCATTTGACTGGTCGTGTACCGCGTCCAGGGCTTATCGGAGCCGCCCGATCCGCGGTTGTCGAAAGTGAGAATTTGGAGGGTTTTGTTCTGTTTTTGGCGTCCCACTTGTCCAGCAGCAGGTCGATCAGCGGCGCCCAGCCTTCTTTGGTCATCATGAAGCCTGTGATGAGCAGCAGTCGCTCTTCCGGCAGCGATTCGCATTCCGGCTCGAGTGTATCAACGATCGAGTACTCGACTTTGAGGCCTGTGGCCAGCGTCGTCTGCTGACTGCGATCCCTGGGAAAGTGTTTCCGCGTGGAGTTGAGAGCGTCCACATGACGAGAAGTGCGCAGCCCCACACCGGATACAGTCGGAACCTTGTCCATGGCAGGAGGAATTCAAGTCTAGTCTGCGGTCCACATTGACCGCCGAATCAGATGATGGCGAACTTCCTGGCCATCATCATTTCGATTTTAACAATAATATACTTAAAACGACTTTTTAAATTGTAACTAAAAGCATTACATTTGTAGAGTTCGTGCTATATTCTAGTACCTCCTCGTTAATTGCAGCGATGTTAGCGTTGATTCTCGCAAGCACCATGGCTTCATGTCGGTGGGTGGAGACCCGTTCGTTAAGGTTTCGTGATTGGAAAGAAGCGACGAATGAAGAACGATTTGATATGGTGACGACCAATTCACACAACCGATCGGTGAACTACCCCATATGAGCTACCCCACGTCCAGTGCATCCAATGTATATCCAGTGTATTTACCATACATTCGTTGTTTCAGTGAGCTGTACAGATCGTGTGTATCGTCGGTGTGGAGGACAACTACTGTCAGCGACAACAACACAAAGTGCTGCTTACGATTCAAAGATATTAAGTTGACCAATGAATGTATCCACGCTTTCACGAATTAGATGAACTGCAACAATCGACGCAATGTCAGCTCATGGCGTAGTTTTGCAGTGCCGTTAGTAGCCACCTCTCGTCAACCCCGAAGGCCAAGCACCATCGAGATGTGTCTGAAACGTGGCGTCATTAAATGGCACCTTCGCGTCACCAAAGTCCGTGCTCTCCAACGCAGATCGGGCCTTGTCGGTCAGTTGCTCCCACATGATCAGGTCCTGGAACCCGAATTCGTCACCCAGCTCGGCCAAATCAAGGCTATTGATGGTCATCCATCTCGAGGAGCCGTATCGAGCCTTCGGAGAACTACCATTTCGGTAGTTCTCCAATTTTCGATGTTTCACAGTGTACTTGTTTCCGTAGTCACCCCAAATGGAGATGGCCTTGATTGTCGGCGGATTGGCCTCGGGGTTATCGATCCACACCACCATGTTCTGCCAGTCGTGGCGGTGATGCGTACGCGATGGTATGTTAGTTTTGGGGAAGTACCAAGCATACATGATGGCCCACAGATCGCTATACCACCCAGCTCGACCGTAAATTTGCGATCCAATATGACCCTTGCAATCTCCCGATGGCGAACCCGATGCCTTCAACCCAGCACTGGTTTCACCAGCAGCATTAACCGCGGGGTATGGGTTACATCCATCAACCACGTCTAGTGCAGGCTTGAATCGGATGGCGGCTTTCTCGGACATGGTGACTGGTTCAGGCTGAGCAAACGGCTGCACTTTGTCGTGGTCAATACTGACGGCAACAACAACTGCTGTTGTGAGCGTGACAATGGTGATACCAATAACGTAGAGAAGTTTCATCGCAGGTACTTTGAATCGAATGGCGTATTGCGCGCTTGGTTGCAAAATGTGGAGTGAGTCACGTGAACAACAACCAAATGCGTTCTCAGCAACTATAGTCGCTGCCTGATTCTTGCTGCGCCACGGATGAGATGCATCATTCCAACGAGGCGAGGTCTAAAACCGAGCCAGCAAACAGAACCACACAGTAACAGAACTAAGACTCCGTTTACGACCTCATCGAGGTCGCCTAGATTACGATGCTCATGATGCATGAGAAAGCATAATCATCTTCGTGGGTGATTTGCGCAGCAAATTAATATTTTTGTTAGTGTATTTGCCGAGGTCAGGAGTGATTATAGTATCGTTTACTCGAGGTAAGAGGCCTCCAAGAGAGGAGAATCTTAATCGTGCTTAGTTATGAGTTATAATCGGGTATGGAGAGGTCACCAATATTCTTTGGATTTTACTGGTACATCTAAAGATCCGCTTACGACCTCACGAGGTCACCCAATTACAATGTTCACGAAGAATAATCATATTCAAGGATGATTTGCGCACCAAATTAGTATTATCTGTTAGTATACCAAGGCCAGGAGTGATTATTATTCTGAAGTTGCTCGGGACGAGGCAGTCGATTAAAACGATTTTATTAGCTTCCTCTCTCTCTTGTGCTTGCTACTCCAGTCTGCACTTTATCGCAAATTTCTCTCCGAGGACGCTCCTCCTATTCATACGGTTGCAGCCCTCCAGATGGTGTTTGCTGAGGCAGCATCAGCAACAACACACGCTTGCGAACCATTTGATCTTCAACTACTTTCACATCACATTTGTGTCTCTCCGAACTTACGTTTGAGCCACTCATTTCCTTTTGCTCCTGTCCAGGAGCTTCTGTACAATTACAACACCACTGTTCGTCGCCCATTTGTCAGTATCCTGCTTTCCCTGTGGGCAAAGCAGCGCGGTGTTGTAACGCACCGCCCTCCGATGGCATGTCTTCTGCATTCTTACTCACTTTAGTCGCCGGCTCGTAGCTTGTACTCAGGATAGTGCGTGGCGCGCTGCATCTATCGCTCGGTGGATTTTAACCCTGGATAAATCCTCACAAGCTCCTTCAACTTTGGCCAACCGGTGGATCCCTAAAGGCTTGATCAGCAGGTTGACGGGGTCATACCTTCCACACATGCGCAATTCGCTGTCTCGAACATAATGGTACCTTAGTTCAATTTACCCAGTCTTCCAGGGGTTGATACTAAGGCGATCACTGCCTCGTTGTCAACCCTTGTTGTCAACGCGAGCTTGGGCATAAGATTCATATCAGGAACCACTTCAGTTCGAACGTTCATGAGGCCTCTTCCTTCCATGTATGCTTCACACGAAGCAATGTACTCCGCCTCAGCGGTGATCAGTGCGACCACAGTCTATCGTCGAGAGGTCCATACGACAGGTCCACCAGCCATTAGTAACACATACCCGGACACACTCTTGCGGGTCGTCTCTTGGTAATTATCCCAGTCAGAGTCATATTAGCCATCAAAGTTCACGGTGAGTTGCTCAGCACCCTGTTTGTTCTTTGTTTTTGCTGAGCTTTCTATAAAAGGATGCCTTGCTTGGCAGTAGACACGACGTAGCGCACTTTACGCTTGAGAACTCCTTCATGTTGTACTGTAGGTCTTTCCACAAACCGACTTAGATATCCAAATAGATACGCAAGATCAGGGCGAGTACACGTTCCACGTTGTCATATACATTAGCGTCCCAATCACGGCTCGACAGTCAATGCCAGATTCCTTGCACTCCGCTAAGCCGTCCGGAGCAGACTATAGCTTCGTTGTTCGCTCCATCGGCGACCGACACCCAACGGCTTCTAGCATTCTTCCTCAACGTCTTGCAAAACAAGAGGATGGTTGGTCGACTCTTCTTGAATTCGATTAAACCTGTAATCCTGCAGGGGGAGAGAGAGAGAGGTAATTGTGAAGTCGTTGGCGGCGGCAGCTCTAGCCGGGCACACCCCTCATCTGGTGTGCCTTTTATAGCGCGCCCCATTTGGATGAACGGCTGGATGGTGTTAGGATTGCAACTCGGCATCGAAAACTTGGATGAATCAAGTCAGAGGAAAGTTCGAATTTGTAGTGTTCCACTACAGTTAGATTTGACTCAACTGATCAACTGCAAGATATACTTTGTAATATGAAGATATCTGCTGTTCCGAGTTAAGCCCAGCTACAGCGCACGTACATAACCCTATCGCCGCCAACTATACTACTTGGAGCGTTTAGCAAAACCTGTGTTCCTGACGGAGCTATAATCTGGCCTATTGAACTCGTCTTTTTGTAACTCACCTGATTTTCGTACAGAAGGGATCTGCGCCGTCAGTCGGGGAAGGGGGGTAATCAAAATAAAGCTTGATGTTGTGTTAAGTTTAAGTTAATGGGCGCTTCATTTGTTGGAGATGGGTTTCAAGCGGCCAAAGGGCAAATTGGCCTAGAGGTGGGCTTCGTTCTGTTTCTACCAAAGTCGGTAGAAGCACGTCAAGATCGGTGATCTCGACGTGAAGAACTGAAACATATGCATACGTGCAAAAACATTCTAGGTAATGGTGATTTTCTATTGCTAACCTCTTTTATATCACATCGTGCACAAGTTTGTCAGCTGGGCGAAATGAACCTTTAACATCATGTTGTTGTCGCTTATGTTCGTTGTTTTTGCTGCGGCAGAAAAGCATTCGACCAAAGGGAATGCCAGAATAGAATTGAGATTTCAATCGCGTGTGGAGTGGGGTAGTTCTAATGCTTCCTTTTATTTGAGCAGCTGTATTACCGCCGTGGAAGCAGCGTTATGACGGCGGGATTGAACCAATCGAGAAAAATAATTCTACTGAAATGTAAAATTGGGGTGATAATGTGGCTTGATGAATACAGGCCACGGAGTACTGGTCATTTCGGCATAGCAGTAATTATCCAACATAATATTGGATCTTTCCATCTATCTCACTTCACCCTTATGGTATTCAACGATGGGCAGTCAGTATTGGCTCTACTAACGATTATGTGGCGTCAGTAGTCTATCTTACGGATAGGGCCATTGTAAATTTGGGCTGCCTCCCTACGGAGCGCATACGGCGACGCAGCACTTGCATTTTGATGAGGTGATTGCTGACATGACCAAGGCCGTCTTGGAAGGCTACATTTTGGCAAATATCCACGTTGTCCGACTCTGTAGTGCTGGGCAGCCTATCAATCAACTCGACCAAGTGTTTTTCTCGAGGTGCATGTACTCGACGATGTCTGGAGTAGCTCTGCCACTTGCCAACGATGAAGGTTTTAAGAGACCGAGAAGCGTGAAAATTATAAGCGTACATAATGCTAAAAAAATGTGCAAGGTTGCGATTGCTGGGCATGCGTTGAGATAACAGGATGCAAACAAAGAATGATCATGCCGCAATACGGCATGTTTCTTTACGAGGTTCTTTTGATCTAAGTCCTTTCTTTGGACAAACTTTATTCCAAGATAAAATATGCCATAGCATACAGTCTGTCAGCTACATAGTATGGTGTCCTATGGTGACGTGGCTGCTGCTTCATTGGTTGTTCATATTTTAAAGTTGTCTACGGTTTACTTTTGATAGAGTGATTGGGTTGGCGAAGCCAACAACCGACGAGATGGTCTCGCTACTATGCAGCTTGGGAATGGTCGGAGATTGAAACATATGCGCTGTACTTTTGCATATATGCATACATGCGTGCGAGAAACTAAAATTCTTACCTGTACTAAAGTGAGAATTTGACCCAGTCGCTTTCTTTTTCTTTTAATCGATGATTTCTTGGATATTTCACACATGTTATTGTTAGCCAAAGGGAGTTTAATCGGACAGTACCACCCAGCAAGTCGGTCGTTACAGGCGGTCTCAGCAGCTTCTCTCTTAACTTCTGATCTACGTCTTACTCTTCCTGCTTCTGAAATTGCGACGAAGCCGCGTACCAAAGGTTTAGCACAGAGACATACGACTCTTAGCAGCTTACACGTACGCCTATCAGTCCGAGTTCGAACAATTGGCGCGTCTTATGCGCAGACCAAGTATAACAATACTTCATGGTTAAAACCTGACTATATGAACTCAGCTTACTAAATGTGAATAAGCAACTGCTTGATTAACTAGCAAAATGGGGACTGAATTGAATGCTTTTGCCTTCCTAAATTTTTTTATATTTATAGAACTAATTATTGTATACTTAGTTTGAGCCACTCACAAATGAATGACGTTTCACCATGTATTGCTATCAGTGCGACTTAACCTAACAAGAGAGTCCTTGCACCAAGGACAAGTGGTCCAAAATATGGACCACCTAACGTGAAACTTACGTGTAATTTGTGAGGATAGCAGCTGTGGCAAAAAGTGGTAAAGATTCATCACAACAGGAGAGGAGAGGTGTTATCGTCAACGTAGATCGGCAGCCACCGTTGGTGATCCGGTCGTTTTGGCGTTGGCCCTGGTCCTAGCAGCGTCTGGTTCTGTCGAACAGACTTCTCGTCTAGTTGATATGGTTGCCCTAGACTCGGTGATGGTCAAACGGGTGCGAAGGCGACTGGTGCAACAGAGACCATTGGCCGTAACAGTAGCTGTTCTGAGAAGCGCGACGAATGTCAATTACTGAACACTAGGACAGTGAATACTGAGTTATACTGTTAGTAAATTCTAAATATGTCGACTGTAGATCAATTTCATGGAATCTGTAGCAAACTGTTGATCTGTTTATGATAAAAGCAAAAATTGTTTTAGGGGTCACCGCTCGGTCTGATCTATTGTGGATCTCGCCTGTAAGCGCAACACAAATCATGACCCCCTGGGATTAAACCAGTGCTGACCTCCCGCGCCTTGCGCTGCCCCTACCTTCCTCTTTTGCTTTGCCCAAAAACATTTTCGGCAACAGGCAAGTGAGCATTGCCTACAGTAGATGCTATCGCTCTGCAGCTCGCGATGTTGAGCAGTTAGACGTATCGATGATCGACGAGAAGCGTGTCGAGGAAGATGAAAGAAACACGCAGCGCAAATGACATGATACTAAATGGACTTTAGTTGTAGTAGCCTCTAAACACGAATATTTTGAAGGGAGAAACGCTAAGTTTTTACTGTTAGAAGTAGTTGGGATGGAAAGAGGAAAGCGCACACGGAGTACGGTCTTGTGTAGAATTAGCTGTACACGTTGTAGTTTTGCGCTACAGGGTCTCAACTTGGACGTTTTCAAATGAGATGTACTGAACAGTTTCAACAACCTTTTTTTACAATGATAAGTAGTTATGCGGCTCCTCCACAAATTCATCAGATTATTAGCGGAGTTGTTTATGTATAGTTTTAACATGTGATGAATGACACCAAATATAGAAGTCAGCTGTATAATTTTTTAACTCGCCAAGGTTTAATAATGAGAGGTAGTTATGTACTTAGGAGAAGAACCATGCTATTAATGAGGTTTCGTTTATGGTAACAGCTTCAATATGTTGTGAATGAAATCAGTAGATATGCTCAGAAGCCCCTAAAAGCACCAGCTTATTTGTCTCTCCGACAGAGATGTTGCAGTCCACCAACTCCAAATGAACGACAACTCCAGGGGCCGAAAGGGACAGTGGAAAAAGCCAGGATCAACGTACATATGGGTTGCAATTAAACGCTCAATACCTGAAATATTACAATTGCGTACTGAGTATCTCGTTAATTCAAAATATAAAGCATGTTGAATACAAAACTAAAACAGTTAGCTGTGAAGTGGCTCGTTAGATCGGTAGAAAATACAATGTTTACAGCAAATGTGAAGAAATTAGGACGAGATCATTACACCTTAAACGTAGATACAATTCGACGGCTGTACCTGGCTGGTGGTACACAATTAAAGTGATTGTCCATAAAAGTAATGTCATTTTTGAAAAACAATCTTTTGAGTAAATCTATAAGATTTGTAAGACAGTATCAAGTAAGAAAAAGAAAATACATATTCAATGACACGATGTCAATTCCTATTCACTCGATATGTTCGGATTTCATTCTCTAAATTTCGTACCTGGAACGCCTCCCTTATATCCACGTCAGCGGCACGAGCGTATCTTTCAACGACACCTCGTAGGATTACTCTACCAGCTGCGTCTCAATCGAGACGTTTCGGGCGAGCAATTGTGGAGGAAGGAGGAGTTATCGGAGGAGGGCGTTGGGAAGAACGTCGTAGAGGCGGAGACGCTTCGCTTCAAGTCGACAAGTACGACGTGGTCATGGCAAGCAAACGTTTGATGTTGGACACAAGTACGAGAACTGGTGGGTGAATAACCGGGTTTTCTACCTAATCCAATGGAAATATTACCATGAATTAACCTTGGAGCCTGCTGCTAGTATTCCTGCGCTCTTTGAAATGACATTTTGAAGGAGAGACCATTCACTTTGTGCGAGTTTACCAGTTTACAAGAGAGAGACGTCATAGGCGTACACAACTACCTACTCGATCTTGGGAGAGGCTTAACGGCAAAATAAGGCAAGGACAAAGGACATTGTTTGATGCGTGCCCTTGGATGCACGGCTAACATATTACGCGTTGCGTCAAACTAAGAATTCCATTCAATAGTCCATATCGAGTGCATCTGTAGTGGTGAAAGGCCTTGAACTGAGGCAAACTTGCTCAAGAAAAGGAGAAAGTTTAGGATCGGACACCAAACGTTCTAGCTGGTGGTTGGAAATGCAATACGACAGTCAACTGTACGAACTACAATCGGGTTATGATAGACGGAGAAGTACAATATCGAAACCCACTACAGCATCTCTTTTGTCTCCTTCGATCGGCATAAATATACTGATAGTGGATGCACGAAGTTTGATGCAGCATCCAATGGATCAATGCATAAGGTGCTGTATTTAGTGAACTCCACCAAACAATGAGCGCGGCTAATGAATAAATAAAATACGAATGCGCTTATTAGGACTATGATGAGACCTAGCTAAATATCCACTACGTTGGAAGGGTTGAATCCCAAATGTAGCGTCACAAATGCCACATATACACAAGTCTAAGACTAGTGTTGCCCCGCCAGTCCACGAAGAATTTGCCGCGATTTGAATTATACATTACGTTTAATATCAGCGCAAATTGGATTCCGTGGTGACTGTGGCAGTTTCCGCTGTTCTTGCTGGAATGATGGTATGTTGTATTGATTGCAAATGCAAAGTGAGCTTCCTACGGTGCACTAAAACTCATGCAGTTCTCTAGAACCTATACTGAATCGCGGTGAACGAAAAATGTTGACAGGCGTATAGCGCTTTGGTAACACCCGGATGGTGGTGGAGAGGCGGCTCTCGGAGCACCCCAAAAGTCTGACAACCGCAAAGTATGACCAGACCCCCGGGTGGGCGTGTGTTCCTTGTGTCAATCCCTGTAGGTTCGTACCACTGGATCTCGTGTTTGGTCCCGCCTGTATCAAGCTTGCAAAATAAAAGGTTAGTCGCAATATATGGATTACGTTCAGGTACCAACACCGATTCCTGGGAGCGTAAACCTAGAACAGATAACCAAAATATATAGAGTCCTTTCAAACGACACACAATATGCAAACCCAAATTCTTTCTTCTATGCCCTGGGTATGGGCAGTAACCCGAGACAATTGAGCACTCAGTCCTGGAGTCTCGGTTCCCCAGGTGCTCAGACGTAATATACGCGCACCATCCTACCAGAAAGGGTAGAGACATTCGAGTTCACTTTCAGATACACAATAGTCAATCACACTCGGAACACCAAAACAGGGACTATAAAACCTGTCCAGTATCAGTTAATATGAAATGGAATCACAAGCTACTAGGTAGTGTGAACCAACTGGGATATGACATAGGTGGTTCACCTCAAGTTGCTTACGCCGTCTTGATCCCCACCTAACTAAACTAGACTAAGGTGGAGTTCACACAGACGGCTTGACCGTTGCGCCTGCCCGGATGACCAAAGCAGGTAGATTCGTACAAGACACGTGTATTCCCAAGGACGCAAAGGAACTCAGGGACTTGTGTCCTAGACGGCAAAAAGAACTCTATTTGTTTTTATCTATGCTAGAATCTCGCTATGACTTTGTGGGTACAAAGTCACTTCGTTGACTACATCTTGATTTCAGTATAGAATCAGGTTGGCAACCCATCGCAAGGATATGCTAGGATTCCATATGGTTGAAACTTGGCGGACTGGCTTCTCGGTCCGGGTGGATCCGGTTCAGATGAATCCGGTCCAGGTGAAATACATCTTGCCCAGGTCACACCTGGCCCTGGTGGCATCCAGTCTTGGTACAAGTTGGGGGTTTCAGATCTTGGTAACTTCTCACATGTCAGCTGCTAAATCACTTCCGACCAATCAGAGCTTGGCTTGGCGGTCCTCCAAAAAAATCCACAGTTTGCATCGTGTCGTCTTGTAGTCCATCATCGTGGGCCTCGGAGTCCAGCAGTAGGTTTGTAGGTTGCAACTGAAACTTCATGTAGATAGACTGATGCTTGTTGAGATGTGTCCTTGATTGTAGATAGCCTCTGTTGCCGTTGAAGGAGAGCATTCAGGCTGTGCCAAAGACCACAATGACATTATATAGCATCTCCTCCTCTTGATCAACTAAAGGGAGGGGGCATCCAATGTATCAAATTGCCGGCATCCAAGAGCAGTACTCAAATACTACTCGAATGTATCTTACGCATCAAACTGTGTGCATTTAACAACGCTAGCAGTGATCTTAGAGATATCGTCGCATGCGCCATGGCGGTGACCACCCGTTAGGTTTTGTGGCGGGGACGATACAAGTAATGATACGATTACATAACCGGCCTTTTGCAACCAAGGTTGTATTTCCCCAATTATACAGCGTTTAATTGGCCAGTCTATCAAAATGACTGCGCAAAAACATCAGTATCACTTGCGAAAACGATTGCACTGAGGGGTTTGCCTTCGCACTGGTTTCTGCAACCCGCCAATACAAAACATGTGGGAGGCATTCCTCACATCGTTGCAACGACCCCAGATCCCCGCAATCAAAATCACCAACTGGGTAACAAGAGTGATGAAGTCAAAAAGATACAAGTCGATCTTGTGCGAACTTATGGCTTTAAAGCTGGTCATACCTTCGACGTTGACACAGTCTTCAGTCAGGACACTTTGCTAGAGATCACACCCCAATATTCCTGCTGTTGGATGAATTTGCGCGCGTTTGGAGACGTAAATCCTTCTGAGGACGCAATGCCAGTGAATACAAGATCATCTACCTTGGAATGCGCCAAAAAGCTATCTCCTCCTTCATGCCACGGTGGACGGTTCCTTGGGACCCTATTCGCTGCGAAGGCAACCCAACCCGCTCGGAGGTGGTGAACGCGGTTATAAAGAAGGTAAAACGCTGTGAGGTGCGCAGAGAAGGAGTGCAGTTAGCTGCTAGGTGGCCAATTGAGTATGAAGAATTTATCAACTTATTGAAGCTAGTCTGCTTAGAAAAGGGAAAGGTATCCCTTAAGCATCTCATTTTGGGCTGTACTGACTCTTCAATGGCATCTCATATCATACACCGAGGACATGATAAAGCTCAAGTTTGACAGCTTTTCACGCAGCATTCACAATGCTGGGACAAAACTTTGTCAGCTACGTTGGTCGGAAATTATTTCTGAAGAGTGAGATGCACCAGAGCATATTGTACTTGGTAGCATGGACCCCCACATATGTGTGCTGCTCAATATGGCTGTGCATGTGGAAATGACGGACAGATATTCACTTTCATCGTTTGTGTTCGGCAACCCAAGACATGTTTGACAGTACAGATTTTCATAAGCTTCAACCAGGCAATTTAGGCACCTACACCCACAGTTTGCGGGAGGGTGCTTCTACGTATGGTACTAAGAGCGGTCTGCCGAAAGTCTACGTGAGCCGGCGAGAAAGGTGGCGTACGCGGAAAAGTGTCGTCAATGTATACATCGATAACACCCCTCTGTTCCCGGATGCTGTTGCTGCTAGTGCACTGGCTGTACCCCTTGGACCATGCTGCTACGCGCTTAAAATCGGCATTGATGTCGTCACAAATGATCGGTTCATCAATTGAATTGGTCCTGCAATATAAAAAAGCAATGGGTGACGAAGTCGCTCGGGTGCTTTCCCTACCACTGCTTTGATGCCACACGGAAGTTTTGACTATGAGCAGATACGGAGTTCCCTCGAGCAACGCGCCGTGCGACGTCGGTGCTGGGGAGGTACTGCGGTTAGCCCAGTGGAACGTGTGTCTTTGCATGTCACTGGTGATGGCGCACAGCTTCAGCTCATCGAGATCCGCGAAGGCCCAAACGACTGCAATGAACCCGAAAATGGGTCTGAAGCACACAAACCAAAACAAGACGACAGACAGCACACGTAAGAAGTTTCGGCTCTTCATTCTCAGATGCTTGGTATGCAGCGTCAAACGACTAACGTTATGAACGAGGTTCTCAGGTTGCGTACCGAAAGACAGCGCGATCATCAAAAGCTACTAGCTGTGCTGCGAAGAATAGGAGCCAGTAGCTCGTAGAGTGCAGTCAAACGTTGTGGTTTCCGATGAAGGTGATGTAGAAGAACCTTTCGTCGTCGAAATCCATAACGCAAGTTGTCGAGGAGACCTAAGGATTTGTTCGAGCTCTAGGGAGAGTACGAAGTCGGTCTGAATGGGCTGAAGCCAGCGAAGGACTTCGCTGCAGCTGATCGTGGAGCAAACAAGTTTGCTTACTCTCATCGCGAGGTTTCTGGGACGTTGTTGCCCAGTTGGTACGCGTAGGCTTCACCAGGGATGTCGCCATTGACAAAATCTACGCTGCCTACGGTCGACAGCCCTCTGTAACTAGCATTCTGGTTGCTCTGCGCCGAGACAAGCATCAAGGTGGTCACCCATCACTCCAGTTATGATTTTGTGGCAACTAGTAATCAAGCAATACTAAGTATTTTTTACCAATGAAATCACGGTTGCATTCTGTGTTGCACATTTGCTCGATATTTATACAGTACTCGGCTCGTACGACGACTTCCAAAACTTCACGCCAAATTCATAGTTTGTCGATGTCCAACGCATCGCGAACTACCCCATATGAGCTACCCTCGTCAAGTGTATCAAATGTATATCCAGTGTTCTAGTTTTTCGGCGAAGCGTGCAGAACGGATGTGAAAAACAGCTACTGCCGGTGACAACAATACAAAACAAAGAGGGCGAGCTTTGATGCCTGTAGTGCAGAAATATTGAATTTGACCAAAGTCCCACGAACTACAGCGATGAGCCACCAGGATGTTGCTGTTCGCACCGAATGGAAATCGATTTGAATGATAGCACTCATTTGAAACATGAGGACTGGAAGCTACTACATCAACGTTCGTTGTATCGAAAAAGTGTTTACTGTGTCAATTCCGCCCCAGTTCTTGGAATCACCTCGCGATTCCTCACGCAGCGGACACGGGCGTTTGCTGTAAGCGTTCTTTGCGCACGAATTCGGCATCGGGGGTCAAGACAAAGTGTTCAAACACACTTGCAACGTCCTCCAAGCTTCCCACTAACTGCAGCAATGGTGTCAGCAAGTCTGCTTTGTGGTGCAAGCCAGCCATCCGTTTACTCTCCTTGTCCCAGTGAAATTCAACTGTCCCCTGCACAACCATCCGATGTCCAAGTAGTTTGGCAGCAATTGAGGACAACTTTTCTCCGCTGCCATCAGGCCCTGATGGCAGTGATCCCTGATGATCAGGAATCAAGTGAGGGAACGCATTGCGCAGAGTGTTCTCGTCGATCCCTGCAATGCTTACAATGGTAGCAACGATTGAGTCATTGGGTCCACATTCCAGAGCTCGGAGCTCCATATCAAAGTCAGAGTGGAACAGCGATATTTGTTTCATGCCTTCCAGCAACAAATCTCTTCCGGTAAATGTTCCGTGAGCAACGTCCGGTGCCACCGTTTGTTCGAGGAACTCCTCCTGCCACTGAAGGAGGTGCGGTCGCGTCTTGCTAGCCTCTGAAGACACGGGGATACCGCTACGAAACAAACGGAAGTACTCCACTGCAACATTCCAGGGGTCGTTGGCTCCAAACCGGACGACATGGTCTGGTACTGCATCTCAAGCTTTTGGATTTCTTCGCGCAAGAGTTCAACGTTTCTCTCTAAGGTCGTCGCTTTTTTGGCCTCTCTCTTCCTGTAGCGATCCTGAGTGAGGCGGTGGCGGTGTCGAAGAAACTCCGACCTGGTAACGCAGTCAGGGTGTTTTGAAGCATTCTTGGACTGCCGATTGATTCGTGGAACTACAGTCGGCCGAGCAGTTGAATGTTTCTTGGATGTGCCTTGTAGTTGTCTTGCAGCAGCAATAATGATGGCGTTCGCGTCTATCAGTGGCACCTGGCATCTCGAGACAAGCTGACTCAGACCGTCAGCAGTCAACAACGGTTGTGATGCTGGCCCTAAGCGTTGCCGGACTTCACCGATGACGACGTCGCTGAATCGTTGGCTGTTGGGAGGCTGTAGGGTACTGATGTACATGGTTCCGAGTGGTGTGGGCGTTGTGGGGCAGATTCGAAAGTGATTAATCACACTTTCACACACACACACACACACACACACACCCTTTAGCCCTACAAGCCTGGAGTGGTCTCATATGGCGGAGAGATAGCCGGCTGATAATCCTCGGATGGTGAGGTGATCAATGCTGTAGCTTCGTCTTTCGATCAGCAGCGCAACGGTGGGCTGTCAAGCTGATAAAGCAGCGCGAGTTGGTGACGCCACATTGAGAACAAGTTTGGCGGTCTGTCTCTCTAGCGGTTCCTGACTAATGTAGCTACAGTTGTTCACAGCTTGAGGTAGATAGAGTGGTTTGACCACTCAAATCATGGACGACGTAGCGTAAAGAATGGTATGGTAGTGTGTTGGTGGAATGAATACTGCAACAATAACGATGGAGACATTGGATTTCAATACCCAGGTATCTGCAATTCCCTTTACCGCTGCATGCCGAGTGTCCTGGTGAAGTTTTGCCTAGTTTTCGGTAGCCTCCTTGCAGTGGACAATTTATCCCAGCTCACCCAAGCTACACGTAGCACCAAACAGTCTGGTTCCTAGCCAGCCTGATTATGGCAAAACCCATAACGCAGAGTTAGATGACAACAAGTATCCAGTCCCAAGTATAACGCGAACCTGGATGACCTTCAAGCTCCACGGCACCAGAAAAATGATTGGCAGGAAGGCCTTCAAGACAAGCACAAGGCCATAGCGTTGGGATAAGGCCACTTGTTAATCCAAATTAACTCTCAGGATTTCTGAATCTACCTACCTGGTCATTCTCATCTCGTCCGTAGACCTCTTGATCACTTCTTCTCGACTTCCGAGTCGTCACGGTTCAGGTACTGCAGCATCGAGTCCTCGTAGATCTTGACGTCCTTGAACCCCATGATCTGCTCCAAGGCGAACGCCGTATGCGCCGCACGGATCCCTCGTTGGCAGTACGTGATCACCGGCTTCTGCTTGTCCAGCTGCAATATGTCCACCAAGATCGCGTCGAGCTCTTCCTTGGATTTAAACTTGCCATTCCTCGCAAAGTCCACTCCTTCCATCCAGTTGAAGTTGACAGCGCCCGGCACATGCCCCGTCCGCTTGTTGCCATTGGCGTCTTCGCCCCAGAACTCTCCAGGGGACCGAGCGTCCACGAACTGCGTAGTTTTGTCCTTAATTCCTTGCTGAACGGCGTTAAACCCGACCAAAGTGTCAGTCTCCTTTATGTCCTTCCAGAGCGTTTTGTCCTCCTTTTGTCCTGCTCAAAGGCGCCAATTGCGACCTCGTTATTGTCCGCAGCCCACTGCTTCACTCCACCGTCCAAGACCTTGAGACGGTCCACAGGGTATCCAAAATGACGGAACACCCACCACATGCGAGTGGCCTTAAGACTCATTTCGTCGTCGTAAAAGACCAAAGTTGCGTCTTTTGGGACGTGCAACGACGCCATTAAGGCATAAAATTGGTCTTTACTGACGACGCCGGTCGCGTTTGGCGATGGGTCCTTGAGCAGCGACGACGCTGAGACCAGTGGAACTGCCTCTGGAATATGTCCTCTTGGGTATGACGCAGGGTGGTTGCAGTCCAGCAGGAAGAGCTTCGGGTCTCCGGACTTTTGGGCATGGTGGACAAAATCGCAGTCCACTAAGGCAGAGAAGCAGCGCGAGAAGCTCGGACGGGTCAGCGCCGAAGAGCGCAGCAGCGGGGGCAACGAGCACGCAGCGAGGACAGCATCATTTTGTCCTAACGTTAGGACAAAATGTCAAAATGTACCAAAGAGTGGGTACATGTAAAATTGGCGCCAAAAGTGAAAGATGGAGGCGTCGGACTTCGTGGGCGACTCGGATGAGGACGAGCAGGAGCTTCTGGAGACGCATGTCGACGCTGAAGAGGATGGATCACATCAAGGAGACGATGCTGCATCTTCTGATACCTCTGTCGCTGCTCCAGACCCAGTAGAAGCCGCTCAAGAACCCGCACAAGATGAAGCAGAGGACAAACAGACTCAAGAGGACGAACCAGCGACTGGACTGGCTGTGGGAGACCTCGTGCTGGTGCAGTCGCGTACGTGGCCTGGCATCAACAAACTGGGAGGCGCAGGACGCGTCGTGCGAGTGCATCGCGAGGCAAATGAAGCTGGAGAGGAAGAACTTTTCTATGACGTTCGCTATGTGCTCGGTGGCTTTGAGAAGCACATTGAAAGCGAATTTGTGCAGTTGTCCAAGCTGCTAGAGCAGGATCCTAGTCGGGAGACTGTGGAGAGAGAGTATTACCACGGTGAGGCTCCTGAATTGTTTTTTTGTAGGTTTCTTGCTGACTTTTTTATTGAACGGAGTAGATGATTATATTAATGCTCCACACTTGAAGAAGCAACAGGAGGCAGCTAAGAAACGAGAGAGGGCGGCCGCACATCCAGAGGAGAAGGAGATGCTAAATAAGAGGCGCAAGCGCTCTCACAGAGCTGCAAGAGCTGCACGAGAAGAGGATAATGTTGAAGAAAAGGCTCCAGGTCACAGACAGGAAGTACATGGCGATGCCGAAGCGGTTGAAGTTCAGACAATTCGGGAAGATACTTTTATTATTCAGGAGAACAAGCCGAGCTCACTGGAAGAATCGAGTCGTCCCCTGCGTGGCACTGAACGGTCAACAGGTAGACGCCGTGAAGTGCTACCCACGGAGATGGAGCCTCGTGCTGCTAGCTTGCGACGAAAAAATCGCATAATTGTCAGCAGTGATGAAGAAAGCAGCGATGATGCCGACAAAAACGGCCACGAACAGAACGAGGAACCCGGTCATTCTTCCGAACATGTTCGCGGCAATCCAGAAGTACCTTATAGGGCTGAGCAGAACCTTCAGCCGGTTGGAAAACGCAATCTAAGGCACCGTCACAAGCGAAAAAGAATGCGTGCCTCAAAATCCCGACGATATGTTGGAGGGTATGAACAAGATGGAGACGACGCGGATGCAACATTTATCCAACCGGAAGGCGATCCGGCGGAGCTCCCAGAAGATGTGATTAGAGACACAGGTCTACGATTGAGGACTACGAAGGAAGGCTTGAAGGCACAGCTCCATGAAGTGTATACCGAGCAGAAGAAAAACATGGTCTACTTTCAGGAGGAACAAAAGGAGATTAACCTGAAAATGAGTAGTTTGTCTGGAATGCCCATGAGTGATCTGAAAAATCTTCATGAAAAGGTACGCATGGTGGTTGTTAGCGTCATGATCAATTGAATTTTTGACGCTATTGTTTCTGTTGTGAACAAGGTAACCGAGTTGTCTAGGTATCTTACGAGAACGCTGGTCAAGGGTGGTGAAGATGTGATGAACACAATTATGGAGAAATTGGACAAGAAGTACCGCGAATTGGTAAGCGTTCCTGTTTTGCATGTTTCAGTATTTCCTATACAATTTAACGTGATGATACGTGTTGAAGCCTGGAGCTCTGCAGCAATTAGAGTCGGACATCGAGGATAACTGGATGGCAAAACTGAAGGAGTGTGACCAGTGGATGCGTCATGTGAGGGGCACTGTAGAAAATGCATTTGTGCTCCGCGAAGAGCAAATTCCAATGGAGGTGGCAGCTCAAGCTGAGTATTCGTCAGATAGTGGCCAATCGAGCTACTATCCGGATGATCAGGAGGTTTCCGATTTACATGGTTCGGACTCCGACGATATTGATCTATCTTTTGAGTACGAGACATCACTTCAAGAAAATGTCAGGTTGCGAAATGAAAAGCACCGGCGCAACTCGAATACTGGGCAGCGACGATCGACAACTTCCACGAAGGTGAATCATCGGAAGAAATTCGCTACAAGTACGACGCTAGACGATTTTTTCGCAGCGCAAGAACCCACAAGCAGATACAAGTCAAAATTCCGTCTAGTTGGGAAACAGAAAAACTTCTCTCGTTCTGATCCTAGATGGAGATGGTTCGAACTTGCTCGCAAGAAAATACAGCACTCCGGTGCTCGGAACCGGTCAACCGGTGCACCTTCGATGCAATCCTCGGGTGGGTTGGCAAGCTTTCGATCCAGCCAAGGAAACACCCGGACAAATGCAAGGAATCACGATGAAAGCCTTTCGGTTCAAGCGCGTCGAATGCAACTGCGTGATAAAAGATTTCGCGGTCACCCGACACAACAGCGCACTCGGGGTGCATTTGTTCGAGCTTCACCTAGCACGCTGGGGAATCGAAATGAAATAGCGTTTTCATCTGGCATACTTCTTGATGACATTACCCCGAAAAGAGACCACGACCAGCAGACTCAGCTAATGCAACTATTCATCCGAGCAGTTCAAAGGTGCATCCGGTGAACTGGGAAGCGATCTTTGAGGTATTATCCGATGGATGTGCTGCTGACGATAATGATGATAGCTCCAGGTCAATTTCACGGAAAGAACAGCAAGTGCTATCAGAATTTGGCTACCCAATTTGTGGTCCACTAGTTCCAGCACGGTTATTCTGCGATGGGGCCCTTGAATTTGAAGATTGTGATAATTTCGATGATACGGTGGCGAGGCGGGCATCCCATCTTCAACAACAAATGAATGACCTTCGGTTGCAAGAAGGAGACTTTATGGAGTCTCTAGCGAGACAAGGGCTCAGTGCGGGCAATGAAGAAGGTTACACAAGCTCAACAGAGTGGATATCGCTGGTTTCTTTGGAAGAAGCATATCACACAGCGGTAGCAAGTTTCGCTGCACAGATGTTGGAAGGCTTGGACGGACTTCATCCTTCAACATTACCAAGTCATCTCCGCACGGTTTTAGAGGTATTGGGGTCCTTGATCCGTCAGTTGCCTGATTGCGAAGCATTATTTGGAAGATGCAAGGCGTATTTCTTTTATTTCGAGGTGGCATCACGAGATGCGAGAACTACCCCACTATTGACAGCAATTTCTCGCGCGTACTTGTATAGTCTGCAACTGCTCGTGGCTGTAAGGTCGTCATGCGTGCGCTTGATGGGATCGCAGGTGTCGGAAAATTCGTTTATCGATGACTTGTTCATGAAAATCTTGCCGGTGAACCGAGTTAGACTGGCATCGATGCTGTTTCTGTTTGATCTGTACCTGTATCTCCCTTCATCACATCGCGTGGGCAACGAGGGGAGTGATAACTCTGACAACCACTCTAAACCTGCACTGGCACTCTGGCTCGTCGTTCGTGAATGCTCTTTGAGCAATGCTGGGTTAACTCATCACGAATCAATCACAGCGAAAGAGAAAGAATTTTGGATCTTATTACGGACAGTTTATCAGGAGCGGTATCTGGATGAACTAGCTCGTTGCTTTGTAAGGGGTGATTCGTGTGGAGGGTATATGCGAGATTTTACACCGAAGGCTCCAAATGAGAGCAACCCTGAAAACCGCGAGGAGGTCCTGGAAAGTCAACTTTTGGCGTTGGAGGCTACGTGGGATTTAGTTTCGGTGCTGTCGCGGATTTGCACAGATGCGGAAAATGATGACCATGGGCAGGAGATGTAAGGACCTTATATTTGCTTGATTTGCCGGGCGTGCACTCAATTACATTACTTTTTCTTGGGACAGATCCGACTCCAAGTGGGCAGTCGTCAAAGAGCTTCTCCATTTAGGCAAACGTGATTTTCTCCCATTTAACCCAGGACTTTACCCAGCGGGAACCTCTGCCCAGGAATATCATCATTGCTCCAGTGAGTGAAGCATAAAAACAAATCGCGCTGGAAGTACAAGTGCTTAGATGCCGGGCTAACCGAGAATGTATGCATCATGACAGACCAGTACAAGAGAGACGTGCTTCAGCGCATTTTGAAGTTTTCGCAGCAATGGCATCCTTCCAAAGGTATGATCCCAAGCACATCATTCGTGGTCATTATTATGAACAGTTTGCTGCCGTCATTTGCACAGATGTCACCGAATCTATTGTACAGCAGATGTGGTCGTCATCTACTTCCAATCGTTTGGATGATGTCATGGAGCTTCCTGTCTTTATGCAGCAATTCGCAGTTCACTGCAAAGATGTGGGAAACACGAAATCATGTCTGACTGAATTCGTTAAAAGCAGCGACATCGACGAAGAAGACTCGACAGCATTGCTGTGCAAAATTATCTGGGTATAAAGAACTTATTTGTGGGCACTAGGCGCACAGACTAATTAGTGCTCGTGATTGTCATGTTTGCACCTAGGTTCAACTCGCAAAGCTCGACAAGCGTGTGCATCGAAGTCGTTTCCGTCGCTCTGTTTTGAATGCGATCCCGTCTCCACCTGACCGGTTAGAATCATCTGGTGCGCTCGCACCAACCTTGCCCGTGAGCCAGGCTGGATCAGCAACAAACTGGATTTGGAACAAACAAAATGCTGCGGTAAATACCCAACCGGCAAAAACGCTGCCTCAGCCGACGATCCAACGTGTCTCGTCTTGGGTTGGAGCTGAAAAGGTTAGTTCATTCGTTAGTATACTACTTTAATCGGAAGAGTACTTCCGTCGCCGCGATTTATTGATTAGCCTGCTACTTGTAGTAAACGCTACATATGCTAACTCCAATCTCTATCTTAAACCTGCGTTGTAGGAACGAATGAGCACGTCCATACTACTCACATTTGCAATTGTTGCAGTTTGCTTGGAGTGCGGCGACGAATTGATATTTCCAAGCGATCGAGCTGACAAGGATATTCGATATCTCGAGCGTGAGGTGGACTTTTATACTAAGGAAATCCTACGATGGGCATCAGGAACGCCGGAAAGCGAAGTGGTCGTATCCCAAGCACTTTACATCTTGGGCGCATTGCTACTGGAAAAAAATCGACCGAGTTTCCATCTATCTTCTGGGGACTGAACTCTAGATTGGAGTCATCTGTAAAGAATTTACAAGCGAATTCTTCAGATGGGAGCATGGCCGGATCCACGAAGAGGCCAAGTAAAGATCGTGACTTAGAGAAGCGGCGACGACTTCAAAGTACGTGAATTGTTGCTACGTGTTAGGGTGTCCAACTTGACAGAATGTTATTTGCATGCTTGCTATTAGGTGCGACGTTATCACCACTCTATCAGATGCGCGACTTGACCAGACAGCTCGTTGGGACAGTTTCATCCGGAGTCGGATATGCCTATGGTACTGCTTACGAAAAAGTCTCGAGAGTATCCTAAGTACCGGTGTGGAAGCGTGTTTGAATGGTGCTATCCACAAAACCGTTGCAATGGACGATCTGAAGATTGCCATGGAAATATTCCAGCTACTACTCCCGCGAGCTAATGATGAACTCAACCAGAGCGTTGCTGTAATCCCAGGAGCAACCGAGGTTGACGAATTTGGCGACGCTGATGATGCTTTGTGTGCTGTTGATGAAGATGCTTTGTCGGGACGCACTAATGCTACCCAGTTATGGTATGTTGAGAAGAGTAGACCCAAAGTCATCCAGCTCATCACAAACAATTTGCGGATGGTGTTGCAACAGCTTGTACTCCATTACCCTCAAGGTGAAGCGCCAGCATTTGACGAGCTGTATGCGATAGATTTGCTCGGTATGATGATTTCTTCCTGTGAGGTCCAATTTTTCTGGAGCAATGTGACATCAAACTTTGTGAAGCCGCGAAATCTCGCACCTCGTGTGCTGAGTGCTGCACTGAAGTATAATCCAAGGAAAGAGTGGCTGGGTAATTTTTTCCTAAGGGAAAATAGAGCTGACCACGCATTGGCTAACGCGTGGCTGATGGGAACACTCGATGTGTTGGCATTAAATTCGAGGCCTGTCGCCTTCGAACATAAGAGTGCCCTATTCTCAATTGGAAGTGGTGTTACCACCTCCACGACTGCGGCGTCGGCTGCGGGGTGTCGAGATTCAAACTACTGGCTCGTGCTGACGGATGGAATCATCTATCACATGCTCCGTTGTGATCCAGTTGGGCTGCATATGATGAATCCATTGATACTTCAGTTGTTGCGCGGAGTAGCATCAACGTGCAAGTTCCCACAAGCTGTCCAGGCCAATGAAAGTAGCCTGCAGGACGTTGCAACATTGTATGATCTTCATCTGGACGTGTTTAAAGCGTTTTGCAGAAGTGCTGGCACGATGTGGCATGCTTATATTCAAGAACCATCAATTTATCGAGACGAGATGAATCAATTTCGTGCGAAGACGATGAACCCCCAGTCTGGAATCTTCGTCTCTTTTCTCGAGTAAGTCCTGTTGGTAAAATCTTACTATGCAACCATTTCAAGCTATTTGTTACTAACAACACACTTATTGTCATTGATGCAGAGCGTATAAGTTGAATTTCCGCCGGGCATGCAGTGAAATTGATAAAGTGAACCACCACTGGCACTCGTTTGCAGAACTCTTTCTTCGACAGGCCGGAGAAAGAACTAGTAATGGTTGCTCTTATCATACTATGGATGACACAATCAAGTCATTCGACCAGCGACTTACGGGACTCACAACAATGTTTCGATTTACGTACCAATGCATGGACGCGTTCCTCTTTTACTGCGGCGAGATGGCTATTGGAGAGACCAACTTGTTTTTCGATATGATGGAACTACTGTTTGGTCAAGTGGCTAGCACCGAATATTCACAAGCAACAAAGCGACTCCTGAATGAGCGGCCGCTAAATCAACGTAGCGGGGTGCGAGATGTGAACAAAGAACTTCAAAAGGGAATCTGCCTCCCTGCCATGGCATTTGTAAATAGTGTACAACTTTTCTTCGCGCGACAGAAGTATCCAAGCCTTCTATATTGGTTCGCACAGGTATGATTTTGCTGCACGGAATGTTAATCTGATGGTCGAATTGCTAACTTACCGTGCCTGTTGTTGTTGTTGTATCCCCAGACCTCAGACATTTACCAAACGTTCAAGAGCGGGTGGAGTGTTTCTCCTCTACGAACGCTTTTAGTGAACATCTTGGATCCCGAAGGCCCTCTTGGAATTCATAGCTACTATCCTGAGGATCACGTAGCAGGCGATGCCGGCCGCAAAATGCATGTGGGGACTATTCGGCGCGAAGCCTTCTATCTTTCCTGCGGCCTTTTTACCTGCAAGAGCACAAACGCATTCGAGCACTCGCAAAGCAGTATTTCCTCAGATGCGAAGAACCGCCTTAAATTGCTACGGACGTTTGTCTTGGACGACTTCGTCAAGGAAACGTTGGGGTTCGCGGTACAGCAAGACGAAACATGTCTTCTTGAAACGATGGTGCCCTTATGCCAATTCGTGCGTGCTGTTCTCAACCACGCCAACCTGAATGTAAATACCTGTCGTGGAGCATGCTTGCCTAGTGGGCATTCACAAGAAGCGTTGCCTTGCAATGACTTCAATCTTCAAGAAGTCCATGGATGTTTGGAACTTATTGTGCAATGCCTCATTAAGTCGGTGGGTGCCGACGAAGTAATTAACAGCACAATATGGTACGTTTGCTCATCTTAGTGTCATCGATGACGAGTAATTCAACTAACTTCTGGGTCTCTTCATTTGTAGCTGCGTTTTGGGGATCGAGTTGTGCGGTATCATTTGCGAAGCTATCGCGTTAAACGATCATTGGCCGCTGCTTGAGCTGATTGAACTGATTGAGGTCGTACTATGTTATTTGTACGCCATCTATGAGACAATCGCGAAAACGTCGACGAAGCCATTGGATCCTTTATTTACTTCTAGTGTGAGAGTACCGCCATCGGAGAAAATGAGCGCGTATCAGTTCCAAACGTCAGATTTCCGTGATATTATGATGGAGCAAATAGCTAGCTTCAACCCACGGGGTCAATGGGATTCGTACGGGATCAACTTGGTACGGACAAGAACGGATCTTCTTTCAGCAATTGGCCGTGTGGCCGAACAGTGCAAGAACTCATCCGACGAGCGGCTTCGAAGTACCGCAATATTATCTGCTCCAATCAGCTGATCATGGAGCTTGGTATTTCTTAGTAATTGCTGAGCGGAACGATGTGGTCTTTCTTGAGGAGGCCTAATCCGTAACCCAAATATCTCGACCCAGGATGATTATCGCTGTACAAACAAGATTAGCGAGGTGTAGATTAGCTCTGATGGTATCATTTGCATCAGAAGCCGGTTTACGTACGGGAATCTCGTTCATCTCGACTGTTGTCGGGTCTTCTTGGAAAAAAGAACAGAGACGCAAGTCAATCGCCTTGAATCAGGGACAATGAAATCATACTCCCCAGCGCTTACTGGTTCTGCTGTGGATTAGCCATCGGTGTTGGTGTCGCAGTACATTGGAAACAGTCACGGCTGATGACGCTCAACAATTCGGATGGCGGCGTGTGAGCAGAAGGAAGTGAACCAGCAGATCGCACCGGTTTTAAACGAGGCGCGAGTTGGATGTTGGTGATGCTTGCGGTGCTTGCTTGAGCACGATTTGGAATTTGGTCTCGACGATACCTCCGAACGGCACGGTCATGCAGGCCAACAGGTTTCATTAAGGCTATCGGACGAGTGTGAAGGCTTGCGACTACGGAATTGTTAGGGTCAATGGCATACCCTCGCTACTTTGACACAAAAGGGCCCACTCAGTAACTTGTGCGGGGAAACACTATGGACCAAGAGTATTGTAAGCGTACCGTCAAAGCTGCCTCCTTCGAACTAGCATCTAGCGAAATGGACAATCACAAAATGGTTTATAAGTGAGCTCTTCCTTTGCGGCTTCACGATGACTGGTTAACTTACCTCGTGCCAGTTGTGTGAGGCGGAATTGAGACGCGTGGAGGTCCATCATGACTTGCTCGTATCTCTCGATCCAGATGCGAACCTCGCGGTCCTTGGTTGACAATTTTCTGCATACAGAGAGTATACAACCCAATGAATCATTGAGAATACCCCCTGTACCAAAGACGAAAGCATTTACCGCTTGCAATCCAGGAACTTGAGCTGTGTCTTCTCTAGGTCTTGATGAGTTACCAAGAAAGCTTGCTCTGCTTTCTAAGGGTACTGTCAGGCCATAGTCATCGTTTTGATTAATGCGCGTTGAATCGAACCTGGAGTAGTTTGACGCTGGCACGCGCTGTGGCGCGAAGACCAACAATCTCCGCTTCTTTGTGTGCAATCTCATTATTCACTTGATGAATCCCTTGCGTTGCTGCAGACTGGTTAAGTATGCAAACAAGAGCATGAAATCACCACTGTGCTCGACTGTGCAATACACGCGGCGTACCATTTCAGCTGCTATAGCCTCCAACCTTTTGTCCTTTGCGTAAATCTCCTCTAGATCCTGTAGCCGTTGAACTCGTTCTTCACGCAGTTCCATGAGCAATCGATTCGTCTCTCGGTTCTTCAGGATTTTTCTCTACGCAATGCACAGCGGTGAGACTTGATCACTATGATCATGAAGATGATGTAATCCATACTTTTCTTCGCGCTCCTCTTCCAGGGCTATTTGAACTTTATCCAGCTGATCTTCCAGCGCCCTGCACAACTGCACTGAGACATCGTAGAACTCTGACAATGCGAATTGAATAAGATCCTAACCGAATTTTCCCCAACTGAGCTGCACAAGCGAACTGGTTAGCAATAGTGTACCGGTGACGATATCGCAATGATGCCACTTACACGTATTCTTGAGCTTCTGCATCTCCAGTGCATCTTGAAGCTTGAGAATGCGCTCCTGAACATCACATAATTGTACATCAGCTAACCACAGGATGTTACCACAAAGGCACTTACCTCATACTGCTTCGCTTGCATTGCTCAACTCAGTCGCCGTTTCGCGTCCAAAACAGAATACATCTAGGGATAGCAAGTTAATCGTGTTTGTACATTATCATTATACCGAGCTCTACGCTGCAGCAGACAGCAGCACTTCCAAAGTTGAACGGCCAATCCATAGCAACGCGGGATCTTCGCGAACCAGCACAAGCTTGTCCGACTGGTCCTCAAAGCCAAGCGCCAGGAGGAACTCGAGACATTCAGGGAACTTGGCCACTTGACCGTCAAACAATCGATTCGCCTTTCGGATGGAGCGGAATTTTGCATCTGCTGGGTGCGTGATGATGTTGGAAATGATCTTATGAAGCAGGAAACTGCCTTCGCTATGGTCTCTCCGTTGTAATGCACTTGCAAATGCCGCACGGCATCGTGGATTCGTCTTTCACGATCGCCTAAAAACAATGCCACAAGAAAGCCATGTCAATGCAGAGACTAAGCAGTTTTTAACCAGAGCCAAACGTACTCATTGCAAATGTTGCTACCTCCTCATCGACGGTCTTTTCGAGCTGCTCGACCTGTTACCGCGACACATTAACACTTAGCTCGACCGCATCTTAGCAATGTCAGAACAAATAGCTGATTTTACCTTGGGTTGGGGAGTATGGGGTAGAACCGGCTCATGAGAAGATGGATCACTTTCGTGAGCTTCTGTGTCTTCCATGGTGACGTTCTCTGAGGCTGATACAGAAATTGATGGCTTCTCGGACACAGTAGGCTCTGACTGTGTGGGCACAGCCGGTTGTTTTCGAAGCTCAGGTTGTGGCAGGGGGATCGATGCGAGAATGGTTTCGTTTAGCAAACGGCTAGTGCCAGCAGACCCACCACCCAACCGATGACCCACTCCGCTTCTGCTCTCGGAGAAATTTTCACCGTCAACCATTGCTTGAGCTCCACCCACGGCAGCACCGTGAGAGCGGGTCCAGTCCAACTCGTTGCATTCCTTTTCAATAAGTCTCATCAACTGATAGAATTTGGAGTCGTGCTCCGAGTGAACCTGTAGCACATTATCACATAGACATCGTATTTGTTACTTATGTCTGCAGAGCAAGTCGGAGTCTCGACGTGGTATCTTACATTGTGCGCGAGCTCATGGTAAAGAACTTTCTTGATGCTGCCATACAACTTCCATTTAGTGCACCATCCATCTCCCTCGTCACAACAGCAATTATGCAAGAATCAAACCTCAAAATTTGCGAAATCCAAGCAAGTCATCTGTGCGCAATCGAAGTAAAATCTTCTGTCCCTTGTTCTGGTTCAGCCCCAGCACACACACGGGGTCTACTCCAACTTTCCCATCAGGCGGCATCTCAGCCAATATCCCCACACTCCATCTACAGCATAAAGTAAAAAAAATGGTGAGCGTCATCCCCAATCAAAACACCTCGAACAAATCACTACATACTTGTGCTTGGCCATGGCCGCAAGAATCCCTCGATCGTTCGCCAGCTTCTCCAGAATCTCTCGAGCTTTATCTACATCTGCAAATTGCTTCAAAGGCTACAGAAATAAGCAAAAGCAATAAAAAAGAAAACTTAACAACTATAACAAAATAAGAACATCCAGAAAAACATTCTACCTCAATCCTGTGGAATCGATACGTCGTAGATGCAGCCTCCTGTGCTGCAAAGGCTTCATTCTTCTTGCCAATATTCACCACACGGCGACTCTCCCTACAAAAACAACAATAATAATTAAATAAAAATCCTTCAACCTCCTTTTCATGCCGTCTGCTCACCGTATCTTCATCTCCTTCTCCACAGCATCTTGCGTCGTCTTCATGTCTTCAATCTGAGCAGCCGACGCCCCCGCCATCAGCAGCAGAGACGAAGTACAGTCGCAAACGTCCGTCAACAACCGCGTGACGTCGCTGCAGTCCACGCGTCGGCGCTTCTGGAACAATCTCTGGGCATCCGGCTGGACGTTGAACCTGCTCTCTATCTGTGCTTGCAACTGGCCCACCGTAGCGTCCTCTCGAACGGCTAGAGAGCACGTCTCGCCCTTGAACTGCACGCTGATCGTCGTCATCGCTCGCGCTCCTCCTGGTCAATTGACAACTGAGCTCAGTTGAACTGAGCATCATTCCGACAGAATCGATTTCAATAGGGTTTGACGAAGACGTGAATCGATTTCAAGAGGGTTCGAGATGAATACGTGATCACTAACCCATACCCGATTAGGAAAACAAGGTTTCCAGAATCGGGTATTCAAGCTGCACGTCTTCTGATTGGCTCAAATACAGATCACTTCAACTTCCATGATCTATTCCTGCATTGCTCCATTACCAGAGCGACGACTGTTCCTCATGGCGACGCCCTTCGGTACGCGCTGCAGCGGCGGTGGCACTCGAGGCGTGGGAGAAGCCTTGATACTGAAGCGTCGACAACGCGAAGAGAGTTTGGCCAACTACACAGCGTCAGTCCAAGGGAACACGAAGCTCAACTCGAGGGCGGAATGGGAGGAGTCTTTGCGAGGGAAAGGGGAGACGCAGCAGGTTATGAGGACGGTGACGCACTTGAAGAACCAGCACGAGTCTCAATTGCATTCCAGGAGGCTACAGTAGGATTATATTGTGTTATCATAGGGCGTAAGAGAGATTTTAGGGTACTTATTGTGATTGATATTTTGTTATGATTTTAGGTTGGCAGAGCTTTATAATAGCGAGATGGAGGGGTGGCGGGACGCGTGTTTGGCTAATGCGGAGACACCAGAGGACAGAAAGCAAAAGTAGGTGGACAAAAGGGGGCAAGGTGGTGAGATTGAGTGATTAGTGTTAATCTTTATCTTTTTTTTCGTGTAGGATGATTCAGCGTGCGTTGGAGCTGAAGGAACGACGAGAGAGAGAACGGCTAGCGATTGTGGAGGAAAAGAGATTGCAGCAGTATCGGTTCGTAGCTTTTATTATTGTTGTCGTTGTTTGTTGTTGTTTGTTGCTGATTTTGATGTGGTTATGTTGCCGATAGGGAATCGTGTGATGACATCCGTGTGGAAGACTCTAACAAAATTCAACAGCTTGTATTGACCGACCGAGAGTTGCAATTGGAGGAGAGGAAGAAGGCGGTTGAGAAAGAGGTAGATGGCTGCATCTCGATGTTTCTATAACCAAGGTTTTGCTGATATTGTTGTTGCTAACGTGATTAATATGGGGTTTTATTGCAGCGTGAATTTGAAGATAAAATGGCACAACTTTGGCTTGAAGATAGGCTGAAGAAAGAGGAGCGTGAACGTAAAGATGCAGAAATGGCCTTGAAGCGTGACGAAGAGATGAAAGCGATTTTGGATCTGCAGGTTGGGCTTGTGCAAAAGCGCAGAATCGAAGCCGAGGAACACAAACGATTAGAGGACAACGAGCTATTGAGCGAATGGGATCGTTTGCGCCAGGTGGAAGAAGACTTGGAGAGACGGAACCGCGAAAAAGAAATCCTTGTAAGTCCGTGCACCTACAGTGCGAATGGTTTATGGTGAGTAATGAGTTGAATTTGTGCACAGAGAGCTCTTGATGTCAAGAAGTTCAATCAAGAGCGAGTTGAAGCGAATCACTTAGCTACAGAACGCGAGAGACTGTATGATAAATGTTTGCTAGAGCAAGCATTGGCACAAGAAGCTGCAACTCAGCGTCACGAAAAGGATTTACAAGAGAAATTTCGGAAAGAACAACTTGAATACCAGCAAATGCTACGACGGCAGATGGAGACTGAGGCAGAAGATTTATCGCATTTGGATAAAATCCGTAAAGATATGGAAGACGCAGTGTGGGCTAAGAGTGACGCGCAACACAACGCTGAAGAAGCTGCACGCCAGGAGCTGTTGCGCCAAGTACTTATCTCAAGGGCTGATCAGATCGAGATGAAGCGTGTCAACAAAATTCAGGCCAAGGAGCAGGACACAGCATATATGAATCAGATAAAACGAGATGCTGAGGAGGCATTGCAGAAAGAGCTGCGCGAGCAGGAGGAGCGTCAGAAGGAGCTTAAGCGAACTCAGTCAGATATCCTGCGTCTACAGGAAGAACGGCGGGTGGCTGAGGAGCAAAAGAAGCAGGCTGAATTCCTCGAGCACAGGCGCATGCTACATGCTGAAAAGCAACACAAAGAGCGTGTTAAGCAGTTTTCAACTCACATGCCGACCACAAGCTTTCGCCGAAAAAAGCACAATGGTACTTCGATGCATGATTTCACTAAATCATGCAACCCAGCGCGTCGCGAAATTCGCTCTCCACATTGTCCGCAAATACATTCCATGATCCATAAATCTCTGCAGCCATGGCAACGTAACACAATTTCCTGCTTAGCCTGCCCTTGCTTTCAACAGCCACGACTACGATGACAGATCAGCAACATCGCCCTCAGGCTGTTCTTCACTGTTGAGCCAGTCCAGCGAACTGGTTGCATTCTTGTCAGCCTCTCCATCTAGTCTGATGAGCTTGTTGCACTCCTTCGACAGCTCGGCAAACCCCAATCGACCACGTCGCTGGATAAACTTGGCCACCTTGTCCATCTCTTCTTCGGTGATGTAAATGAACTTCCCCGATCATCTACAATGCCAGTAATCCGGTTTGACTCCTGGAGCGCTCCAACACGATCGATCGCGTCTTGTGTAGTCAAATTGAACTCAGCCGCGAGATCTTCGAGCAGCACCACCTTCTGGGATACAATGAAGTCCACAAACTTTTGTAGTAACATCTGAGACTCCTCGCTGTCTTCAGACAGCTTCGAGCCCTGCTCCTCGATCGTAAACATGTCCTTCCACTGGTCAAATTCTTCTTTCTCCTTGCGCTCCTTTTCCTCCTTCAGCTTCCGTTCTTCCTCCTCCAAAGCCTTCTCTGCCTTATCTTCCTCCTCGCGTTTCTTCAGGTAAGCAGCTTCCTTCTCGTCCGCAAGCCGTTGACGCTCCTCACGTTGCTGCTGGTCAAACTACAACACAATAAGAGCAATATTACATTTCTCACACAGCTCTATAGTCTTGAAGAGCTTAGTCTCATACTCTCCGTAGCTCCTCGCGTTCTTGACGTTTCAGCTCCTTCTGCAGCTCCTTCTTGGTCATAGCTCTCCTACAATCACCACAACATCAACACGTCAGCAACCTCTCTCTAAAATCCCCTCTTAAAGCAGGAAATCTCTCCTTAAAGCTCAATAACATACGGCTCAACTGCTTCTTGGTCTGCGGCTTCTACCTGCTCGTTTTGATCCGGAGCGGCGGCATCCGCTGGCGCAGCAGCTTCTTCTCGCTCTGCATTGCGCTTCTTCTTGTCTTTACGCTTGCGTAGCGCCGCTAGACCCCCAGCAGCGCGTCTATCACCACCTCGAACGACTTCAGCTTGGTCTTGCGCTTGTTCATCTGCGACTTTCTAAACAAGTAGAAATGAAACTTGAGTGCTGTGAGCTTCTGGGCATACATAAGAGCAGGAGCGCACCTTGGAGCCGGTGAAGAAACCCGCGAAGAAGAGCACGAGCAGCACTGTCCCCAACAGCCCCAACAGCGAGACGACCAGCAGCACTCCGTCCGAAGGCATGACTTTAGAAATGGACTGGAATTAGAAACGATTTCTAACCCGAAAGGAGGAACAGAGGAAGAGTCTACAGTATGAGGATGAATCCAAGCGAGTTCCCGAAGGCAATCGCTGCGGCATTTGGATAGACGAGCGTAGAACAGACTTGAGAGACCTCATCCACGAGGAATTAGACCTCGTTGCCTTTTCCGGCTGACGGTATCTTAACAAGGACTACGATAGTAATGGCATGGCTGAATCTGAAGTTTGTACTGCTTACTGCTTACTGCTTACAAGCAACGAAAGCTTGAAGTTGTGCGCCGTTTGCGAGTTAATGCGCCGCAATTGCTTTCTCTGAGAGTATGTTCTTCCTAAGGAGCAAGGTCTCTATTGTGTTCTTGCTGTATATTGTGTGAACAATTGCTCATTGTGAGTATATCTGGAGCTGTCGAAGGAATGGCTGCATTGCTTGATGCATCCCATTCCCACGCGCCTTCGATGAAGGCAGCTGTGATCCCGCGCAGCACGAAGCAAACGAAGACTCAATTCACAGCTTCACGGGGCTCTTGGCCGTGTTTATGACTGCTGCCACAGCTACTTGCTGGTTAAACACCATGAACGACGACTCGCCACAGAACATGGTGTACAAAACGATGAAGTCCATGATGACACCGATGTGGCTGGGCTCAGCTACAGACGGAAAGATACTTTCTGGTAGAGAGCATGATGATGGCCAAACGCAACAGCTGGGGCTGTGCAACTTGTAATCATAAAAATCAGGTATTTTTCGTGTGCAGTCATTTTGCAAGAAGCTCCTTTGAGCTCAAGTCGGTCAGGATGGAGGAGCTGGACGCGCTTCTGGAAGGCGTCTGTGCGCGCGCAGCAGACATCCAGCGCGCACAAGACCCGGAGAACGAGCTGCGCGCTCTTCTGGCGCCAGTGCGCGCGTTGTTCCTGCAGCAAACGCGTCGGGAGAGCGACGCCAGCGTCAGTTCCAGTGGCCACAGCAACAACAGCGCGTTGTCGCCGGATCCTGCGGCTTCCAGGCCTCTGGGCTACATCAGCGGCGCTGCAGCCAAGCTGCAAGCGCTCGTGGCTCGTTCGCCGCCTTCTGTGCGTCTCTCGACGCTCAGGAACAGCAGGAGCAGCGTCGCAACGGACAAGCTACAGACTAAACCACAAACGTACTTAAATGATGCTGCCAATCGCTTGCAAGCGCTGGTTACAGGCAAAAGCCAAGCGACGTTGTCCGCCAATGCGTTGAGAGGAAACAGCCCCAGAGCGAGGCTGCGATCCGCATCCAGGCGCTTGTGAGGGGCAAGAGTCAGAGACAAACTCTACAGAGACAACACAGTGCCTTAGTGCAAGGAACAAAGGTGAAAACCTGTGTTTTTGAAAGGGCTAAAGAGGTGATTGTACTTATTTGAGTGGGTGGTGCAGGTGCTGAAGAAATATGTGCTGAAGACGGACCGGATCCCGAACTGCCATGTGCTGGACACCCCGGATGGAGATAAAGGTGAGGTGATGAAGATGGTTGAGCAGGTATGCAGTATTTTTTGTACTGATATGTGATTCTATTATTTGGACGCAGCACCGAATTTTAGGCGATTGGAAGGCACGCCGTTGTATGGAAGTGCGCAGCCGTCACTGGTGAGGGATGGATTGGCTGTGGTATACATTTTATGTTGCCTGACAAACAACTTTTTGTTTTTGAGTAGGAGGGTATTCAATTGATCTTAAATCGTGTGGCAGCGGACGGGTTTTCAAAAGTTGTGTGGGTGAATTTGAGAGAGGTATGTCAAAGCAGGAATTGATTGCAGGACTGTTGGTGATGCGGGTGCTCATCACGTTTCCCGGTGGATGTAGGAAGCGGTAATCTATGTCAATGGTCGGCCGTTCACAGCACGACGCAGCGCGAAGCTTAACGAGAATGATTTGGTTTCTGGAATCACGGGTCACAAGATTCAAGTCTTGGAGTCGTCCCTGAAGAACAGCCTTCAAGAAGAGTTAAAGTTGGCGAACAACCAGTTTGAGTACTGGAATGAGGTCGCCCCGAAAGAGAACGAGCTTGTTGTGGACACTGCAGATCCCGACCATGTTATGACGTTGCCTGATCTGTATGAAAGTGCTGACGTGGTTAAATCCATCGGCCGTATGCAAAGCGTACAGTACCATCGGATCCCAATCGAGCGAGAAAACGCTCCAGAACACTCGGACGTTGAAATGCTCACGAGACTCATTGATGCGACAGGGGTGATGATACGGCTTTTGTTTTTAATTGCCAAATGGGAAAACGCCGTACAACGACAGCCATGGTGATCGGGAGGTTGATTATTCAGCGCCACAATCTTAATTTGGAAAATTTACCTGCACCTGCTGAAGAGAGCGATAGTCCAGGCAAATACGGTAACTTTGCCGTCATCCTCGAATTACAGGAGCGATTGGCGAACGGCAAGGAGGCCAAGCGCTGGGTGGATGCCACTATTGATGAATGCGCGTCCATTTGCAACATTCGGACGGTCATCCATGAATATCATGATTTGTCCAATCTTGAGGCCAAACCAGCCAAGCGATCATACTATCTACATCATGCGATGAGTTTTTGGAAAGATATTTCTACCTCATCATTTTTGGTGAATACATGATCGAGAACCATAAACTGCAGCTGGAAAAAGCTGGAGAAGAGCCTGTTCCCGACACCAATGAAGAAATCTCGACCGAACCATCTTTTCGAAGTGGCTTCAGCAGCACCCGAGCCTTTTCCGATTACTTGATGATCTTGGTGGTGTTCGCTACAAGTCTGACAAGGTCCTCGCCAACTGTGTGCTGAAAATGGACCATTTCTTCGGCATTGCTCGTATTCCGTTCGAGTTGACGACGAACGTCCCGAACTACCGTCGTGTCGGCGAGGAACCCATTTTGGTACGGCTCAATGCCTAGAGCAAGGAATCGTTGACGTTATCGAGCATTTGCGTGGCGAGTTTGATCGTGCGATTTGGATCAATTTGCGTGAGGAAGCTGTTATTTATGTTAGTGGCCGTCCATTTTGCGTGCGCCACCAGGATGATCTTATGGTGAACGTGGAGTACCCAGGAATCGAGGTGGATGAAATCACTGCGATCGAGAGGCAAGTCAAGTCCGAACTTCAAACGAAAGTCAAGAACGACAATGGTCTCTTCATGTACTGGTATGAGCCGCGAGAAATGGTGAACGATGAGATGATGGAGCACGTTAACCCTCAAACTGATGTCAAGACCTTAACGGAAGTCTACGGGGATGCGACACAGCACACAGGTTTCGACTTGCGATACGCCCGCATTCCTGTATCGGATGAAACAGCGCCAGAGGAGAAGGATTTGGACGATATGGTCAGGTTGTTACTGCCAGCATTCATGAACGAGTTGGACCTTCAACCATCAGACAATACTGTTTCGAATGACCAATTGAAACGGAAGACGGCTGTCATCTGCAATTGTCAAATGGGAAGAGGTCGCACCACTACAGCGCTCGTGTGTGTATACATGCTGCGTGTTGTGCTGGAGGACACTGCGTCGTTACAACACGCGTCCTCAAGCAGCAAGACCAGTTTACTTAAAGAAATTCTCGGCACAAGGGATACAGGTAGACGCCGCCAATCCACTGCGATAACCGCTGAATTTGTAGTGATCCGTAAGCTCCTCAAGACTCTGGACAACGGATCCGACTGCAAGCTTTTGGTAGACTACGCGATCGACCAGTGCGAGCATATGCAGAACCTGCGCGACTGCATCAGCCAGTGTCGAGATTTAGCAGTAGATCGCGACCTCCCAAGTTCCAAGCGCGACTTCTTCATGCTGCGTGCTGTCAATTACCTGGAGCGATATTTCTATCTGATGTGCTTCGCCTCGTATCTGCTGGAAGAGCGTGCACACTTCTTCCAACGCAGCCTATTTGTGACGTGGATGAATGAGCGCTACGGCAGCGAACTCTATGAATTATTGGATAACCTCTGCTTCGAGGAGGAGATTGGCGCTGAAACGCATGTGTCATCGATGCGATGGCGTTGGCGCCGGAAACGAAAGCTTGTATCGCGACTGGAGTAAACAATGAACATACTGTTCAAGACTCTTGAATCAAGAATGTAAAGTTGTTCTGAGCAAAGTATCTTATAAATGGATGTGTTATCAATGTACTTGATTACTAACAGCTTACTCCAGCCATTTTAACCCAAGAGCTGCTAGTTTGAGTACGAGTGAAGCATATCCACCTCCTGCACTCCTTTTCTTGTGAGCGCAACTTGATTTTCTTTGTGAACAGTGGGTTAACTCGTTGTGCTGTACTGTATCAGACTTCACCGTGAAGACACACAGTGAGAGCACAAGGATGTTTGAAGAGTGGGGGTTCATGGCGCCATGGTGTGACTCCATGCAGACACTTCTTGCAGCTTCAGGGGGCAACGTGACGGTCTGGTCCTGGGGCCCAGCCTACCACCCAGTTATCCAGTTTGTGCTTCCATTATCGAAGAACGCTGCAGCTTCGGCAGATCAACGCCAGGCCCTACGAGAGGGTCTTGCTTTGTTCGCAGCCGTCGGGTTGATCGATGTCCAAGCGTTTGTGTACTTGATGAAAAATGCCAAGCATGTGCAGAGAGAATCGCTCGACAAGGTGTCCGAGGAAGGCGAACAACCAACTTTTATTGAGGTAGACCTGATTCAGCATCTCCATCGGGAAGATGTCAAAGACTGCTTCTGGATGAAAGAATTTTTCGTATCACTTTGCTGCCAGTTGGATCAACACAACACCAGCGACGCGTTTCAGAAGGCATGGCAGGAGATGCAGTTGCTGAGCACAGCAACACTACTGCGTTTGGATATACCGATTTGTTTGACGATGAGCAAATGCACATCGGTTGAGATTCGAACCGAAGTGATGAAGGCTGCCTGGCCCGGCATAGGAAGTGCGCTGAATTACCAACGGATCCGATGGAGGGGCTCAACAGCACCGTCTAGCCGTATCGGTATCGATAAGGAAAATCTGTATCGTGGCGACTACGCTTCTTTTGTTGTGGATTCCATCCGAGCAAACGGTAACCTCGAGCACAACGGGCTCGGAATGCGTTCCGGTTTCGTGCACTTGCTTGATCAGTTGAGCAGTTGCGTTCGATTTGCACCGCTTGGATTCAGCCTTGCACGTCGAGAAGTAGCGTCAGAGCTGTATCGAGCAATAATGGGGGTTCTCATCCGCGATATCTGTTCAAGCACAGTCGAAACAAGGCATTTTTGCAGAATGGTGTAAAGATGAACTTTCGCGTTGGTTTTGAGTGGGAATTTTCTGCGCTGTGCTCCGCGCTGGCATCAACTCAATCTTGCAATTCTGCACATGTAACGATGGACCATGATGCTAACGAGAAAACGTGGCAGTGGTTGGCGTACGCTTTGTTCTCAAAACGAGCGCGCTCACGCTCGTCAGTGACGAAAATCACTATTAACGCTCTCAGCTCTTACAGTACAGAGATACTCTTGAGGATCGCTTCAAGTGATAATCCGGAGCGAGAATTAATCGCCAGTGAAGGGCTTCGTATTAATGACGACGACCAAGAATTCCACGTGAAAGAAGATGCAGTGGTGCAATTGAGTGAACGAATGTGCCAGAAAACACTAACGTGGAAATCATTTGGGGCTTTCGAGGGAAGGAATGTAGGCGGTGCCAAGATCATGAGCAGTGAAGACAAAGAGAGCGACTGGGTGGACGCCTTGATTCCAGGAGTTGGTTTGTGCAAAATTCATCGTCGAGATCTGGTCCAGTGTGACCACAAACCTTCGCGGAGGCCCGGAGCAATATTGACGTTGCAACTAGGACTTCTGAGACCCGATGGGCGACTTCCTGAACTATTGAGGCTCGTTGGGTCGTCTCTCCAGTGCTTACATCTCAAGCTTGGTAACGACGACAACGCCGACCCCATTTTCAGAGACCTGTCGTGGGTCTTTGCTGTGTGTCCTCACCTATTGGAGCTAACTGTCCGCAATCAAACTCTTCTAGCGCAATATTTTGTTCGCGCTTACAACCGCAGCAATGCCCGTCTTCGTCACCTGAATTGCGAGTTTGACGACACTCGAGTGGTAGCAGCAGCGTTGTGTGACGATTCAACTCCGCTGGCACAGCACTTGCAGTGGTGGTATTGCTGCTTGGACCGGTCGGTGCCAGTCGTGCCGCACAGGGAATCCGTGGAAGCCTTGGAGTCCATGCTGGCCGTGAATACCACGCTGCAATATCTCACCGTGAAAGCGAAAAACGAGAGGTGGAGGACTTTGCAGCTACGTTGCAACATCATGATCTAGAGCAAGTGTACTTGGCAAACGATGCCTTGCCGATGGGGTGCAAACTGGCACTTTTGAGCGTGTTTAAGTCCAGAAACGCTCCGGATTACTTCGTTTTGTTAAAGGTATTCCAGTTTGCCGCAGATTGCTCGGTGCGGAAGGTACGAGTAGTTCCTCGTTCACATGGCGACTAGTTTACCTTGTTATTTGTATGCCTCAAGTTGAAGTACAATTGTCGAGCATAAGAGCACATGGCATATCGAACAGATGCTCTTCAACTGTTTTTTAACACTCGCCACGTCATTGTTCGGTTGTCAATGCTCGTGGCTCGGAGCACCTTCCGCCGAGCGGCATCCTCGCTCCCTCGCTCGTCCGGACGACTTCTACGCATCACCACCAAGCCCATACATCTCTCCTTGTCCCATGTACCTGTTCTCTCATCCCTTCCGCACTCTATAGAGCTCAGAACTCGCTCGTATTCACAGGCTCCATCCAACAATGATACCGTGAGTAAAAACGGTTAAAGACGTTCGAAACGCAACAAAAAGCATTACAAGCGTTCGAAATCGTTCAGAATGCAGGGGGCAATGGGATTACGAAATCAGAGGCGGCCAAGCTCCTGCAAACATTGGCGGACCATAAACAAACGGACAAGTGTGTGGAATTGCTACAGTTGTGTCAAGACCAAGACATTTCGATCGAGTACTCTCCACGCATTGCTGTTTTTAATGCATTTCGCAGTGCGTTGGAGTTTGACCGCGTTCTACAAGTTTTCAAGGACATGCGCAAGGACGGCTTTGTGGTGCAGCCCTGGGTGTATGCTGTAGCACTTGGAGCTGCCACCCAGTTGCAGCAGAAGGAGACTATAGCAGACATCTTCCGAGACTTGTTGGCGAATGGAGAGAGGTCTGCTGATACTGGAGCTACCCAGATAGAAGTGAAAGGAGAAAGCGTCCAAGAGCTGCTGCAGGACGTACGCAACCGTGATGTCAAGCTCTCGGATTCGGTACTCCGTGCGCTAGCCCGGTTTGCTGAAGACACCACTAATCCGGATGTTGCGATGGAAGTTTTCGCTGTAATGCAGAATGAGGGGATACAGCCTCCTATTGAGAGCTACACGTCGATGCTCGTTGCGTGCGCAAAGCGTAGACGGTGGAGTGATGTGATTAAAGTGTACGATGCGATGCCAACGAAATTGAAGAAGCAGCTTCATGGCAAGCCTCTTGGTTCAGTGATTAAGGCACATACGAAGTCCGGGAATGAAGAGCTGATACAGCGCGGTTTGGACATCTTTGGCCAGAATCGTGGAAAAATAAGCAGCTTGGTTGGCAACACTGCGATGGAGGCCTTGCTTGAAACTGGGCAATTCGAGACTGTCGTTGCTCTTGCGAGCGATATGAAGCGTCAAGGTGTTGAGTTTAGCAAATCTACTTACAACATGGTGATTCGGGCCAACATCCGTAGCGGCTCCGTTGAAAAAGCGAGGAAGTTACTACGTGCGAATGCAAGTTACTTAAGGAACCACAGTTCGGAGATCTATCTCGAGCTCATCAAGTACTACGCGGTGACGCGTAGCGATATCCCAGAAGCCTGCCAGGTTTGCAGCGAGATGATGCAGAACAGCAAACTGAGATTATCTGACTGGTACAACGCGCTAGAATTGACGATGAAGCTGTCTGACAGTTCGCTGTATTGGGAGATTCGCAAGGGGATGTGGATACATGCCGAGGTTTCTGAAAGTAAATTGCCTGCCCATTTGATTCAACCTCGCCCACCCGTCACAGAAGACAGGAACTTACTGGCATCACAAGATAATTCTGTGCACTTGGAGCCCGAGGCGGTGCTGGCGCTAGAGATTTATAACAAAGCCCGAACTGCTGGTGGCGAGGGTCTTTCTCAAGTTTTGGCTTCAAGAGTTCTTGCGACAATGGGTAAGCACAACCGTGTTGATGATTGCGTCGAGATGCTGAGCTACTTTAAACAGCAAGATGTATCCCCGAAGCCGTACGCACGCGTTGTTGCTTTCCGAGCGCTTCATAACGCTCGTAGATTTCCCGATGCACTAGCAGCAGTGGAAGACGTAATTTATGATGGCTCGCTGGAGAATGCATGGGCATGTGCAAAGGCACTGCATATTGCAAACCTATCTTGCAAACATGAGCTTGTAGTAGAGATCTTTGAGCATATGCAGCGAAAAGGTATGGAGCTATCAAATGACACTTACGACGACGTTATCAAGAGCTATTCACGAGTGAGCGAGTGGGAACCGGCGTTCAAACTGCTGACCAGGATGCAATCCACTGGCCCGAAGCCTACCATCGCCACGTATGGCTGGCTGTTGACTGCATTGAACAAACAAGATGAATCGCGCAAGGTGATTGAAGTGTACCACTCCATGCCGAGTGAGCTTCAGCTCCGGCTTCATGGTCCTGTAGTGCGGCTCGTGCTAATGGCACATGCGGCAGTCGAGGATGAAGAGCATCACCAGCATCTGTTGAAAATCTGCAATGAACACAAGGCAGTCTGCAAAGAATTTCCATACCAAGCTGCATTGATGGCTTTAGTGGAGTCTAAGCAGTACACAGAAGCTATTCTGCTCTTTGACGACATGAAGACTGAAAAGCTCAAGTTGTCGCCCATGATGTACCAGACGATGGTGTTGGCGTATTTCCGCAGCGGTGCAGTGGACCAAGCCAGACAGCTGCTGCAGGACAACGTCAAGCGTCTCACCAACGCCAGTGCGATCTGCTATCGCGAGTTGATTCATTACTACGCAGAAGAGCTCAAGGACGTGTCGGTAGCTGCCCAACTCAGTGTCGACATGATGCGCACCAACACTCGTGTCGACATCAACGACTGGCGCATTGCACTGCAGCTCGCATTGCAACTCCCCGAGCACGAAACCTACTGGGAATTGCGCAGATGGATGCGTCTCCATGGCAAAGTCACTCAGAAGGACCTTCCTGCGAACCTGATCCTGTCTTCACCAGACGACAAACAACAGCCTGCTGGAAGTCATTTTCCAGACCAATAACTATTTCCCAGGTAGTTTTTTCCACGGATCGAAATGACTACCAAGCTTCAAGCCGACCAGTCACCGAACATTTTAAGATAGACTCGTTAATTGATACCATGGACGTGTCGTCGCCGTCTTCGAATGTATGGGCTCGTCTATTGCAAACCTTCTCGGCACCAACTCCTGTCGTGAACCGCTTCTTGGTACGAACAGCAATGCATTGCAACAATCTTTTATCCATTTCCTAACTCTTTTTCAATGACATTTTGTGCCTATAGCCCAAGCTCAAGTCTGGGCCATTACTACTGGAAGTCGGACAGCCTCCAGAGTGGAAACCTTTCGAGGTGGTCCTAGCTGGCTCCAATGCTGCAGATTTAGGGCTGTACTACTACCCACACAAGGACGAGGCGACGCCCATGGGCTGCATTCGGTTGCAAAACGCCCATCTCGACTGTCTCGAGGAAGTGCTGATGGTCGTGACCAAGGACAAGACCTGGTTCCTGTGTGCGGACTACGTGCGGGACGCCAACGACTGGTGCGACGCCATATGCAGCGCCATCGAGCGTGTCAACACTGACGGCGTCTTCCAACAACCTGATCGACGTCTCCACAGCAGTGCTTCTGCAGTCTCTCTCACAGAATTGCAGTCCCGAGACTCGAAAGCTCGCGTGGACGAGTTTCTAGAGGTTTTTGTGCGCTCGACAAGAGAAGATATGACTTTACAAGCTGCGAAAGGAGCGCTGTCTTGGTCCTGTATGAGGAGCTTGGCGTGGAAAGTGTGGCTGGAGTATATTCCAGGAGACGTGCCGTTCAACCAATGGGTGGCTATAACTCGTGAAAAAGGCAGAGATATGAAGAGGAGAGAGGCAAGCATGTCCTGTTTCGAGAGTTACTTCTTGGGAAACAGAGACCGGAGGAGTTCTTAACGGCGTGTGAGACGACGACGGACCATTTGTTGTACAACATTTACAAGGATGTACGTCGGACGAGAGGAGAGATGGAGTTCTTTCGAGACCCCGTGGTGCAGTGTTTGCTCATTCGAGTGCTTTATGTGTACTCTTTGACACACTCGGAGATTTCGTACAATCAGGGCATGGGTGAGCTGCTGGCAACATTGGTGTACTTACTTCATGTTGAACAGTGGCCGTTGGAAGAAGATGACTTGGAACAGGTGCTTAGTGGAGAAGACGAAGCTGAACCCACGGGCCGGTTGAGCGGTTCATATTTCTTTCCTGCCAATTCCCCTTTAAAGGATAGGGCAGAAAGCTCAAGCACGGAAGAAGAAGACGCATATGTCTACGTCGAAAGCTTCATCAACATCCAGAGCGATGATTCATTCCTCGATCGCGACACCTTCCTCCGAATGGTGCCTTTTGCGGGTGGCTCTGGGAAATATTACGAATGCTGTCGAGATGCCGCAGACGAAATTGTACGCGAACTCACTGCTGCCGAGTGTGTTGAGCATGACGCTTATCTCCTGCTGGAAGAACTCATGTTTCGCATGGCTGGTACATACTGCCCGAATGCCCCTTTTACTCGCAAAAGCTCGAAACCTCAGATGGAGAAGCCTATCAGCTCGGCAGATCAACTCCCAGTTTCGCCTCTTGATGATCAGATGAATCGCATCCACCACCACATCCTAAGTCGATGCGACCCCCAACGGCAAGGCATTTAGTGAACCTTGGTGTTGAACCGCAAATGTTCCTGCTACGCTGGGTGCGTGTGCTGATGGCGAGAGAGTTTGAGACCTCGCAGGTGTGGCAGATTTGGGACGCCATCTTCAGTTTAACGCCTAGCGACTTCTCGTTCATCAATCTGCTTTGTGTTGCAGTTGTTCGTGAATTCCGAGACGAAATTCTGGCAGCTGAGGACCCCACGAGTGTGCTGCTGAGTATGCGTGATATCACAAATCGGATTGAGCCCTCTCGACTTATCGATAACGCCCGCGAACTTTATGACGCGTTGCTTATCGCTGCGGCGGTGGAGGCCTCGATGGGATCAGCTTGAGAATGCTGTAGTTAACTTAACGTTTTTAGTGAGCCAAAGTACAAACAATTGATATCTGCGCCCCCAAATATCGCGCCACATTTCAGGAAACAATTTTCCTTTTACGTGGCTGCTCCTCTATCAGCCTCACTAATGAGGAGAGCAAACCCTCACATCCTCTATTTCTTCTTGCCTTGCGTTTTGTTTGAACGCTTCTTGGCGAGTAAGTTGCCATGGCGAGCCTTCGAACGTGGTCGAGCGGGGAGTTTTCGGTTGGCGTTGGCCTCTGCGGCCTCAGCCTTCAGATCCACGCGTGGCAGATCCGTACGCACCTCAATCGTGGTCTTCTTCTGCATCATCTTCTCGTGCTCCGACTGTACACATCAAGATCATAGAAGAATACAACAACGTCAATAAGCTCGTATGATAATACCGTTTGGACAACAACACATACAAAGTCAGTGCGAAACGTGATCATTCTCTCCAGTTTCTCGCGGTTGTAGAACTTGCCGTTGGTGTCCACAAGGAAGAAACCGCGGGTGTTGGCCAGCTTCAGAATAATGTTGTTCTTCGTGTTTGGGTTCGCCGAAACATACGAGATGGGGACATCGATAGGCTTTCCTAAATCCTAGAAAACGCGCAGTACATCATTTAACATTTTTAATCAAGCATGTAAACTGGTAACATAACTTACTCCGAAGAACTTGTGAGTAGTGAAGCGCAATTTGTCACCACCTGCCACAATCGAAATGCGTGCCACCGTTCGCTGCATCAAACACCAAGAACCCATCTTGTCAGCCTAAAGAATGAACAGCACTCATCGACGCGTGCTTACCCTGGCATGGAACCCAATGAGACCAGCAAGCATAATGCTCATGCCGAAACCAATTGACGACCCAAAATCGTTCGTGACGAACGAGAAGAACGTCGGATCGCCCATCACCGGGTGCACTATTCACACAACCACCATCACAACTCAGTACTCCCGACGCTGCACCGACAACAATACAAGAACGCACTCTCCACTAGACTCTGCTCGTATCCCTTCAACCACGACCAAAATGCAACCTGCAGCACAATAAAAATAAATAATAATCAACAATCCACTCCAGCATTAAAAATTGACACAATCTTCTTACATGCGCCAACGAACCCGCCGACATCCAGCCGAAGTAGCTCTACAACCACACAAAAAACGATTATATATAATATTATAATATTATTACTGAAAGATTATAGTAATATACCTTGCGCGAGTATTCATACAGCAGATCTCCGCCCTGTGGCGTGTCATCGTCCGTCTTGTTGGCCAGCACCTTGTCCCAGAGCTTGCGGTTGGTCAGCGGCTCCTCCTTGGGCGTCTCCTTGGACGGTGCAGTGCTGAAGCAGCGAAGAAACTGCGCGGATTCGCTGCGAGTCCGCAGCTGGAGCCGCACGGACGGACGGCGCAACACACTGAGCATCATGTTGCTTGGCTAATTGAGCTGGGCCACAAAAGTATTGAGGGATGTCGCACGAATGTACGTTACGTTCTCGCAACATTTATTAAAGTGGATACACTTTTTGAAATATGAGCTGGCGACGATCAAGACCTCGAGAGGTGCCGGTGGAGAAGCCCTCGGCCGTGCAGAGCTACGTGTAAGAGTTTAAGGAATAAAAAGCAGTGCTACTGAGTTGCTGATATATTGTTGATGAATGCTGAAAATTACAGGCCCAAGGTATTGTTGCGTCAAGAGGAACACGACGGTCAACGGCGATGGATGCCGAACGAACGGAAGCCTGGCGCTTCCAAGCACCTGCAGCACAACCAGCAAGACGTCATGAAGATCAAGTGAGTCGGCACCGATAGATGATAAAATATAGCTTTACAATCGGAAAATTTGCTCATTAGATCGTGGTGGACAGAGTTGATATGAACGAGTACTGCTCCGAGGCGGAGGTGGACAGACTCCAAGCACTGGAAGCCGAGGTGCGACACAGATATCCACTTCAATCAATGCATTGGATCGCGTCTGCTGATTACTGTTTTCTGTGTGAATTACTGCCACTTTCCAGGTCGCAATCATGGAGAGCGAGGTCATAGTCTCCCTTCATGTTCTATTTCCACAACTTTACGATACTCATCACTGTTGCTGCTGGTGCGTTGTCTCCTCGCAGATGGACAAGTTCGTGGAGGAGTTTTACGTCGCGGCAGCCATGTTTTCCACCCAAGCGTCTGCACAAAAGTCGTACGTAGCATGCTGTCAACCAGACCGTAATCCGCCTTACCGGTAGTTGACAACACCCTTCTCTTGACCAGCCTCATCGACCGACTACAGCGTCAGCACAGCAAAAGCTCGAGCGTATAAACGCAGTTCTCTCTTGGGGGCGTTCGTGTTTAATATTAGAGCACACGGTTTCCAGGAAGCAAGCAGTCCGCTATCTTCCTCTAGATTCTACAGATTACAGAGTCACCTCATTTCGGGACCAAAGTCCTCCTCCATTAGAAAATATCCGGTGGTGGCGGAGGCAAGTGGTGTCCCTGCCCTCGCGGCTCGTTCTGTTGCACCACGTACTGCAGTCTGTAGTTGGTGATGCGCAGCTGTTTGACCTGCGACTGCAACTCTTCGATCACGAGCTGTTGCGTCTCTGCTTGATGTCTGTAGGTGTCCACCTCGCTCAGCGCCGTCCTCAGCAGCCGGTTCTGGTGCTCTGCAGCCTCCAGCCGCGTCTGCATCTCTCTCATTTGCTGGTGGAACTGCTGCAACTGCCGCTCCTGGTCGTGCACCCGTCGACTGTTTTCCTCTTGGAGTCTCCGGACTTCTGCCTGCAGCTGCGCTTGCTCCGAGCTTGGCGCTGCAAAATTCGAGTGAGAAGAAGAAGACGCGCGCTCCTGCAACTTGAGCGAGTTCAAGCGCTCGATGGTCGCGTCGAAGTCCATGAGCACAGCCAATGTCGAAGAACGGACCTGCACTTGGCGTTGACTGAATAGAAGAATGAGAGACAGCCGGCTCTTGTCCCACGCTTTTGACTCGAAAGAGATACATTCGCGCAACCTCATGAATAGACACATTCGTGCGACATATCGATCGAATGGCTACATGTATTCATGGGGACGAAGTACTTGAGGACGTTCATGCGCCGTCCATCATTGCAGACAATTGGTATCGGGATCCCCATAACCAACATCGATATTGCATTGTTAAACTTGGCCATGTTGGGCAATTACGACCGGTGTGAATGCCGGATGGGTGAGATTATTAGTTCGAAAACACAATAAAGTTCGGGCTGGTTCGAGACCGTGTACCGAGTGGGCTTTCGTTTGGACGAATGGCTGTACGGCAGCATCGCCTGGCTTGGTGCCAGGCCGCCGACACACACAGCATTTATGAGCGTCCCCGTTCCCACACTAGTCAGTTTTCAACCGCTACCCTCGAAAGCCTCGATTGAACTGCTCCATCCGAGACCGGCCTTGTAGCTGACGAAGTCCTAATTGCCACATGGTTTTTGCTGCATTTACATCACGCTCCCAGCACGATGCGACACAAGCTGGGTTTAAGCACTGCCGCACATTCCTTGATCGTCTAGACGACTTAATGCGAATGCCTTTCATGGCAATAAAACAGTTTGAACATAGCTTGCTTGTGCGAAATTCGTCTACCGAGACGACAGTGGCGCGCCGGTGAAGCTCTCGTGTCACTCCACCGATGGGCGCATGCATATGCCCTTCATTTCTTGCTGTCGAGACCAGTTCCCTAAAGCAACACAGACTCCACGATCGACGCGTGGTGCTAGGCGAGCTGCAAGCTCTGCTACGGCCTTTGCTTTGAATCTAACCAGCGTAAAACGCCATTTTCGAAACCCTTTGCGAGCTGAAAACTCCAGTTGCAGGTTGAGTGAGCGCCAGAGAGTCTTGAGTCGGTTCATCTGGCGAGCGAGAGAGGCCGTCTTGAATGACGGAGAAGCCGCTTGTATACTTCGGTAGCGTGGATATCGCCGCTTGAGATTCTCGATCCAGTATCGGTGGTGCGTTATCTTGGCAAGGTGGCGGTATTCAGCGTTGGTTGCTTGGACAACGTGGGCTTGATCTTGCTGGAATTTGCTACGGCGACGAACTCCATGCTTACGAGGTGTTTGACGCGAATGGTGCTGGTTACAGATAGCACACCAACCCACGACGTTGCACTTGGACTGGCTTCGTCTCTTGCGCTTCCTTCTTGTGCGTGGATGTGTGCGATGACGTGGCTTTTTTCGACGTCGGTCAGGGTTTTCAACAGGGCAAACCTTGCACCTTTCTGGCGCAAAACATGCATTCTCATCATTGTAGATTGGTCGGGAATACGCATTGTATATGCTCCGCATGCCTGGATCCACGCCGATGAATGTGTGAGGCGCTAATTTGGACAATTGGGGATCTTCTATAGCGGCTGGTATCAACGTCAGCACTGATGCACCATATCCATCGGTTTCCACCCGATACTCAAAGTGTCGACGGATGACACCAATGCGTGGATCCAAGGTAGAGCCAACGCATCGATTGAGCTTAAAGCACCTAGTCCACATTCGATCCTTGACAGCGCGAAACTCCGTCGCGGTAGCGTGGACGCCTTGGCCGCGGTCGTTCACGCCCTTACAAAGCCCAAGTACATCTCTGCCAGTGCGTGCAAGAACACCCATCGCGATTTCATATAGCCCGCTGCTTGTGAGTGAGATGTAAGAAGGAATGCAGGAGGTTGGTTGTGGCAGCAAGGTAAACAGTAAGCATCCTTTGGGGGATGCCTCCTCGACGCCAAACGCTCCATATACACGAGGATATCGTTGAGCTTGTCTAGAAAATGCACAGGGTGTGCTTCTAGGTTTCTCGAAGACGGTCGAAGCTCCAGCCACTCTAACAAATCTCGGACGTCACCTGTGAGTCTTGCGCGAGCGCCTTGTAGTGTAGAGACCATTTCAGCTGCAGCTTTCGCTGAGGTGTCATAGTGCAATCTGACGTAGCGCTGCAGTCGATTGACAAAATTTGTCTTGATGTGGTTTTTGGCGTCGACGGCCATACGATTTGCCAGCTCCCTAATGGCATTCGACGCGTGTACTAGCCGAGGTGGCTGATAAGTGGATATCGCCGCTCGCGCCGCCCGATATATTCGCAACGTCTCCTCCAGGAAGGCATCAGTACGTGTATAATTGACGCGCCTTGTACTGCCTGTTATCACACCAGAACAGCAGTCGTAGAAGAACGTACTGTTGAGCACAAGTTGTGCTTCTAAAACCGATAAACTGACGCGATCTTCTTGGCGTTGTCGGTGGAGTTGCTCCAGCAGTCTCTTGCAGTGGAGGTTCGCCACTTGGGCAGCTTCCACGCGAACTTGTTGGAGCACTTCAACGCGGTTTGATACCTCTGCATGAATATCGGAATCCAAGCAGATAAAATTCCATGAAATCTTCACAGTAGAGTAGACGAGTCGGCTGTTTTTCCCCTGCAGCAGCTTGCGTCGTTGCTTAGAGTCTTCGGCAGCAGCAACGTCATTTGCGTCGGGAGGTCGCCAAGCGATGGCTGGAGCTTCAACCATATGAAGTGCACTGGTGTTGTGGTAGCTGAGTCAATGTGAAAATGAGGTAGCATGCACAGAGTCTAATGTGGAGTTACGAGTCGACTATCTGTCGTCATCATTGGTGATCGACATAGTTGAATGAACAGCAAAAGTTAGTTAACGAATTTTTGCTGGGTGGTAACATACGTACGTGGTGGACAATTCCGTGCTGCAACCTTCTCTAGGCATCATGCGTGGTATAAGTGTAGCTGTCGTCTTGATGTGGCGCAAATAATATCTTGGTCACTTTTGTAATCTCAAATATATGTGTGCATCATAATGTAATAAAAGTTTGGTTTGTGATCATGTCTGTTATTTTGTGATTATGACTGTAAAAAGTATAACCCGCTGTTTCGTAGTGTGCCGCGTTGAGGAAAGTGGGCTAACCCACTGTTGGGGGCGACCTGTTTTTGCATCACCAAGTAAAACGCGAGCACCGTCGGTCACTGCGGGGGATGTGGATGTGGAACTGAGCCAGCTTGTAGGATTCCTCCTTAGTCGGTGGTGGAGACGCGTCAGTGCTAGCGGTGTGTGAGAATTGTGGACAACCGTCGCGTTCCCGATGCAGTCGATGCAAAGCTTTTGCCGTATGTGGAAAAGCGTGTATGAAAGCTATGTGGCCCAAGCACAAGGCGGACTGTGACAAGGTGGTGGAGGCCAGCAAAATGCTGAAGGATTCAGGAAAGACCGTGTCAGGTGTGCCGTGTTTACTGGAACCGGATGCTTTGCTTCGTTTGAACGCTCGCACTTTGGCAGTGTACCAGAAGCATGGCGTAGACGAACCACCAGGGCGTGGATCGTCGATGGATGTGACGAAGAAGTTGGAGTTCTTCCTAGATGTGCTGCGTGAGCATGACTCATCGTCGCCGGAAAACAAGGGCTTACCGCTAGCTGAGAAGCTCTTCTTGAATCGCCGATTCAACAACACGTACCGTCATGCCTTGACAACTGTCAAGCCGAACGAAATCGACCAACTCTGTGGAATGATGCGCATACATCACGTTGGTGCGTCGAACCGTTAGTTGGTGCGAGAATGGATCGGATTGACCTCAGCAAAGTGTGCAAGTGGAAATTGGGCATTGATGCTGGACTACAGCTGTGTAGGTCACTGCTGCGATGGCTTGTATTTACAGAGCTGCGTAGTCTGGCGCAGCCCCTCCCTGGTTGCAAAAGTAATTTTGCTGCAATTGCTTAGTGCTGCAATGGCATTCAACGATGTTGTTTGATATTTCAGACAACTGCTGCTACTGCTGCTGCTGCTCTTGTTCACCCTCAATCAACACGCGCACCAGTTCATTCACAGGCGATTGCAGGACGGCAGTTGTTCTGCCACAGACGACGATATGACGACGCCAAGTGTATGCGGCTCAGTGTAGTCAGAAGCGACAAGCGGCGAATGCATCAATCGACTAACTAAACTTGACTACAGTCCATGTTCACAAGCAAGAAGTTGTTAGGATGACAATGGTCCGTTGGGATTGATATTGTACAGTTGTGTCTAACTAGTTGATAGTCTACATGTTGGGTCAAATCCCGCTATATGCGCGGGGTACTGCGGTCGTGAGCGTGGTGGAGAACGTCTCGGGCTTGAGCAAGCCAATCTGGACCACCTCGTCGTCGTCATCAGAGGACGAGACGGTAATGCACGTGTCATCGCTGTCTTCACTGGAACGGTGAAGGTGTTTAGTTGCGCGCTGTAGTTCGCTGTGCAGCTGCTTCTTGGTATACACCACGAGCCACCACATGCCCAGGACAGTGAAGACCGTGCCTCCCACACCAATAACCATGCGCTGTCGGAACGACGTCTCCTGCAGTTGGTTCACCTCGCTCTCATCACTTCCGACCACCAGTCCTTTACTGTGATAGCCCAGATAAGTCCACAAAATTGCGTACGGGAGTCCCCCACAGCCGACGAGACCGCAAAGCGGTAGGTCGAGATGTCTGCAATTGCCAGTCCATAGCACTTCACCAGGTGCGGCACATTGGCCACTTGGATGAGCAGCAATGGCTTCCAACTGGAATTCTGCAGCACAGTGGCCAATGCCGCAAAGGCCGGGAACTTACTCTGCATGTAGACATTGATTTTGTCCTTGCCGAAGCGCTTAGCAAGTGCAAACGCGACCAATTGGCCCGCAGTCTTGCCCGCCACACAGAGCAGAGAGCCGTACACGATGCCGAACATGGAGCCCGCCAGAATTTCGAAGCCTGGCGACGGGACGCACAGTGGGATGCCCACACACAAGATCAGAGGCAGCAGCATGGCCCCCATCGTAGGGTTGGCCTGGATCCACGCCATACTGGAGCTGATACAGAGCTTCACGGGCACCGTCGAGAGCACCACGTACAGCGCTGAGCAGCACAGAAGCGTGCCTCCAGCAGTCTTGAGCCACGCCTTGCGGTCTTCGGATCTCCATCGAGGGAGAGCGGGGCATCCTGCTGCCATTGTATTGGTGGTGCTGTTGGAGGAGGACTTTACTGTATGTACCTGCCGCTGGTATGTCTGGCTTTGGCGACAGGTTCCGAAGTGATTGACAACGAGCATTCGCCCGTTTTGTGACATGCTATTTATAGCATGGCAAAGCGATATAGTATGGTGATTGGCTGGAAAAGGGAATCGAGTGATGCGATTGGAGGAAAATAGTTGAGTTGATTACACCACTTCGTGCATAACCAGGCGGACGAGGGACACAATCGATAGTCGGCGTTTTTGTAGCCATGACGGCCTTGTAGCCATCCATAGTATCCAGCACTCTATGGCCACTTGTGCACATCCACCGAGGAACCGCACCGACATTGGGAATGGGTGCCGTTGAGGTTGGACTCAGGTGCCTTGAAGCTTAGTCGCAGCATCCCGTAGCCAAGATAAGCTCACTGTTATCCCCGCTTATTCTCGCAAGAAATTCATTCCTAAGTTTAAGAGATAGTGGACGTCGTACGTTTCCGCACAACGAAACTGGAGGCATTCGATAGCGCTCGCAATTAGGTCACGTTGACATCTGTACCGGGCTAACTTGATATCCGGCCATCGGTCCTTAATCGAATTGAGCTCGATTACGGGAGGTCACCATCGTCGAGGAAATGTTTGCTTCACCCCTGTGCTCCAAGTTTACATGATACTTTGCCACAATCATTCTCTAGGCAGAACTCAGTGGTAAACGTTTAGGCATTTCTGTATGTGCCTGACGAGTGGCAAGGCCTGAGTTCTACACGATTTTAGTGTGACAAGACGACCGGCAGTTCCAGTCAACGTGACTTTCACAGCAGGATTTTGGTGATCTCGCGTTCATCGTCAAAGTGTCTAACGGGCTCGTTGAGCAATTTCTGCCATGGACGACATGTTGTGGACCAAAAGATGACGCCTTCAAATAGTGCAGGCGTCCAACGTGCCGTCGTTGACTACAGTTTTTACAATGTACGTAGGACTTGTTCTGGCTTAGCGAGGTGGCGATACAGTACTCGCGTGCGCGCATGTTCACACTGTCAGGTCGACGCCAAAGCGAGCATAAGCGTTAGTTCGGAGTTCAAACACCTGGGTCATTTGTCATCCGCAGCTTCATTAATCTTATAACTCTGTGGCTTTGCGAAATGTTAGATGGACCATGACTGCCCGAAATTTAGTTCTCTCAAGTCCAGGATTGGCGCGTGGGCGTCGATGCACGAACGCACTGAACCTGGTTTACTGCGGGTGACGGTGTCGTGGCATCCACTTCAATAGATAACAACAGTCCTTCCTCGCTGCTGCTGCGGCACTCGCGCTTTTGCAGATCCCGCAACTGCCGTTTGGTGTACACCACGAGGAACGTCACGGCCAACACCGTCAGCGCCACTCCAATCGCCAACATCACCATCCTCTCCGTAGTCAACCGCGTCTCCCCGTGACGAGCGCAGCGATGTCGGTCGCTTGGTCTCCGATGTACGCCCAGATCACAGCGTGCGGGATGTTGCCCACCGCCGACGACACTGCAAAGCGATACACCGACACGTGTGTGATGGCGAGACTGTAGATCTTGACGATATTGGGGATACTGGACAGTTGGTAGAGCAGCACCGGCTTCCAGCTGGGGCTGTTGAGCACTTCAGAGAACGCCCGGAAGGACGGGAACTTGGTCCGCAGGTAGCCACCGATCACCTCCTTCCCCATCGTCCTTCCTATCAGGAACGCCAGTGTCGAGCCGCCCGTTTTGCCAATCGTGATGACCACAACTGCATGCGGGACACCAAACAGCAAACCGGCCACCATTTCCAGTGCTGTAGCCGGCAGACACAATGGGATTGCAAGCCAAAAGACCAGAATCACTGCCAATGTGCCGAGAACGACATGCTTGTCCACCCAAGTTGTAATCGCCACAAAGTACTCGTGAATGGGCAGCAATGACAGCAACAGCGTGACACTCGTGAGGAGGAGAGCGAAGCCCCCAATCGAAGCCACAACTGCTTTTCGTGCGCTGTGGAGTGCCTTTAACGTCTTGCATTGGCGAAGTGGTCCACCGGTCCACAGCCTCCACACTGTGGTAGTTCGATACGGAAGGAGCCATCAATAGCTCGTACTTGATACCTTAGTCCGTTCGTCCTCGAGATTCCTCCACCGTTTCTGAACTGATTTCGTCTGACGAATGTACCACGAAGTGGGTACATTTACTAATTTAGAACCATCTGTTTTTGAAGCCAAGTACGTCAGCAATTATTTGTAATGGAGACGATGAACCCATGTCAGCAGCGCAAACCTCGACGGTCCGATGGCCCCATCACTAAGCCGCTGGAGATTTTCAGGACGGGACAAGATAGTGTGGCGATGCGAAATGCTCTAGCCGAGCTGGCCATGCGTCTGGTTGATCCCGACGACCGCGAGGAGTTTCGTAAGGCTGACGGTGTCACTGCTCTCGGTGGGTGGTGCTCTTTGTCGTGGCTGCAATTTAACAAGGGCCTCACCTTATGTTCATGCTTTTGAGCAGTGGATCATTTGGTACGCCACTTGGAAGAGCAGGCATCGCAAAACTACACTTGGACTTCGTCCCAGGTGTTCGGAACGACGTGAGACCCGTACATTCTCGTCATTGCCGAACAATACTCTCGTCGTTGCTGAACAATACTCTCGCTGTTGCCGAACAATAGTGGCGCTGACTTGTGGTCGTCGTGCTTGCAGGTGGGGGAAGTTGAAGTCCGTGACTCGCTCCAGCTCACATGTACGCCTTCCACTGCGCAATTATTGTTACCGCCATCGTTCGTCGTTCCTGATGTTCTTGTTCTTGAAGTGGTTGCACTTTGTCATGCCAGCATCGACTCAGATATCGCAGCAGAGATGAACGACTTAGGCGCACTTGACCTTTTGTTCCAGGTGTTGCAATCCCTACCACTGCAGCTCAACAATTACACGCCGTCCATTCTCGAAAACCTCAGAAACCTCTGCGGCTCAGACAGTATGCCGAATGCACTGCCACCTGAGTTCGTACCGAGGATGTGGGATATCGTCCTCAAAGACACACAGGTTCGTCAGTTGAAAGCAGGATCCGAGAAAGTTAGCACAGTTCTCACGCTGACACCATTACCAGGCTTCAGGGTACCAGCAAGAAGTGGCAGCTGAGGTTCTTGCCAATATTGCAGCGATAGAGGCCACCCTGGCGGCTGCTACCCCTGAGAAACTGGCAGGAGCATTGTCCTTGTTCTTGAGGGCTGCTAGAGACCCCAACTTCTCGAACTTGGGGATTGCAATAGCCGATCTCCTGTGCAACTTGTGCTGCGACTCGGCGTGCTGTCTTTTGTTGATCTGCGAGCTGGACACCCGACGTCCTCGAAATCGAATGCGACACAGTGGAGTCGTCTATCTCGCTGAGCTCACAGATCAAACCACCGATGACGCCCTCAAGCAAAGCATGGAGGCTCTGGTGCACAACCTCTCCTGGAGCGATCCGGCAGGCAAACGCTGCATACAGAAGCTCGCTTTATCGAGCTACATGAATCGCTTTGCGCTTGACCCAGCAGTTTAGCACTCCAATGCGCTAAATCGCTGCTTCTTCCCTGCATGCAGGCACAGAATGCCAATAATATTCGTCAAATGTTGCTGACTCGCCATTTGAACTGGCAGAGTGATTCACCGAGACATCAAGCCAACAATTATTCTCATCAACCGGAAGGGTTTTTTAGGTACGCGGTCGCCACGCGATCCAATCTGCTCGTCGACTCTCATTTCGAGTGACTGTACGTCCCGACAGATTGCCGACTTCGGACTGGGGCACACCTGCCACGTTCAATTCATTTTTTGTTCCGATTTCACTGATAATGATGAACATGCAGTGCCTGTACAAAAGCCATCAAACTTCAAAGTCACCGTCAGCTCTGACGTCATCGCTTCATGTACCATGGCGTATATTATCCTGGTTTACTGACTGGAATTGAATGATGATATGCCTTTGCGTTCTTCACGAGTGTTCAAGATCGAGTGTTGGTTTGAGTGACGGTCGGTTGCTAGACTGACAAGATGGTCGTCGAGCACTTAAGGTGAGCCCAGCTTACCTTCAGCACCGGTGACTACGACTTCTGCTTGGCCAAAAACTTCTGCACAGCACGCTCTTCGCGGTGCCATTCAGCATGAGATCTCCATGCACCACGTGTTCTGAATCGTTTGCTGCATCCTCGCTCTGGGCAAGAAAAGTCAACTTCCTCTTCCGACGACGACCCCGGATTCTGGTTAAGCACCATGTCCAAATCGGTGCAGACGAGAGTGAATCGGGAAGAACTTCGCCACCATCGAGGTAACTCCACGCACTGTCGCTCGAGCATTGCACTCGTCCGTGCTTGTCGAGATAGTACTCGTACATCATGTGGCCCTCTGGGTGTGGATCGATCAACCAACCCAACCGGACACCGTGCTGGAAGTATTCGTTGCGCATTTTGCGATCGAGAGCGTCGCGCTGAGAGCCTTCGCCAGAGAGTTTGTCGATCTCCACCACGAAACTGGGGGCGAAGGGTTCTCCACGGTACGTCCACACTTGTTCACGATCCAAGTTCCTGTCATCATCTCGCGGCGTGTACGCCACGTCGGGCATTCTCACTGCGGGTCTTGTCGGGTGCTGCTCCAGAACAAACGCGCCTTTCGAGGTTGTGCCTCTGCCTCCATGTCTAGACCACTCGATCCAGTGGTCGAGCAGACCTGCGATCTTCAGCACCACTATCGCATTGCCGTGCACGACTATTCTAATGGGAATGAAATGACCTTCGTCGATGAAGAACGCCGGTTGTTCGCCAAACGCAGGGTTCATCAGTGGACCGATCTTCTGCACGTGAAGATTTAACTGCTCCAACTCCACTCCAGGATATTCCTTGACGCGGCACAACGTCTTCTTCGTTTCCAAGTCGTGCACAAGTCGCCAAAGCACGTCTTGGTGAGGTTTCTTCTGCTTGTCCGCCACTATCAGTGTGGTATTGTTGCTCTGATCGCTTGAACAATGAATGACTATGAGGTCAAAACGTCTACCTGGTCATTTTCGATCGTGTTTAGTCCATTCCTGACAAAAATTCCTCCACACTTCTAGATGAGCTGTAAGTAGTGACCAAAATACGGTCGGGTGGGTGTAGAGTTAGTCGTCACGAAAGCCGACTGCAGTCGTCGACATTGTGATGAATATCTCCGACGAAGGTGTTTGTAGTCGCACTCCACTTCATCTTTGACGGATATTATGTCTGGATTCGACTGTGGGTTCAATCTCATTTTCTCTCTGGAATTGATGACCGATTCTCTCTATTGTTAGAGAGATCGTTGTCATGATCACTAGATGCCCAGCGAGTGGTAGTCGTGTGTCGACGATGTAAAATATATTGGAGGTAATGGAGACGACCAAACCATGTCAGCAGCGCAAACCTCGACGGTCCGATGGCCCCGTCACTAAGCCGCTGGAAATTTTCAGGACGGGACAAGATAGTGTGGCGATGCGAAATGCTCTAGCGGAGCTGGCCATGCGTCTGGTTGATTCCGACGATCGCAAGGAGTTTCGTAAGGCTGATGGTGTCACCGTTCTCGGTGGGTGGGTGGTGCTATTTGTCGTGGCTGAAAAGCAATCTGATGGGTTTATAAACCTCTCCTGGAGCGATCCGGCAGGCAAAAGCTGCATACAGAAGCTCGCTTGATCGAGCTATATGAATCGCTTTGCGCTAGAACCAGCAGTTTAACACTCAAAATAGTGAAGTGAATAAATAGCGGGGGTCATGAGATGATTCTTATCCTGCCCCCGTGATCTTCATCTTGTCAGCTCATTCGTGTTTCTGGTGATTCACAGACAAAGTCGTAGAGCAGACGTGCCTTTAGCATACCTTGTTATTCGTGACCGTGAATTTATGTTGGCTCCAGCAGCTTCGTTCCCCATACGAAATGGCCACGGGTATGGGATTGACAATCGCCCGAATCTACTTGACTTCAACATGAAAGGGCGAATCGGCTCCGTTCACGGAATTGCCAGTCCGAATCTCCATGCTAGTGTTCGCGCTGCTGCCTTAGCTGCTCGTCGAGCACACCAGCTCCGTCAAAAGCGATCAGCCATACCTCCAGCGATTCCTGACACGGAAATAACTGTGTTCACGTACAACTCAGAGTCTGAATATCGCTCAGCAAGTCCTGTACCTCCACCAAGGATGCAACCACCCAGTCAAACCAAACGTAAACTGAAACTCCACTTGTCATTGGACAAGCTAGATCAGCCTGCTTTGCCGATGATGGTTGTCCTACAAGAGGAGGCGATAAAGGATTATGGATCACGTCGCAAGAGTGTGATCTTCGCTGATGAGAGCACAACAGGTGAAAAGTTATGTCGGAAGAGTCCGCCGACAGGATTCGGTCTCGGCCTGAAATCGCCATCCCGCGTCGATCATCAAGTATCACGCTCAGCATGAATTCACCTGAAGCTGCAGACTTCAAAGTGGTAGCTCACGATGGACCTGAGCAACTCGGAATGCACACGAAGCGCGTCAAGAAGCTTGGCAAGGGGCTGGCGGCACAGTATTTCTTTCGTTATATCTCCCGACATTGAGATTGGTCGCTGTAAAAGAAGTTGTCGTCTACCAAGAAGAGGATCGGCACATGGTCAAACGCGAGCTCCACGCACTCCACGAAAACCTTGCTCCAATTGATATGGATACTTCTGACACCACAACGACAACCAACCCCAAAGCGCCAAATCACCGCTTCTTCCCTGGAATACAGACCCATAGTGCCCGATGCCCTTACCTCGTCACCTTCTACGGAGCATTTCTCAAACCCGCCAGAAGTGTCATCTCAGTCGTCATGGAGTTCATGGACTTAGGCAGCGTACAGGATCTCATCGACGCGAACATCACTGTTCCTGAAAGCGTACTGCGCCACGCAGCGTTTTGCTGTGTTACTGCGCTTCACCACATGCACAGGCAAAGGTACGCCAAGAATACTTAAATACGCCGAATGTTGCTGACTCGTCATTTGAACTGGCAGAATGATTCACCGAGACATCAAGCCAGCAAATATTCTCATCAACCGGAAAGGAGAGTTTAAGGTGCGTGATCATCATGCTCCCCTCTGCGCTCCACGTCTCACTCAAATGATAATGTGTTGCCCCGACAGATTGCCGACTTCGGACTGGCGGGCACACTTGCCAAGTCCAATTCTTTTTCTCCGAGTTCACCGGGACAATGATGTACATGGCCCCAGAACGCATCTCGGGTGCACAGTACACGTACGTGAGCGATATCTGGGCCTTGGGCATCTCACTTTTTCACTCGCAACGGGGTCCTACCCGTTCACTGTCGACGATGGTTTTTCGGTCTTGAAGAAGCAATTTGCCATGACACGTTGCCACCGATGCCTAACCGTTTTACACCGGTGTGTCGAGACTTTATCAAACGAATGCTTCATCGCGATCCTTTCCGCCGGCTTACATCCGATGCTGCATTGACTCACCCATTCATCAGTGGCTATTCTAGCAGCGCTGAATTCCGGAATTTCTCTCAGGCTTGGCAGCAACTAGATATGAAACGGGTCATTGATCCCTCTGACGCTGGACTTGTTGCTAATCTAGCCGTCGAGTATTCGCACCGGTATCCTGGTATCGTTGTGCTTCCTATTGAAATTACTGGTGCAGAATCCTTAGCAGAAGATTTGCCTTCAGGTGGTAGCTCTCCAACTAAGAGCTCACTCTTTCACCGCTTTACTCATCACTTGAACCAAGGCCCTGCCAACAGTGTCGTCTCACCACGTAGTATGCTCCCAAGACTCGCTGAGGATTGTGGTGTTTCGGTCGACTACCTCCAACGACTGATCCAGGAGGTGATTTTCGATTTGTCTGTCGTTGCTACAGGACCATCAGGCTGACAGTGGTTGTGATTTGTTCTTGCTTTACTAGGCGAGGAACTAGAATCGACGATCAAGTGTGTGGACCTTTGCCGCTGTTGCACGCTGTTGTGCGAGATCCTGCTCAATTTTCGTGACGACAGACTTGGTTGCAAGTTTCATCTTTCCAACCACATTCCTTTCGCGCAACTCCAAAAGTTGCTGGTTAACTTGATCAAGAAGAGTTTGCTCTTGACTTGCTTTCTTTTCCACGAGGTTTTCCAGTTCAGGATTATTTCGTGCCGGCATGTGGAAGCGCCTTGCACAACCTGAGCTACCGTAGCGCCCTTCTTCTGTTTCGTCACAACACAGCCACCTCTTGGCGCGGTGCATCATACATGACGCAGGTACCGCTGCAGGGTTAGACGAAGCGTGGCGTCGAGTCTTGCAGGTTCGAGCACACGCAAATTCGTAAGTTCCTGGGTGATAGACGCAGGAGTAGCGATTGTTTTGCTCCTCGGAGTATTCCTTTCGACACAACCGGCACTGCAAAATCCGCTTTTGGTGGTCATGAAGTATTGAAAGCTTCGTCGGGATACTCACTGCTTTCATCTCCCTTAGTAAGCTCTCTTTCTTCAGCATAGGTGAGCTGGTGGTCATCGTGAGCTTTTGTTTCTGAAGCAGGAGTTCGTGCTTCATCTTGAAATTTGTCCGCACTCTTGATCGCTCCGTCCACAGCCGAGTCCATCGCAGAAACATTTCCTTCAACAAGCGCCGTTGAGAGCTGCCGAACATAAGCTTACCAAGTTCTGCTCGCCGTAGACGCATACGGAGTGATCGCCGTCGCTTACGCTGCAGTACACTCACTTCTTTGCTCTTGAACGTACGCTCCTTCTCAAGTTGCTTGATTTGGCTTTCTAACCGCACGATCTCGCGCTCTGTACACTCCACCAATGCTCGGCGAATGACCGACTCAGTCAGAAGTGCAAAGTACTGAGTGTGTAGTCTATCGCACAAGTAAGGCGTCCGGAACCGTTGTACACGGTCATGCAACACCTCTGAGTCGATGGTAGCATTGAGCTTGTGAACGCGCTTGTACTTTAGCATAGCTTTGTCTTTCTCCTGGATGGAGTGAGCGACTGAAGTGTCTGCTTCCTCTGCCCGCTTCTTACATTTGTCAGCGTATTCTCGTTTGGCAGTTGCATCATTGACAACATGCTCTCTTTCTTCTTGAATTCGTTTCAACTCGGGCTCCATTCGCCTTAAATTCTCGTCGAGTAGGGGCAATTGCTGCGCCCAAAAGGCTGCTCGCTCTGCTGCATCTATCCATTCAACTTCAGCACGTGACACAGCGTAAAAGTTTCGACAGTTGCAATCATTCGCTCCTGCACCATTTTCATCTCGAAGGCTTTACGCTTCTCTGCTGCGATCTGTTGGGCTTCTCGAAGTCTATCTGTCAGGCGGCTCGCTTCCATTTCAGCCGATATTTTACCCTGCATCGCTTGGTCTGCTAAGTACTTGTCAAACTGCCGCTCTAGAGCCTCTGCTAGTGCTTCAGCGCGTTCATTATCGCGAATTTTCGTCGATAGCTCGTCCTCCTCCTTGATACCCCTCCACTCACGGTGAAGACGGTGCTGTTCATTCTTGCCGAGCTTAATTTCTTGGCGACGAGCTGCCCTATCATTGACACGGTTTCGGTCATCAACCATTTTCGAGTACTTCGTTTTCATGGCTTCGATCTCCAGCTGACGGATATGCTCCCTCATCTCAATTTCAGCATTGGCCATCGCTTTACGCTCTTGAACGTAGAGCATAATTTCCTCGACGTAGAATTTGCGACAGAGACGTTCTTCAGCTAACATCTCCTTCCGTCGAGCCTCAAGTCGTAGTCGCTCTTCTTCTGCCAGCCTTCTCAGCTCCTCTCGTCGTGCCATCTCGTCGCGAACCAACTGTAATTTAGCATACTCCTTGCGCCAAGACGCGTACATAAAGCTATACTTCGTTTTTCGGGCGACCCAGAGACGATCAAGGCCCAGCAATGGCCGAACCAACGCACCGTCAGGTTCTGATCCATCGCTGCTTGTCAAGATAGCATTTCCTTTTTTCCGTCGAAACTCGTGAGCTTCGTATTTTCCTTGTTGAAATTGATCTGAGCAGAGTGTCTTGACAGTATCTCTAAACAGTCCTTCAAACATTTCGAGTGCCAGTACTTCAGTACAAATATTGTTTCGCTCGCGCTTGCTCTTGTTTCGAAGCTCTTTTTCTTTAGCAAGCAAACTTTGCTCAATAGCAGCCATTGCCAGACGTTTTTCACTTGCTCGAGTAATACGCTTAGCATCAAGACGACTTGGCCGTTGTGTAAGCGGACGTCGTTTCTTCGACGGGTAGAACCGGCCCCGTTGTTGTAGGTGAATCGCCTCTTTTCGTGCCAATACCATGTTTGTAGCTCGTCCCTCCATCTCATACGCAAGTTGTGATTCCAATTCTTCTCGACAAATCTCTTTCGTCAGCAATTCCTCTTCCTTCTCCTTTTGTGCGCGCCACTCCATAATGCATCGTATCTGCTCTTCTTCTCGCCTCATAATCTCCCGCTCCGCTGCTTCTTTTTCTTGCTCCAACCGCAAAAAATATGTCCGCGCTCGTCTTCATCCGCCATGGCAAAGATCTCCTCCTCCCTGTACATCGCTTCATAGGCTAAGATCTCATCGATTGGAATGAATATCGTTCCGCTCCAATGCAACGGTGTCACAACGACACAATTACCCTCCACCCGGAAGAATTCAACCTTGACAAAGCCATATTTCGTGCGAAGAACGGAGTTTTGTGTCCGGCAATACAATCGGCCCACTAAAGGCTCGACTTTCTCGCGTTCTTTGTCAGCTCTCGCAAGTCTCTCCTTTGCCATCACCATTTGCTGAGTGACGAAATCAAACTCTCCCCGAATTCGCTGGTAAACGACATTCATTTCTTCACCGCTTTTGACCAGGGCAGGTGCATGAAACTCGGCGAACTCGGCCTCTTCCTCGACCCCTTCTATCGCATGGTAAGCTGCCTAAACAAATCACAAATCACGAGGTCAGGTGTTAGCTAGCCACCGCCATTGATTATCTCAAATGCAGGTCTACCTCTCGCTCTAATTGAGCTGCGGTCAATCGTCTCTTCGCTTTTTCAAAGCTCTTGTGTGCTGCTTCATCTTCCGCCAGCAACAGTAATGCGCGCGCGTGGTCTGCTTCAATTAGTGGTAACTTTCTTAAGACAACCTCAGTCTCACTTTGGACGCTTTCCAGAAAAGCACGCTACACCAATAAAGGTGTGTTAATACTTATATGTGTCGTGAATAATGCAACATTCACGCATTACCTGCATCGTTAATCGTCTCGTACACTCCTCGTGCTGCCGAAATATTTGCTGGATGCGATAATTAAAGTTACGAAGGCGGCCGTGGAAGAGGATTTCATCCTGGTATGCTGCGCGATGAATATCCTGAACCAATCTCGAATAGAGCGGGGCAGAACTGTCGGCCTGATCGAGAATTGGCCCTCGATTAATGCCGTGACGGTAGTTAAACTCATCGATGGATTTCGGATCCACACGGTCGTACAGCATACTCTCTACTTCTTCCATTACTCGGGCCTCTTTTTCAAGCCTCAAGCGCTCATTCTCAACCTTCCGAAGATGCTCCCCATTTTTAAAACGAAATCCAATACCGCTTGTTGTTTGAGCTCGATGAATAGTAACGTCGTTGTCAAGCTCAGGATCTCCCCTCGGTGATGTTCAGGATCGTCAAATGACTTGGACATCTCTGCTCCGCATTTTTGCACTTCAAACCAAAGTCATACTTGGTTCCCCAGGCTTTCAGTTCGCGATGTTCACATTCAAAAGCTTGTTGAACTGCAGCGTAGAAATTTGGGATTCGTAAAGCGTCTTTCACTCGTTTTTCTTGCTCAGCTTTCAATACGGCCAGTTCACGCTCGTTGCCTTCGTTGATCTCTCGCACAAGTTCCTGCTCGTGCCGGATTCGGAACTCTCGTTCTTTTCGTTCCTTGATACGCTTGTTAGACACACGTTTCATTTTTCGCTCCCATGTCTTCTTAACCAACGCAAGTTTGCCATTGACGAACTGTAGCGCAAACGTCTCTTTCACCTCCCGAATGATGGGCTCAATTGAGAAAGTCGATCCTGCAGACTGTAGCGCAAGCACATTAGCTTTGCGTTGTACCTGAAAGTCGATTTGTGAGGAAATACTCTCGTTGTACGTTGTCAGTCGAATAGCATCCGCGTATAACTTTTTCTCCCTGTGCGCTAACTCGCGCTGCATTTGCTGCGATAGAAATTCGTCTTCTTTCATTTCGCGAAGAACAGATTCATTCTCTTCATCAATATTCTTCTGCGTTTCCTGATGAAGCTGCTCAAGTTTTGCGTCCTTCTCAACTAAGAGTACTCGGGCCTCAGCCTCTTCTCTTCGGCTTCGACTAAGAGCTTTGACACAGTTGCTTGCCAGAAAAACGGCGTTTGCTTTGTCCAGTTCAAACCATTCGGTTTTCACTGCTTTGACGCTCACACTCGTTTCAGTCATCTCAAGTTTTTGACTAGAGGGGCCACACAACTACGTGATGAGGTGAGATAGCGTGAAGGACTCACTCCTCGACAAAATACATAGTTTGACGAACCTTGTGAGAAACGTGGAGTTTTGTTTTTGCTTCACGCCACTCGTACCGAACACCGACAACCATGACTTCTTTTCGATGCGAAGCAGCATTTCCAGTACCTTTGCTACCCTGTAATTGGGATTTAAAGCTGCAGTAATCGCCCAGAATTTTCTGCGCCGCTAACCACTTCGGCTCCGTTAAAGCAGATTTTCTGGCTTGGAAGTTCATTCTGTTGGGATAAACAAGGTGAGCTTCACCACTAATTTCCATCTAGGATTCAGCCACCATACCTGGATGCATCTTTTCTTTGTCCTTGTAGTGAAGAATCGGTCGCTATTGCAATGCCAGTTGCGAGCATAGCACTTTCACTAATTCGGCCTTGGCGAAAAGCGATTCCGTAGTCAATTTGCACGGCGATCTGGTAACAAACACGTGAAACTCAGTGGAAAAAGAATCTTGGAAACCAATCACACCAACTCGTACCTCCTTCTTAATCTCTCCTCGAAGCATGTTTACATACTCTGCACGCTTAAACCTTTGTGTGTGCCCATGAAATAAGGTTGAGTCCCACAACTTTGCTCGACTTCTTTCTACTTGAATCAATTCTTGCAGTAACTCTGTTGCACGTTGACTGCTTGTCTTTTTAGCTTGCATGCGCAAAGTCTTGACTAGCTCAGACACAAAATGTTTTTCCTTCTGAAAAAGACGCACACGGTTTTCTTCCTCGCGGAAATCTTCTAGGCGCTCTTCATACTTCACCACGTTACTCAATACATAGCGAAATTGCTTTTGTTCAGGGTTGATAATACCTCGGCGCGAAATTTCCAAGCTGAAACATAGGCGTATGCCGACAAAATCAAACATCAAGAATTCACCAGTTCGCACGATCTATTGCGTTCAACATCACAAGTCAGCGAAAGTCAGTTTCACGACACCCGTAGAGAAGTGAAAGCCGCATACCTTGCCTCCAAGGTCACGAAAAGTGTGATGATTCAAGGAGTCCATTTCAGGGCCAATGTATAATTTCCAATCTCCCGCTTTTGCAGAGGCCTTCTCCAAATCTTCAATGTCTTCTCGCATAGCACCTTCATCATTGTCCGCGCCAACTGTTTCAATCGCAGCGCTCATCTGTATCCTGTAAAAACAGCGCTTTGGTAGATGGATGCACCCCGCGATCTTCCCTTGTGGTTGTCCATCAGCAAGATGTATGGTGTTTTGCTCGACAGCGTACACCAATCCCATCGATTTCTTTGGCATTTGATGGCTCCACCATTCAACTTGCCCCTTCACCGGGAAAATACACTGACGAAGCTTGTTTCCATCTTGCTAAAGACAAGAAGAGTATGTTAACTACACGTAGCTCTTACCACAGAATTGTAAAGCACTTACATGATATTTCTGGATGGCACGAACAATATCACTGCGCACCGCGTTATTTTGCAGATCAATGAATCGATCTCGCGCTTTAGCAAGACGCGCTTTGGAACTATCCAAGTCTTGCTCTGCCAGATTTCGCAATTCATTCATTTTCCAGCTTTCAATGGCTTGAGTCTTTGCTTTCTTGTAATATTCGTTCACTGGCGCGACAGCACTTTTCAAAATCTCGAATTTACTCTCCATTGCGACTTGGTTCAGCAGTTGGGTCGGATCAGCAAATGATTGTGTGACTTGGGGTACGGCTACTTTATCATCTTCAATAATGAATCCATCACTAGAGGCCGATGTACCCTCGGATTGAAAAATGGCTTTCCCGACAACCATGGGAAGATCATGACGTGTTTTCTCATTGGCATCTATCTCACCTTGCAATTGCGCTTGCTTTTCTTCGGCTTCTCGCAGCATCGGGAGAAACGATGCTTCTGATCGCTGTACAATTGCAATTCGTTTTTGAATGTTCGCAATGCGAGCATCAATGTCTGCGAGCTGCCCCATGTAGACAGATCTACGAGTCACCAATGTGTGAAATTGCTGTTTTTCATGCTCCGTAGGGTCTCGTCGAGGTGGGCCAGCAAGAATTTCGTTCAATTCGTCCTGCTCTGTCCTTACTTGCCTGACATCTTGCAGCAAACGATCTTTCCGCTCAAGCATCGTCCTCATATCAAGGCTCAAATTCTCTTTCGCCGCTTCGACCTGCTCGAGTTTTTCGCGCAACATGTACACCTTCGATTGAACCTCCAAAAGTTCATTGCGTTTTTGTTCGTTCTCAACGATATATCCACGAGTAGTCGAAATTCCTACAGTGTGCTCGTCTGGCCCGGAACAGATAAAGGTCATGACAACAGCAAAATAATTGAGCACTGAATAAGTACAAGTAAACGTAACCGCAACTTACCAAGGCCTGTTCGATGACCACCATCCATCGCTGAGTGCCATTCTCCTGGACTCAAAGCAGTGTCAAAAATTCCGATGGACGATGTAGTCTGCCGTCTTTCGAGCGCACGGTTGGCGTCCACTTCCTCCTCCTCTTCAACAATCTGTATTTCTCTCTTCATGTCCTCCACTTTCTCTTGGAATTCCTCCTCTCGCTTCTTGTCAAGCATTTGCTGTTCCGCAAACTCTTTCGCTTCCACAAGCTGCTTCTGCCAAAACTTGAGATTCATTTGTCGTCGTTGTGCGAGATGTCGTTCAACTTTCAGCGTCTTCTCCTCAAGCTGTCGCTGTTTCTCCTGCATCGCTTTCTCTGTTCGTTCACGACGGCGCTGTTCCATCTCATCAACCAATTGAGCCTTCTGCACCCTATCCGCTTCGGCTTTTGCTTCTTGAAATCTCTGCAACAGCGGAGCATGCCTCTTATTCCTCTTTTTCAGTCCGAACTTCAACTCCTCCTCCATTTTCCGTGCTTCGTCCAGATCGTCAACAACACGTTGATGAATCAACGCGTACTTTTGGGTCTCAGCATCCATTTCGTGCACATGAACAACATGTTGACGCAGCAGCCGTCGACGTCGCAAAGGGGGCAATTCAGCGTACTTTAGCGCCGTTGCAAAAGCTTTTTGCCTTCCACTATAGCCGTATCCTTGAATTGGTGAGCTGAAACTCTGGCTTGGTCCAGGAATGTACCAAGCACATTATATCCCTTCATAAGTTCTTGTTTATCGGCCAAATCTTCTTCGTCGTCATCTTCATTGCCGTCATCTTCTTCATCCCAGAGTTCTGTAAGAAAAAGCAAAACAAAACAATAATAATAGTTAAAAAACATAGCTATATCGTGAAACTAAGAGATAAAGCGACGCACTGATCATCTTGGCCATCGTAAAGTCCTGAGCTGCTCGACCCCTTGAGACCCACTCAGCCAGAGCTTCCTCCCGAAGCTCCTCTTCATCCTGCTCGTCGTGTTTTCCCATGGTTTTCAAGGAGATCTACAGATATACTACGAGTATGTACAGAGAGTCAAGTCTCCATTATACATGAGAAGCAATTCAAAAGCTGACTAGTATTTTAGACACGACCGGTCGCAATTGATACTGCAATTACGTGAACTCGAATCCAGACAAAACATCCGTCAAAGATGAAGTGGAGCGTGGCTACACGTACAAACACCTTCGTCGGAGATATTCATCAGAATGTCGACGACTGCAGTCGTCAGACTTTTCCATTCGCGATAGTCAACCACCAATAGTGTTAGAAGTTTTTCAGGAATTGACGATCGAAAATGACCAGATAAACGTTTTGACCAAACATACTTATTTATTTTTCTTCTCGTCGTAGATAAAGAGCAACAACACCTCACTAACGATGGCGGACAAGCAGAAGAAACCTCACCAAGACGTGCTTTGGCGACTTGTGCACGACTTGGAAACGAAGAAGACGTTGTGCCGCGTCAAGGACTATCCTGGAGTGGAGTTGGAGCAGTTAAATCTTCACGTGCAGAAGATCGGTCCACTGATGAACCCTGCGTTTGGCGAACAACCGGCGTTCTTCATCGACGAAGGTCATTTCATTCCCATTATAATAGTCGTGCACGGCAATGCGATAGTGGTGCTGAAGATCGCAGGTCTGCTCGACCACTGGATCGAGTGGTCTAGACATGGAGGCAGAGGCACAACCTCGAAAGGCGCGTTTGTTCTGGAGCAGCACCCGACAAGACCCGCAGTGAGAATGCCCGACGTGGCGTACACGCCGCGAGATGATGACAGGAACTTGGATCGTGAACAAGTGTGGACGTACCGTGAAGAACCCTTCACCCCCAGTTTCGTGGTGGAGATCGACAAACTCTCTGGTGAAGACTCTCAGCGCGACGCTCTCGATCGCAAAATGCGCAACGAATACTTCCGGCACGGTGTAGTTGGGTTGGTTGATCGATCCACACCCAGAGGGCCACATGATGTACGAGTACTATCTCGACAAGCACGGACGAGTGCAATGCTCGAGCGACAGTGCGTGGAGTTACCTCGATGGTGGCGAAGTTCTTCCCGGATTCACTCTCGTCTGCACCGATTTGGACATGGTGCTTAACCAGAATCCGGGGTCGTCGTCGGAAGAGGAAGTTGACTTTTCTTGCCCAGAGCGAGGATGCAGCAAACGATTCAGAACACGTGGTGCATGGAGATCTCATGCTGAATGGCACCGCGAAGAGCGTGCTGTGCAGAAGTTTTTGGCCAAGCAGAAGTCGTAGTCACCGGTGCTGAAGGTAAGCTGGGCTCACCTTAAGTGCTCGACGACCATCTTGTCAGTCTAGCAACCGACCGTCACTCAAACCAACACTCGATCTTGAACACTCGTGAAGAACGCAAAGGCATATCATCATTCAATTCCAGTCAGTAAACCAGGATAATATACGCCATGGTACATGAAGCGATGACGTCAGAGCTGACGGTGACTTTGAAGTTTGATGGCTTTTGTACAGGCACTGCATGTTCATCATTATCAGTGAAATCGGAGCAAAAAATGAATTGAACGTGGCAGGTGTGCCCCAGTCCGAAGTCGGCAATCTGTCGGGACGTACAGTCACTCGAAATGAGAGTCGACGAGCAGATTGATCGCGTGGCGACCGCGTACCTAAAAAACCCTTCCGGTTGATGAGAATAATTGTTGGCTTGATGTCTCGGTGAATCACTCTGCCAGTTCAAATGGCGAGTCAGCAACATTTGACGAATATTATTGGCATTCTGTGCCTGCATGCAGGGAAGAAGCAGCGATTTAGCGCATTGGAGTGCTAAACTGCTGGGTCAAGCGCAAAGCGATTCATGTAGCTCGATAAAGCGAGCTTCTGTATGCAGCGTTTGCCTGCCGGATCGCTCCAGGAGAGGTTGTGCACCAGAGCCTCCATGCTTTGCTTGAGGGCGTCATCGGTGGTTTGATCTGTGAGCTCAGCGAGATAGACGACTCCACTGTGTCGCATTCGATTTCGAGGACGTCGGGTGTCCAGCTCGCAGATCAACAAAAGACAGCACGCCGAGTCGCAGCACAAGTTGCACAGGAGATCGGCTATTGCAATCCCCAAGTTCGAGAAGTTGGGGTCTCTAGCAGCCCTCAAGAACAAGGACAATGCTCCTGCCAGTTTCTCAGGGGTAGCAGCCGCCAGGGTGGCCTCTATCGCTGCAATATTGGCAAGAACCTCAGCTGCCACTTCTTGCTGGTACCCTGAAGCCTGGTAATGGTGTCAGCGTGAGAACTGTGCTAACTTTCTCGGATCCTGCTTTCAACTGACGAACCTGTGTGTCTTTGAGGACGATATCCCACATCCTCGGTACGAACTCAGGTGGCAGTGCATTCGGCATACTGTCTGAGCCGCAGAGGTTTCTGAGGTTTTCGAGAATGGACGGCGTGTAATTGTTGAGCTGCAGTGGTAGGGATTGCAACACCTGGAACAAAAGGTCAAGTGCGCCTAAGTCGTTCATCTCTGCTGCGATATCTGAGTCGATGCTGGCATGACAAAGTGCAACCACTTCAAGAACAAGAACATCAGGAACGACGAACGATGGCGGTAACAATAATTGCGCAGTGGAAGGCGTACATGTGAGCTGGAGCGAGTCACGGACTTCAACTTCCCCCACCTGCAAGCACGACGACCACAAGTCAGCGCCACTATTGTTCGGCAACAGCGAGAGTATTGTTCAGCAACGACGAGAGTATTGTTCGGCAATGACGAGAATGTACGGGTCTCACGTCGTTCCGAACACCTGGGACGAAGTCCAAGTGTAGTTTTGCGATGCCTGCTCTTCCAAGTGGCGTACCAAATGATCCACTGCTCAAAAGCATGAACATAAGGTGAGGCCCTTGTTAAATTGCAGCCACGACAAAGAGCACCACCCACCGAGAGCAGTGACACCGTCAGCCTTACGAAACTCCTCGCGGTCGTCGGGATCAACCAGACGCATGGCCAGCTCGGCTAGAGCATTTCGCATCGCCACACTATCTTGTCCCGTCCTGAAAATCTCCAGCGGCTTAGTGATGGGGCCATCGGACCGTCGAGATTTTCGATGACATGGTTTAGTCATCTCCATTCTCAACCAGTTCCTGGTTTCAAGACAAAACTACCACTCGCTGGGCATCTAGTGATCATGACAACGATCTCTCTAACAATAGAGAGAATCGGTCATCAATTCCAGAGAGAAAATGAGATTGAACCCACAGCCTAATCCAGACATAATATCCGTCAAAGATGAAGTGGAGCGTGGCTACAGGTACAAACACCTTCGTCGGAGATATTCATCAGAATGTCGACGACTGCAGTCGTCACATTTAGTTTCCATTTCTCGGCTTTCGCGAGAGTCAACCAACATTACAAACACGATGTCTTCGACCACGTCCCACAGCGCAGCACTGAGTCAAGTGACCAACGAAACTCGTTGCAAATATCGGAGCAAGTGGTGTGAATTTCCGCGGTCAGTGAAGCGAAATGGCGAGTTGCATCGATTCTGCGACTATCATCGCATGAAAGCGAACCTCAACCAGAGGCGAGTCGACCGGCGGCGCAAGCTGAAATTCGAATCCAATATCTGTACCTCTGCATCACCTCAAGACTCGGACGTCGTGTGGTACGAAGATTTATCTCCCAAGGACCTCGAGTATCTCGACTATTTGCTGTCTTCAGGCGAAGCGGACAAAATTTTGGATGGCGATAAAGATCTGACAAAGCAGTACGGAGACGCTTTCTCTGCAGCATTTCACTACCCGTAGCACTAAAACTCCCATCCAGTCGATCATCAAAAACGATACTTTTTAAAGTAAGTAAATTCTTGTCTTGTCGATGAGAGAAACGATCATTTCGATGTGGCTGTTTTCGGTGCTCTTCAATGCCGGGTATCACCTAGAATTTCACTTTCTTCCCGAAGGCATCCCCATTGTCATTAGCCGTGCAACGGCGGACATGGTAACTACACTTTCCAGCCAAAAAATTGTGGTCTCCGTTAAAACTCTTCCCTGACTATACCAGATATTAAGTTTGCTGTTCGAATCACGGATTTCGTGAACCCACCCGCACAAACTTCGCCAAGAAGTTTTTCTGCGATAGCCTTGTATATGCGGGAGAGCTTGATCCACGGACACAAGAAGCAACAACCGACGCACCCATTGCAGTTTGCATACTATAGTTTTGTTGCACCCACGAAAACCAAGCCACGTCCGACTTGTTGATGCTGGTGAACATGATCACTCACAAGTCGACGCGACTCCTTGTAAGCAAGGACCAACCTCCATCGAATCCCCATACTAACTAATGTCAACATTCACCGACGACACACAGGAACTTGCCGCTCATTTTATCCGGAATATTGCTGATTTGGATGCTGCCATCCGTGAATGTTGTTTAAACGAGGGCCGACGCTGTCGCTATCCGAGCAAACGCTGCAAGCACCCGCGAGCCATCAAGCACAACGGTGAAATGCATCGATTTTGTGATGTTCATCGAAACAAGGCCAGACGCAAGCAGGAACACCTCGTCCCGTGAAATTACTTCATCGCTGAACGGTGACCCCGAGTCGAGGGATTCGTAAATCTGAAGCGCCAGCAATCCTGCCTGGAAGCTTGTGAGTTAAGTCCACCCCTTCACACAGTGTTAGCACAAGACGAACTCAAGTTCTTGGGTGAGTCGCTCTCGCAGAATAGTTTGGAGCTTTTTGACGACGATGGCAGGACTATCACGAGCTCAAACTCAGTAGACGGTGGACTATGGCGCGAACAAGCAGCAACGAGGACACAATGTCGACTGCAGTCATTTCTACTTCGAGGTGAAATGAACCATGTCCGGCAACTAACAGGATCAACCATATCTTATCTGTCAGAGAGATTATTCAAAATTAATGGCTGGAGACATAATCATTAATACCTTCGCAAAGATATAATTACCGGCATTTCGCGAGCTAAAACCATTGCAAACACGTTGTCTTCCCCACGTCCCACAGCACAGTAATCGAACGACGAAACTCGTTGCAAAGATGGTGTGGATTCCCGAGGTCGGTGAAGCGAAATTGTGAGCTGCATGAACTCAGCGACTATCACCGTGTGAAAGCCAGCCTCAACCAGCGGGTGACACAAACTGAATTCGCAAGACAAGGGATCCAGTATCTCCGACTCTGCACCCCAAGACTCCGGCAATCAGCTAGCCCCGAAAGGATCACGAATATTTGCTGATTTTAGGAGAAAGGGCAAGCGTTTGGATGGACACGACGATCCCAAAGAGCAATACGGAGGCGCTTTTCTACAGCACTGCGTCACCCATGACATCAAAAGCATTGATCAATCCGGCTTACTGTCGGCAGAATTCTGTTTCAAGCGAATAAATTGTTGGAATAGTCGGTTTTGAAGGCCGTCAATATCCGGTCTCACCTCGACTCCAACTCATTTCTGAAGATACGCATCGTCAATCCACCTGCGCGATGATGATGGACACGGTAACTACAGTATTCCGCCGAAAGTCGTGGTCGTGAATGTGCCAGATATGATTGTGCTTCATGGACACGTTCACCTCATGAACCCACTAAGGTAAACTTCGTCTCAGTTACGAATATGCGGTAGAACATCATTAATGAGTTCTACCGACTCTACCGAGCCACAACTGACGTGCTCATGGTTGGAAATCTACTGTACAATCCACAGCCTAATTGCGTTCGACGTGTTGATGCGAGTGATCATGATCACAAGTCAACTTGACTCCTTGTGCGCAAGGACCACCCAGCGTCTGACGATTACCATGAACTCTCCATACCATCAACTGCCAACATTCACCAACACCACGCAAGACCTCAGTGCTGAATTCTATCGGAATACCGCTGAATTCGATGCTGCCATCCGTGGATCATTTCTAAGCGAGGCTCGACGCTGTCGCTACCCGAGCAAACGTTGCGAACACCCGCGGGCCATCAAGCGCAACGGTGAAATGCATCGGTTTTGCGATGCTCATCGAAACAAGGCCAACCTGAACCAACGGCGTCTCGAGGCCAGACGCAAGCAAGAACAAATGGCCGAGTCACCACTACCTCGACTCAATTCGCCGCTGAACTACGACCTCGAGCCGAGGGCCTTCGTGAAGCTGGAAAATCAACACCCGTGGCCAGATGCTCGTGAGCCAACCCCACCGCTTCACACAGTGCTGGCACAAGACGAGCTCAAGTTTTTATGGGAACTGCTCTCATAACCTAGCTTCCTAGAGGATTTCGAGCTCGTTGACGACGGGCACTACCTCATTCAACGGTGGACTACGCTTCTAGGTAAAACCGCAGCGAGGACAATGTCGCGTGCATATGTGTGGAGTGAACCGTGTTTTAGGCAATAGCTTCTAATCGACAGAAGTACACACGCCTTCTCTATCTAATTCTTTCCCAACAGAAACCAAAATTGCGAAGGATGAACTCGGAGCCTTAAAAATTTCGTAGTCTTCAGAGGCCAGCACCTTACCGAAACTCTGCGCTTCGCAGTCGTCAAACGTTAGTGCACATTGTACGGTTACTCAACACGAACACGAATGCACAGTGGAAAGCTGCTCTAAGAATCTACAGCTCTACAGACAATACAATTCTTTCTAGTGGCGATCCACTCGCTTGAATGGATTCTAGCTCGTCACATTTAGCGTGGTGTTTGCCAGACGATGGAGCTAGTACTAGCGGGAAATAACGTCCGAAGCGCTCCAGAGGGATGCTGAAGTATGCGGCAAAGAGTTCAGCAACACTTGACCGTACTTTCATGGGTTCGCCGCGTCTGATCACCACTTTTCCTTTTACGAGCATGGGCAAGCATGACGAGAAGGCAACGAAGCATCATTGCGCTGTTGAAATAAGTCACAACGAATAGAGAGTCTTGAGTACAGTCGCTCTTCACGCATTTCGCTGTATCGCAGACTGCAAGGCACGACTTGCTCGTGCCGAAAAGCACCAACATGTTCATTCACCAATCGTCCACGTGCTTATCATCTATCGACCATGAACGCTGCCGGGGTGCTTCCAACTACAGCAACAACACACCAAATGCTAGTAGTGCACCTGGGCAAGGCAATAACACCAACCAATTATGCTGCTACCCTAGCAAGAACTGCCAGAATCTGCGGGTCGTTAAGCGGAATGGAGAGCTGCATCGCCTGTGCGAGTACCACCGCATCAAAGCCAACGTGAACCAGCGGAGGCTCGAGCAACGCCGTCGAATGAGAAATAGTCAAGACGCAGCGATGCAAGCAGACGCCACCAGGGCGATTCGAGAAGAGGAGTCGGGACGCTATTCTCTCCCCGATCTATTAACCGGCGACGCTGGACTGGACGCGAGCGAACTGCAGTTTATGGACGAGTTCCTCGCCCAAACCGAGATCGAGTTGTCTCCGGTCAATGTCGGCAGCCACGTTTTCTTCGACAGCAATGCTGACATGCGAATGTCCATTTGAAACGTTGGTGTTTTTGTAGATTGCTTGAGGCTCCGTGAGAATAATGCAGCGACCCTCAAATGAATAGAAATGCACATGTACATTGCCTACATATAAAGTCTGGCTCCTGCAAGTGTGCAGGTCACAATTGAAGGTCCTGCAAGTATGCAGTTCACAATGATTGGAAGCCACTTCAACGTGACCGCCATTGCTTGGATTGGAAGCACGGTCTGATCTGCCATTCGTGATATCCTTTCCAAAATGGTATCTGTCATCTATCATCATTGAGAAGTTATCGTTCTATAAACGCTCTTCACTATACAAACAACTGTCAATACAAAACGTATCTTCATCCTAGTCATCACAAGATCTCAAATCCAAAGAACCTTCCAATCGTGATATTTATCCTCGCCCAGTCAGCCTTCCACCACCGGCACAACCGGAAAATCTCCGTCTCGACCAAGTCAGTCATGGACTCCACCAAGTGGACGCCCGTCCGCTACTTGGCGTACGGCGTGGGGCACGTCCTCAACGACATGTGTGCGTCCACGTGGTTCTCCTACCTGCTCGTCTTCCTCTTGCACGCCGTGCAAATGTCCCCCGTGGACTCGGCAGTCGTCATGTTCTGCGGCCAAATAGCGGACGGCGTCGCGACACCTTTGGTTGGAGTGTTCTCGGACCGCTCCCGCGGGATCCCGTCCATCGGGCTGGGACGCCGCAAGACGTGGCTCGCGGGCGGCGCGTTGCTGGTGGTTCTTTGCTTTTTCTTCGTGTTCGCCGCGTGTGCCCCGAAGTGGGTTTCCACCAATCCGAGCCGCGTGGTGCTGCTGGTGTACTACTCTGCAGCGGCAAGTGTCTTCAATATCGGCTGGGCAGCCGTTCAAGTGTCGCATATGGCAATGGTGCCGGAGTTATCAGAGGACGATAACGTCCGCTGTGTCCTCAACAGCACAAGATACGCCTTCACCATCTTGTCCAATGTCTTGGTGTTCTGTGTGTTTCTAGTGCTGCTACGAGTCGTCGAGCCATTCGGTGTCCCGGATGCAGAGAAGTTCACGCTGTTGGCGTACACTTCTTTGGTGGTGGGCGGGATCTGCACTGCGGTGTTTTTACTCGGCACGCCCGAAAAATTGACAATGACGGAAGAGGAGATGCAGTCGACGGCTGAAGCCATCACGCAGAGTCCGTTGATGGCGGATCAACGAGACCGAGGACCGAACTCGCTGCCGTTTGAAGGATCGATGGGTGTTTCAGCTGGAGAAGTGGCAACGACGTCGGAACAAATGACGTGGAGCTGTTGGTTTCGAGTGGGAATGTTTTACGAAGTGGGGGTTGTGTACATGTGCACGCGACTGGTGGTCAACGTCACGCAGGTGTTCATCTCGTTCTATCTCATTGTCACGCTCCAGATGTCCGCGACGTCCATTGCGATCGTGCCTCTGCTGGTGTATCTTTCGGGTTTCTTGGCGACTTTCTTCTTGCGGTATTTGAACGAGTCGCTTGGACGCACTGGATCGTTCGCGTTGGGTGCTGCGCTTATCGTGGTGGCTTTGGTGTTGTCGTACTTCCTCACGCCGGAAACAGCCATTTGGGTGTACCCGTTCTCGATCGTGCTGGGGATGGGAAACTCCATTATCATGGTCACGTCAGTGTGTCTAGAAGGAGACCTTGTCGGAAACAACGTTGAAAGTGGCGCCTTTGTCTACGGTGCCATGAGCTTCACGGACAAGATTTCAAACGGCATCGCCATCCTTTTCATCCAGAACGAGCGTGAGAAACTGCAAGACTTGCCGGAGCAAGATGGCGAGTTCCTGCGTCAAGTGTACTGCATCCTGCCGTCCATCGCGGCGCTTTTGGGTCTGTGCACCGTTATGTTTATGACGCACTGCAGTGGTTCGGGAGACCGTCGGCGGCGCAAGGTGGAGAGTGCGTCCAGCAGTACAGCAGACGAAACCGAGATTCCCCTTGTGGATGACCAGAAGCTCAACGGGTATGGGTCGGTCTAGAATCTCTCTGACTACTGCAACAGTTTGCACTTACAGGATCGACGGGCACCGCTACGATAAAGCGCAGCCCCTCATTTCGCGCAACCTGATCTGCAAGATAAACACACTTAATGCTATCTACTACGTTTCATTCTACACCTTCTACCAGTTCAGGTCGGATATGTAGTACTACAGTACTATCAGTTGGAAGGTGGTCAATTTCGGAGGCAGCATGCTGGACATGTTTGCAGGTAAAGGAATGATATACATTCTCTGCTGACGGTCATCACCCTAAGCTTGCTCGTCGTATCACTTGAACTTGATTTTTATGATTTGGTAGAACTGCTCCGCGTAGGAAACAAGCATTAGTGCTCCTTCAGCGCTCGAACTTCTCTCTGACCACAGCTACAATAGAGCCACGTTATGTCGGACTTCCGCGGTAAGGCCGACATCGGAACGTAACCTCTGACCAGCATGGCATTTCTCTTTCGTCTGCAGGAAAACAGCCCAGTTACGCGGACAAGTTAGCATTACAAATGCTGAATTCAGTGATTCCCATGCTCGTGAGATAACAAAGAGCCTTCCACTTAGCGACGTAAATCTTATCCTTTGGTCGAGTGTACTGAGCACTTCACTTGAGTCAAGCGCATACACCTCAACTCGACTCGACAACGATGCCAGTATCTATGCAACGAAATGGCTCCGAGAGAGGTGCCGCTCGGCGGCATGGGCGCCGTTGCCTCCAGGCTGAATTAAAGGGTTCGTCATTCCGGAATTCGAGGAGATCGACACACCACCAGAACCAACAACATTCCAGGACAAAAGTCATGTCCAACAACACTGTGGCAAGAACACCAGATGAAGGCACCACTTGTCTGTACGCAAGCAAGCGGTGCACAAACCCGAGAGCAACGAAGCGCAATGGACAGCTGCACCAGTTCTGCGAGACGCATCGACGGAAGGCCAACTTCAGTCAACGCCAACTGGACCAAAAGCGGCATCTGCAGCAAGAATTGGCTCGATTGCAGCAATCATCGACGCCAGTATCGATCCCTCCGCAGTTCGCCAACACTCCATTAGACGACAATGGAGAGCTCGATCTCAGCGACGAAGAGATTGAACTGTTACTGGAAATGGTCTCGGCTCAGCAGCAGTAAAGTTCGCGGTGGGAATAATCAGTGGGCGCAGTGATTATGCGCGCACTTAGGACCAAATGGTGTTTAGTCCAGACCTAATTACATAATAAGATAAGTACGCTTTCCGAACTTGACCTCACTCCCGAAAATACCCCTTTGGAGGCGAAGATGGAGACTCAGTCGCGCTCTCACGCGGCGCTGCTGCTGCTGCTCGTGCTCAGTGCCGTCACCGGCGTCTACTTCTTCTTCCAGTCTGCCCCTGAGGCGGAGTTGTACGTCGTGATTCGTTTTCTATCTCTTCGTTTCTATTTCTAACCGTATTTTATTTTTTGTGTCGAAATAGTCCGGAGTGCGAACCTATTTCTGTGTCGTACGTCATTCGAGGCGTGCTGCCGACCTGGTTAAATGGCCGCAATGACAAAATGGGGACAGTGCAAGGACTCTGGCAATGCGCCAGTCAGTACCGTGAACATCACTCGGCATTCGTGCTCAGCAGCTTTTGTATCGTGTACATCACGTTGCAAACTTTGCGATCCCTGGACCAATTGTGCTCAGCATTTTGTCCGGAGCGATGTACCCCTTCCTACAAGCCCAATTATTAGTGGCTTTCTGTGCCACTACTGGTGCTTCTTTATGCTTTATGCTCTCCTATTTCCTCGGCCGTGGGGTCTTCAGTCGTCTGCTAGCAGGCATGATCGGCCGGTTCAAGGAAAAGGTAGGACCAAAATCTGGGTGTATGCAATTTATCAGGACATAAGTTCTTACTGTGATTTTTTCTTATGTTTGTAGATTGCTCAAAACCAGCAGAACTTGTTCTACTATCTACTGTTCCTGCGGATCACCCCGCTACTGCCGAATTGGTTCGTCAACATTGCGTGTCCGCTTGTCGACGTCCCTTTCAAGTATTTTTTCCTGGCCACTTTGATTGGTCTGGTGCCGGCGAATTTCCTGCATATCTCAACGGGAGCGACGCTCAACAGCGCTGCCGGTGCGTCGGGGGCAGTAATGCCGTCAACTTTGCCGTGCTCTTCTTGCTGCAGTTTGTCGCGCTTTTGCCGACATTATTTAAGGGCAAAATCGAGAAGTACGAGAAGGAGGCCTTCGAGAAGGCCAAAACCAAGTAAGGGCAAAGGTGAACCCTTTGGAATCGGTGCATATGCTAGAGTGTATCTTGACCGATGATTCCACTGCTGGGAGGTTCTCAGCGCTATGGCTAGACTTTGACCCTACAGGTTGGTGAATGAGATGTAGGTTTGCTTTCTAACGAGGGTCTTTTTCATTTGTTGTTTTATTCTGCTGTCTCACCTCCAAGACGACCCGCAAGACGTTTTCTTGCTGCATTGACTAACTGGAAGGCATCAACATCGTCGTCGTAAAACGATGGAGAGGTGAAAATAGAGGTGGTTGATGACTCGGATGACAACATAGATGACGATAACGGGCGGACTGGGGCTACAAAATCACAAGTCGAAGATTCGGGTTCTCCGGAGTCGCTGGATTCCTCGACTAGGCTGTCGTAAATCTTCCCATTGAGTATAGGGAAGCCATCACTTGTCCGATGTGCTGGAACATTTGCCTGTGCTTCCTTTTGCGGGGAAGTGGAGCGTAAATGACTCGGCAACGTTGTGTTTTGGCCACGTCGTCAGCTATCTCGGAGTTTTTCCGCAGCATTCCTTTGGCACGAACTGCTTTCCAGTACTGCTCCGGTTCCGTGACGCTGGATGCATCACTTCAAGAAAACATGTCAGACGACGAAAGTAAAGAAACGACTAGTTAATAGTTGCTGCTCAACTCACTTGAATCCCCAGATATTTTCAATTGAACGCTGGAAGAGCTGGGTCTGGAATAAATGCGTGCAGAAATCTCGGAGGCTCGGGTGCATGGCCAAAAATCCACGTTCATCAAAAACCACGGTTTCATTGGAGCTCATGCTGGACGACGGCGAACTCAGTGCCTTCGTACAATATTTGCGCACCTCTTTTAAGAGCCTGACAACAACCAAAACAGAAATGGTATGATCAGCAACGGAAGGAACGACGAGTGATTTCGGTGTGGTGCCTACCTCATGGCGAATGCAGAAAAAGATTTTGGATCTCGCTCCACTTCTCCACCAGCTCATCATGGCGCTGCAAGGCCTTTCCCACGTCGGTGTCTGTCGGCTGTGAGGGAACAAAGGAAGCAGGAATGGGTCGGTCGTTATCATTTAACCCACGGCCAATGCTGTGCCTGGTACGCTGATTTGCTGGCCAAATGGAGAGTTTGCGCAGTGTGTGAAGAAGCTTCCTCGCCTTCACGTCGGTCAGAGCCGGCAACACCTCGTTTGGTGGTAATCGAATATCGTTGTTGTCCAGATCAACCACAATTACACCTTCGGACATTAATCGTTCAAGCCGTTGATCTGAACGAATCCCCATAAAAAATGGCACTGGAGCACAAATGAATTCAACTAAGGACTGGAACCGGAAACCACATGTTAGTCCACACCATGGTCGCTTTAGATGCCACCACAAATCCTTACCAGTGGGAGAAGCGGGATATAAACTTGCTGACACTCGAACGGATATAGTAGTGCTCTCAAGGTCTCTGCAACATGAGTCAGGATCGGACGACTTGCTGAGCTCAGCACAACCTTCTTCTCCGTCAGCAAGTAGCCGTATACCTGTACAAATGTCCGCGAGTGTGAGCGCATTACACATCAAAGAACCCATAGTGACAACAGACCTTTAAAATGTTGTCTGGGTTGAGGCATTGGAAAAGGATCGTGAAGTCGACTTCTGTGGGTGAAAGCAGCGGCAAGTTCGGTGGAAACCCAGAGAGTAAGCACGTTGTGTCGTCCAGTTTGAACGCTGTCTGAGTTACGTTTGCTCGTGGAAGTGGTGTTTGTTCCAAAAAGTTGAATATGATCGCCTCGATGTGCACATTCGTCACATTTGACAGTGAAAGTCGGTAGAGATAAACCAAGAAGTCTCGGAACGTCTGGAACAGAGGAGAACTGGAGAGAACGCAGAGGCACTTGGGTGCGTAACATTTCCACTTGGTTTGTCCCTGTTGAATATCCTTCAGACTCACCCAGGACGGCAGATTTGCGGTCCGGCCCTTCTCGGTAGCTGACATCAAGCCGAGAACATCCATAGGGTGCTTCTCTTCCCAAAAATGCAGGCAAGTTCCGTATGATCGTACGCCTTTAATGTCTACGCATTTGTTTGTTAACGAGGTTAGTGATACAGCCAGCGGAGTAATGATACCCTGTGGAGCAGTACGCACCAGTGAGGACGATGTCAAATGTCTTGGGGAAAACGATTCAGAGCTCAGATAGATGTCGTCAGGGAAGCAGAATTTTGAGAGCTCCTCGGGGAGATTGCTTTGGGTTGGTAACACGTCCACTACCTCAGGCTCGAGTCGAATATCTGACACAGAAGTTGATCGGCTTATGTCTACACCTGCAGCTCTATTTTTCCCGCTGAGCACAACAACACAATCTGCTATGCCAGCGCGTTTGGTCCGTAGTCCGGTGGCTGAAATTTTCGCTGCGCAGCAATAACGCAGACATACCGGGTGTTCGGATTAGAGCTGACAAACGCAGTTTAATCGGGGATGGACGGCACATACGCTTGCTGATGACGCTTTCAGGGCAGACTGTTTTCGTGGATACAAACAATCACCAGAGAAGATGGAGATATTGTGTGCCCCAGTGTGCTTCGCTGTCAACAAGTCAATGATTTCGCAAAAACCGATGGGGTCTAAGCATGAGCAAAAATATAAGACCTCAGACATTGCACAACCATTGCTGCTGACACCTACCTGCTTCAGCCAACCAGCAAAAGTACTGAAGCACTCCTCGTTCCGTTAGACCGCCGTCTTGGTGGTCAAAGCTTTCTAGCAGCCATTGCAGGGATTCCGGTGACACAGCATTGTGCCCGCACGCTCTGCTCAGAAGAGTAAGGTCAGGATGGAGGATCACGCCTTTTTCTCAGGATCAAGTTCACCAAATGCCGCTGCAAGCACGAAGCGGTAGAACGGTGCAAGACTCTCTTCCTGGTCTTGCGATGTATCACGTACTTCACCTTCGGCTGGAGTTGGATACAGACTTTCAGCTAGGAAGAATTTACGCCTGACTGCCAAGATTGCTCGAATGTAGCTGCTCTTTGCGCTCAAGATATCGCTACTCAAAACTGGATCCGGTGCTTGTCCACACGAATCAAGGTTTCTCAATGCGTTTTCGAGCAATTGTTTTTCCGCTTCACAACCTCGTGGCAGCTGTGTTGCTAGCTTAAACTGAGCCATGGCCAAGTTATGATAGAGCCGACCTCGAGAGAAGTTGAGCCCTCCTTTAGAATGCTGCACGAGAAAGCGATACATTTTCTTGGCTTCCCAGTAAAAATTTCCGGGGACGACGTTTTCGAAAGCACGATAGTGCTAGTGAAGAAAGGTTCTCGAGTGGTGGGTCTCTCGTCGATTTGGCTCGTTTCATCGAAGCAGCACCCTAGCTCGAAGTCCACAACAACCTTCTTGCAGTGTGCTAAGACATCTCCATATGCGGCCAGACAATTGGCACGAAGATAGAGACTGAACAAATATCTGTCGTACAGAGCGCTAGCTGCCAATGCTTCGTCATCGTCCCCACTTCCGACACTCGACGTGTCATCGTCGTTTTCACTTGGAGAATCACTTGCTCTGGCGGTGGTGATTAGAGCGCTCAACTCGTCACTAGCTTGCGTCAATTTACCCGATGCGAGTGACAACGTCTCCATGGCCAAGTCCAGCGTAAATAATGTCGAGCTGTCTCGCCAGAGATCAGAGTCCACCGTGTACACGCGTGCGTTCGTCACGTAAAACAGCTCTTCGTAGTTATACACCTTCGTAGTGCTTTTAAGCACCTGAGATGCGAACACGTAAAGGGACCGACCAAAACGCGCGAGAAATTTGGCACGAAGCAGCGGTGATGTCTCGACATGAGTGATAACATCCGAATACTTTTCACCTGCTGAGACCCAAACATCCAGCATGTGCGGTACCGTGTTGGGGTCATCCGATCGCTTAGATAATGCGTGCCGTTGTAACTCACTCGCCAGGAACGCGTATATTTCATCGGCTTCGTGGGATAAGGCGGTCAATTGCTCGAGCTCACGCTTTTTCATTTCAGCCAGAGTTTCTGGATCAATCTGACATGTGGGTGTCCGCGAGACAGCAGAATCAACGCTGGAGTCACTCTCATACGTCGTATTTTCCACCTCACCGTCTTCACCAGCGTCTAAATCCCACGTAAACTCCGCATCGAAATCCTCTTCGTCCTGCTTTGCTGGATCTACGTCCTGTTCTGCAGGGTTGACGTCCTGTTTTGCTGGATATACGTCGTTCATAGCTGGATTTGCAGGTACATAACTTCCAGATGGCTGCTTCATCCTCAGCAGTGCAGGACATCCGCTTTGATAATCAACTAACGAATCTTCTCGGTGCATCTTGTTAAATTCCAGCAGGAAATGGATTCGAGCGCGGTTGAATTCTGCATTTCTCTTCAGGTAAGCGCCGCCTTTTGCTCCGAGATAGTTTGACATGTGGTGTAGAATTGCCTTCAAGCACTGCACTCCAAGCTTGCTCGTCAGCACAACCTTATCAAGATTCACGATGATTTTCTCTTTGGTCTTCACGAGTCGAGGAACAGCAAGAAGAGCGATGTAGCCGATCACCTCAATCATTTTTGTACATGTGATCTCCAGTCTAGTTGGCTCCTGGCCATTTGAATCCACCAGAGATATCGCCACCCGATTATCGTAATTTGCTGCCGCGGAATCGACAAAATGTCGAGACTTCTGCTCGCTAACAGCGTGTTCTGTGCGCGTACAGTGCAGAAATACCTTACAGATTTCACCTGAGTTTATCGGTATGGTTGTCGGGACAACATCTCTTACAAATCTGTGGAAGTCGTGATACCGCAGTACGCAACGCTGTTGTGGTAACCCAACGTTAGCGCTGTACGAAGTCGCAAGATCACCTACAGTTTTCGCGAAGCGTTCGGTTAAAACCTGAATCTTCTCCTTTGTTACAAGTTCATCCATTTGGGTCCATGAGAGTGTATCCGCTCCACCAGCACGTTGCTCTACTTCATGGTACGGGATTATGTGCCGAATAGCCAATTTCTCCAACGACATCTCCTTTGAAGACTGTCTCGGGTACATGAAGCACGCTACATCTACAAGTGCGTCGAGAAATTCGTCGAATGTAGCTCCTGCACTTCCATCGTTCCCGCTACGAAGATTTGTCTGCGCACCTCTGAAAGCCAACGCTACTCGCTTATCAAAATTCAGCTTGCGCTTCCGCTGGAAAATCGTCTTTGCAGTAGCTTTCTGAAGGAGATGCTTGAACTGGTAGCTCGTGATCCGGAGCGTCTTGGTCTGTCGGTTCTGCAATGCGCTAAAGACAAACAGATCGAATAGTTGATTGTGGATCCAGAACGGATCGTTGATATTTGCTGATTCATCCGTTGTTCTCGTTGCCATCGTTCTTGCGCGTTCTCGTCGCTTGAGCTGCAGAATTGCAGGGTGAAGGTGCACCGACTCCAACAATTTATCGTCCGCTAAAACATTGCCAAGCGGGTCATAAAGCTCGTATTTGGCCGGCTTAATTTGCCAGTATCGAGCCACGTCTTGCTTCAATTGTCCAGCCAAGTACTCGAAAGGAACCCAGCTGACGTACTTCCGGAGTGCTGTGCCCTCTGAAATATTGGACCCATCGGGCTGAAGTCTGGCCACCTCATTTTCAGTCGGAACCACAACGACGTGCACTCGGTTCATGGGAAAGTATGCAGGACAAGCTCCTCAGTCAGCATGAAGCGCTTGTAGTAGTGACGGCCGATGCAAGCCGACGCAATAACAACTACAACTATTTTCTGCGTGAGGTTGAGTCGAAACTGCTTTACCTGTGAGACGACACGAATTGATCGTTGTTTGGCAGTGATGACAAGGACAGCGACGAACAAAAAGAAAAGGAAGAAACAAGAAGCTGCACACCCTCGACGGGCAGCGCTGATAGCGGAGACTTCATGTAGGCAACTACGAAAGTCTTGTTATTTTCGTGTCGTGACGATGTCGAATTGTTGCAGTCCCAATCTCAGCGCTAGAAGTGCTCGAAGAGCATCATTCGACCCTGAACACGTTCTGCGTGAATACGTATAGCTCTGAAGCGTGAGTGAAACAGTTCCTCTTTGGTTTTAACCTACTTACCCAACGCAGCCGGTATTGCTGTATAGCCATGTAGAGCAATCGACCACTGCAAACGACACTCTTGACGACATCAGCTCAAGTTTTGAGCTCTCCTTCCACCAATATTGCGTTGCTCTGAGCACATTGATACATCACGGCTCACCTATCCAGCAATTTGAATGTACGCTGTGCGGACTACCTATTGGTGATCTCTTCGCATGACACAATGTGAATCTCTTTCGCACGTAGACTTGTATCACACCTACGCTGCCACAAATGAGCGCGGTATCGACCGATCCGAGCTGCTCGAACTGCTGAAAGAACATTCAGAGCTCGTCACCAACATCGTCATGAAAGAGGCCAAACTTCATACTACTACGGACCCACGCCACTTTGACAAGCTCTACACATGGCTGAAGAAACACTTTATTCTCCATGACGACTCGAGATGTGGGTTTCTGTCCGAGAAATCGGCGCTTGAGCTGCTGCAGAGCCATCCGACTGCGCTGTCGAACTTGAAATTCCAACTCGCACCATTCATCAGGAAAATGAAGGAGAACAATGCTCGATACGCAGAGCAAGCTGCCGCGGCACTGAAATCTGAGTAATTTTTCAACTATTTCCATTGGTGTTTAGAATTCGGGGTCATCGATCGGGTAATGAGCGGGTCCTCTTTTCGCTTGGGCTATCTGTCTGCGCAAATCATCACTGAGGTATTCGTAGTTGTCCACTTCGTCTTCGCCGTCGTGAGAATCCGAAACATTTTGTCGGCCGCGGGCGTTTAGATTATCATATTTGTTGTACGGTCTGTCGGGAGTTTTGCCGATGGAGTCCCAAGGGTTCACGTTCGTTTGTCTCTGTCTGCGGGCGTAGAGCTGCATGCCCACAGCCACAGCGATGACAATCCCGACATACAGGAACACGGTCCACTGAGAAGCTAGTGCTTCTCTTTCAGTGGGAAGCAAGCTGTGAAAAAGCACAAGCTCACTCTTGCCCTCGTTACCAGCAGCGACAAACGCGAGGTGAGAGCCCATTACCCCCTCCGAGAACGTCATATATGGACGGTCAGCAGCAACTGAATCTGTAGGCTTGTCCAGACTGGTGGAACAGAATGGGGCGAGAGTCACACCAGCTCGTGGCGATCTCGACACATTGAAAACCGCGATATCCTGCGGCCCTGCCGCGATCACAAAGGCCTTCGTCGTCGCTACAGTCACCGGAGAATGATCACCAGCTCTTTGAGACCGCGGACCGAGAAAGCAATTGGCACGGTTGGGTGTCGGCGGATCCTCCTAGGTTGAGACTGTACACCAGAACTTCCCCTCGTTCTGTGCCTGCGTACATGACGTCATGCTGCGCCGCGTCGAACCCGATCGAAGAAACTTTTGCCGACGACCCTGGACACACATGAAACTCTGTGCCTTGTGCACGAGTCATGGACGACAAAACCACGTCCGTCCCATTGCTGAAAGCCAACAGATTCCGTCGCGTGTCCAAGGCTGCGATCGAGGAATTCGTTTGCAACTGGCGCAAACTCGTCCCATTGAGTGCGAAAAACTCAATCCGTCCATCGGTTTGAGCCACCGCTGCGATGAATTGGCGGGAAGCCCTCGCGATAGTGATCGCTGAGGCTTTGGCGGATAATTGAACGTTCCGATGCTCTTCGAGAACTAAAATATACCCCGGAGGCGAAAATCGTGGCATTTTCGTTCTGCCAGATTCCGCTTTGCGGCTGTTTTTCTCCACAACTTTCAACATGTAGATGGTGATCATTGGCACTTCGTAGCTCACCACGAGACACAAGTGGTCGTCTTGGACATTAAGTGCAATGGACTTAATGTCTTGGTGCTGTGTCGTGAGCTGCAACATTTCAGTCGTCGGGGACAGATAGAACGCGATGCTGCCGCTTTTGTACGCCACGACGATCAACTCTTGGGAAATTGAAGCTCGAAGTTTCGTCATTTGCACGCCTGCAATTGGCTCTCGCAACGGAATGGAGGCTTGCTCGACGAAAAAGTGTCAAAAGTTGGTGCGATGTCGGCTGTGAAAGACGAGATTGCCAGCTCCAGCTGCCGTTCGATCGCGTCGGCAACATCCACTTTTGTCCTTACGTCCACATTTTTGTCTCTAGGTGCCGCCTGGTTCAGTTCATCGACCCAGACGGTGCGCATTTTTTCCAGTACTTGCAGCTTTCTCTCTTGGAGCTTCACCATGTGCTGCACCGTCGCCAGTTCGTGCTGGAGAGTGGTTACCACGCTTTCTACACTCTTCTGTCTGTCACTCTGTGCTGCCGGTGCCTCTGGGTTGGCACCATGTTGCACTTGCTGCTCGGCTGAGACAGAAACGTCCGCGGACATAAATCTTTTGTCCTCCACAGAGCCGTCAGCTCGCACGGCAACTTCCACCTCGTCCACTTCGCTTCTCGCCAAGTGGCACAGCACGAAAAGCATAGAGACGAGCAGCAACAATCTCGCAGCCATGCTGCAGCAAGTACGTCGCTTCAAGATACAACGGCTTCTTAAGTTCGTTTTGCTCCTCTTCTGTACGACTGGTGCGAACTTAACACTAGTGCAAACACTTTTGACTGGAGAAGCACTTTGAGTTGCCGTGGCAGGAAGCTCATCGCGTTGCGCAGCTCAGCCAGAGTCGATAGAGAGCTGCATCATGATGAACGGACAGTACATGGAAGAGGAGCAGGCCATGGGCGCTGGAGTGGAGGAGCACGAGATGGTGCGAGCTTTTTTCCTTACCTTAACTGCTGAACATGTTGGAATTTGTATACCCAAGTGCAAAATGTGTCTAATATATATATATTTTTTACTGGAGAACTAATGATTATTGTTTCTTGTTATTTATTAAGTATGTCTTAATCTGATTGCATGATGACCCCATCTGTAGTAATCTCTACTCTTTCTTGCCGTAGAACAATCCCCACTTCTGGTCGCCCTCGCCGCAACGAACCAGTTTCGCCTCCCAGCCGTCCACAATGTACTTGAAATCCTGCTCGCTCGTCTCCGCAACGAACTCGTCCTTGTGCGACAGCGTGCGACTCAATTCCTCCTTCAGCACCTTCACAAAGTGCTCCGTGCGGTCCTCCGCCACCACCGACGTGAAACCCACAGACTCCAGCACACGACCGTACTGCGACGGAGACAGCAAGTGGTAGCCTCGACCGGCCACGTACGCCTTGAAGCGGTCCGTCGACTCCTGCTCGCCCTGGCAGTAGTCCGAGATCAGCACGCGACCGCCAGGCTTGAGCCAGCGGAAGAACTTGGCGAACAGCGCACGCTTGTCGGCGATGTGCAGGATCGTGTCGCGAGAGTAGACGACGTCGAAGGACGCGTCTGGGAACTCCTTGGTGGTGGCGTCGCAGATCTCGAACTCCACGTCGACGCTCGGGTCCGCCATGGACGTCTCGAGTGCTCGGTGCACCATGTTGGTGGACAGGTCGATGCCGACGACAGAGACGCCGAACTGACGAGCCATGTAGAAGTCCGCCTCCGATGCCGCAACCAACGTCCAGCACTCGCTCGCCTGGCTTCAAGTTGAGCTTCTCGACGAACTCGGTGGTGGTGCCTTGTCCGCCCGTGCTGATGTACCCTTGTCCGAAGATCTTCTCGTACCGGGTGATACTCTGGTTCGAGTACTGTTGTTCGTCCAGGAACTTCTGGAACGTGGCAACCGAGTCGTTGTCGGAGTCAGCGGACGCTTGTTTCGTGTCCTTGGTGTAGCTGAAGTACACCTGTCCGTTGTTCTTCTTGACCTTGCGGTACACGGCGACGCTCCCGGACGACTCCAGGTTAAAGTACCCAATGCCCCCATTCTCCTCCTCGGACACTGCAGATCCAAAAGCGCCGATATAGAAACCAGGGTGGCGGTAGTGCGTGGGGTTTGAGCTCCGTGTGAGGTCTCCTGATTGTTTAAAGCAGGACTCTCGGAAGAAGATTTTACCCCAGGCCGTAACCAATGAATGGCCTTCTTGGCAAACTCCTTCACCTCCTCGTCCTCCATGTACATGAAGATCCAGTTGGAGAAAATGACGTCAAAAGAGTTGGGCTCTGCCTCCAGATTGACGACATCTTTGCACAAGAAGTTGATGTTGCCTAGATGGCCATTGGTGGTGGCGTTCACCTGGATAAAGTCCTCAATGAACTCCACAGCAGTGACGCTCTTGGCTTTCTTGGCAATGACAGATGTGTATCTCCCGATCCCAGCAGCTAGTTCCAGGACATCTCTACCTTCCATGGAAGGCGCTTTGTCCATAATCTCCGGCAGCTCCAGTTGAGTCAACGACTTGGCATTGGAGTCCAGCATCATGGTCTCTACTGTAGCTTCCGATCTACAAAAAGTGACGAGGCATTTTTGCACACGTTAGCATAAGCTAAGACACCGGAATGAATCCTATGTATCAAATAGATTACCTGTGGGCTTCCCAGTAGGATTTCATCTGCTCGCGGGCTACGTCTACAGTCATGTTATCTGTCGGTGTTGCACTCAAGTTGTGGGTTTGGTTGAGAATGGAAAGTGAGTCCGGTCTTTCGTCTGCACTCATGGGCTAGAGAGCAAGTAAGCAAGCCAAAGAGCTAGTGAAGATGAAGAAGGTGCTCCTCCCAATCAAATGCTGCTGTATGGTGACTCCGACCGCAGCTTCAAGCAGATTGGCCGTGTCTCATTTTCGTCTACACTGCCAGACGCTCGCCTCTATACTGAAATCAAGTACATGTACCCATCACCCTCTGCTACGTCATCAAGAACTTGCATGCAAAATCAGATTCGGCTCCATACGAATGTATCCATGTCTCTCTCCCATGACGTGCTTCCTGCACCTCGTTGCAGTTCATGGATACTATCAATTTATTTGTTTTTAGTCACTGTTCAGGTGATCTCAATCAAAATGCAAACAAAACTACCACGGCGATACTTGTGGTCTTGACGAACGTCCACTTAATACACCTCGAACGAACCGAACGGGTGGTCACCCGTCTGCAGCGTGAAAGTAGCACACAACGGGTTGGCAATGGCCGTCTCGTTGTACACGTCACAGTCCGTCTCGGGCTTGATGGCGATAACGTAGTCGGCGTCCTCCGCCACCTTCTTGAGGCCGTTGCCGATCTGCGGGTAGTACACGCTCCAGTCATCGGCCGACAGCGTGAACGTCACGGTCTGCGATGCGCCTGCCTCGAGACTGATCTTGGAGAACTTCTTCAGCTGCTTCACCTCCGGGACTGAGATGGTGCGGAACGGCTGCGTCAGGAACAGCATAACGACCTCCTTGCCGGCAATCTTGCCGGAGTTGGTCACCACCACCGACACGTCGATCGTCTCGGCGCTGTTGGTCACGTTGGTGCGGCTCAACTTCAGGTCCGAGTACTCGAACGTCGTGTAGCTGAGACCGGCACCGAATTCCCACTGCATCTCACAGTAGTCGCCCGAAGCGCACTGGGTGCTCACGAGGTGGTTGTACGGCATCATGATGTTGGCGGGGTCCTTCGGGTACGTAATGGGCATGCGGCCGCTCGGGTTCACACGGCCGTAAATGATCTCGGCAACAGCTTGGCCGCCGAGCTCACATGGCAGCATAGCGTTGATCACAGCGTGGACGTTGCTCGGCAGGTCTCCCAACAAACGCGGGCGGCCCTCAACCAGCACAACGATAACCTTGGTGCCAGTCGACGCAAGCTCGTTCACATACTCGATCTGACCAGCAGGCAGGTCCAGGTCGTTGATGTCGCCGTTGGTCTTTTCCGTGTAGTGAGTCTCTCCGATGACTGCGATCGTGTACTCGGCCTGGCTGGCAAGCTCCTTGGCCTTCGCGAGGTCATCCGTGGTGTAGTTGCCGGTGATGTTAAGACCGTTGAAGTAAGTCACGGACTCGTTGGCAATCGCCTGGAAACCAGCCTTCACGCTGATACCGTTCGGGAACATGTCGTTACCGGAGTATCCCTGCTGGCTGAGAGTCCAGCCACCACATTGGAGACCGACATCATCCGCCGACGGACCAGTCAGGAAGATTTTCGCCGACTCGGCGATAGGTAGCACGCTGTCGTTGTTCTGCAAGAGCACAATTGATTCACGAGCGCCATCCAGAGCAGCGGTGATGTCCTCGTCGTTGCCAACGAGGTCAACCAAGTCTGCGCCGGGCACAGGGTTCTCGTACAGCCCCAGTTTGAGCTTGAACTTGATCACGCGGCGAGCGGACTCCTTCACGCGGTTCAAGTACTCCGGGTTGTTCGCAATGAGTGCCTTGGTGGCGTTAATGAATCCATAGTCACTGCTTGCCATCGTCATGTCAACCGACGTGCGCTTGACAGAAAGCTGGGATGCCTCCTCATTGTTGCGAGCAAAGCGGTGGAACGTGTTCAGGTGCTGGATCTCAGCGAAATCCGACACGACCATGCCATCGAAGCCCAAATCTTCGCGGAGAAGCGTCTTCATCAGCTTCGCATTGGCGATAGTGGGGATGCCGTTCACGGAAATGTAGTTCTCCATGACCGACATCGCGCCGGCATCGTGGGCAGCTTTGAAGGACGGGAAGAAGTAGTTGAGCAGCTCGAAGTCGGAAACGGTGACACCGTCCTTGTCGTGGCCGGTGATAGTCTTCGAGTATGCGATCCAGTGCTTCATGCATGCAGACGTCTGGTTGTTCTCCTGCATTCCTCGGATGAGCGAATCCGCCATGACCGACACGAGGTACGGGTCCTCTCCGAACGTCTCCCATGTGCGTGCCCACAACGGGTTCTGCGAGATCTCAAGAACGGGGCCGAAGATCCACGGCGTGCCGGAAGCTTGAGTGTCGCGACCAGTGATGCGGCCCATTTCGTACACCAGCTCCGGGTTGAACGTAGCTGCAGCGTTGATCTGCTGACCGAACATAACGGCACCCGTGGTGAATCCTGCGCCGTGGGTGGAGTCGATACCGAAGACGAACGGGTGGCCGTCGTTCTCCTCCATCACAATATCTTGGGCTCTGGACAGCACATCGCGCCATTCCTGGGCAGTCCAGCCGTATTTGCCTTCGTAGGAACTGGATTGCCACGGGCCACTCAAGTAGGAGCCGATCTTGAGCTTTGCGTACTCACGGAATGCATCCTCGTCGAACGTCTTGCTAGCGTTGAAGAATCGCGAAAATGCCACTTGAACCATCTGACCAACGAGCTGGTCTTCGGACATGCTGTCGACGATGAGATCCGTTTGGGCGTCCCATTGATCGGCGACGGCGTCGCGGGCTGCGAGGCCCATGGCCAAGCAGCACACTGCGGAGAACCACGACTTGAGCATACTTGTTGCGATCCCTTTGGTTGATTCGGTGCTGTAGTCGACTGTAAATTGGGGAATGAACGCTAATGAGACCACGGCATCCATGGCCCCGGATGCAAAGACCAAGCGGTAGACCTCTCCATTGGTCTGCAGAACATTTCGCCGTCGGCTTTCCAATCTCCGTCTTGCCATGAACTTCAACCACGCGCGTGCTCGACCCGGCTCGCAACAGCGGGCACTAGAAACGCAGGCCAGTGACAGGGTCAATCAACGATCGCAAGCTGTATCGACCAATTTCTGAACCAAGCGGGGTCCAAGCAATGCTTGAAGATGAGCTTTTAGTCAGTCGAAACGGGAATCCGCTACGCGTGACTCACCAAATTAACACAATTAATCTCGGCAGCTTGATCTTGTTGCAGCATTTTCATGCAACCTGAAGTGGATGGTGTCCGAGCGGAAACGTTTCTCGGTGCTTGGTCTCTGTGGTTTGTTGGAGAGCAGCGTCCGATAAACGTGGAGTTGTACGGGCCAACATGACCGCGAACGGATCCCTTGTGAATGAAATCGCCGCTGCTTTGCAAGCAGATGGTTGAACATGTGGTCAATTAACTGAGGGTTCTTCAGCATCATACTCGCTGATGTCCATGTTGGAGTCCCTCTACAGTATGAGGCTCATAAACAACGAGATCAACAACATCGCCCGCATTGCTGATGCCCTCATCATGGCTGTGTGGAAAAAGATCAAGTAGGCACAACTCTGGTGCACAAGTTGTGCAGCACAACCGTCTCGATGGACGCTGCAGTGTCATGGAAGAACGACTGAAGCAAACCAAACGCAAGAAAGCACAGACGAAGGGATCACATACCGGAAAGTGTATGCGGCCTTAAAAGTGTGGAAGTATCATGAATGTATTGTTGCTAGTTCAGCTCGTCCTGGATGCCTTGCTCCGTGATGGAGTAAATGGCCTCCGATTCGGGCAGAATGGGCGAGTCCACCACCTTCATCACTCGGTTCTCTCCACGTCCCTTTTTCAAGCGAAGTCTAGCATTTCACACAGCACATATCACACCAAAACTTCGTTACTCTCCATCAAAAGCTATCATTTTAAATGCATGTGTCAACGCACCTCGTGCACGACGCATGGGCCATAATGTTGCCACCAATAGGCTGCAGCGGGTCCTTTGCAAACATCCCCGAATCTGGGTTTGCCGTCATCTAATCAACCACAAAGAAAAGTTAGCAACCCGAAAAAGCTACAACACTCTGTAGACAAACCTGGTTCGTGATCACAACTGCAACACCGAACTCATCTGCCATGCGTGTCAACGACCGCAAAAACCTACCCAAAACAAAATAAACATCAACACTCCACCTAAGAAAAATAAACTTCTGCAATCATACTTGGCCAGTTCTTGCTGTCTCGCCGCCAGCTCTCCACGCCCTGAATAATCTGTTCGAAATAGTGCCGTGGCACTGTCCACAATCACCAGAGCGTATCTGGACTCGGCCATCATAGCTGAAGCCTGGATCAGCAGTTGCATCTGGTGCTCCGAATTGTACGCACGAGCGAACGCCACGTTGTCCAGCACGCTGTCTCCATCCAGGCCATATCTCTCGGCAATGGCCTGCAATCTCTGGGGTCGGAAAGTGCCCTCTGTGTCGATATAAAGAGCTTTTCCTTCGCCTCCGCCACGATCCACAGGCAGTTGGCACGTCACACAAAGTTGGTGACACAATTGCGTTTTTCCAGTCCGGAACTCACCGAATAACTCGGTAATCGACCCCGTTTCAATTCCACCTACAAAGGAAACTAAAATCAATATAAAAACACATAAAATAAAAATAAAACCACTAACCTTTCAGTAATTCATCGACTGCAGTCGACCCCGTGGATAAAGTAATCAAGTCTTTCCTGCTCTCCAACACGTCCGCTGCCTAATTTAAAAAAATAAAATAAAATTAGTCTAAAACAATAAAATACCTAAACTTTTAGGTGAAAAAAGATATCATCGTCTAACCGACGGTTACGCACTGTGGTAAAGCCGACGTTCACCATCTCCCTTGCGGCTTTGAGCATTTTCTCTGCCTTCACTTCACTGATGCCTTTAATTGCCACCAGTTGCTTTTTCGTGGCCATTGCCACCGCGTCCACTGTGTGCATTCCTGCATCCTTCAGTTTGTTCACATCAGTTGCATTAATGCCTGCTTGTTCCAGAATATTCACCAAACGCGGTCCTTGCTGGCAAAAACAAAAGTTAAAGTAAAAATGAATAGTTAAACACATTTTTTGCACTTGGGTATACAAATTCCAACATGTTCAACAGTTAAGGTAAGGAAAAAAGCTCGCACCATCTCGTGCTCCTCCACTCCAGCGCCCATGGCCTGCTCCTCTTCCATGTACTGTCCGTTCATCATGATGCAGCTCTCTATCGACTCTGGCTGAGCTGCGCAACGCGATGAGCTTCCTGCCACGGCAACTCAAAGTGCTTCTCCAGTCAAAAGTGTTTGCACTAGTGTTAAGTTCGCACCAGTCGTACAGAAGAGGAGCAAAACGAACTTAAGAAGCCGTTGTATCTTGAAGCGACGTACTTGCTGCAGCATGGCTGCGAGATTGTTGCTGCTCGTCTCTATGCTTTTCGTGCTGTGCCACTTGGCGAGAAGCGAAGTGGACGAGGTGGAAGTTGCCGTGCGAGCTGACGGCTCTGTGGAGGACAAAAGATTTATGTCCGCGGACGTTTCTGTCTCAGCCGAGCAGCAAGTGCAACATGGTGCCAACCCAGAGGCACCGGCAGCACAGAGTGACAGACAGAAGAGTGTAGAAAGCGTGGTAACCACTCTCCAGCACGAACTGGCGACGGTGCAGCACATGGTGAAGCTCCAAGAGAGAAAGCTGCAAGTACTGGAAAAAATGCGCACCGTCTGGGTCGATGAACTGAACCAGGCGGCACCTAGAGACAAAAATGTGGACGTAAGGACAAAAGTGGATGTTGCCGACGCGATCGAACGGCAGCTGGAGCTGGCAATCTCGTCTTTCACAGCCGACATCGCACCAACTTTTGACACTTTTTTCGTCGAGCAAGCCTCCATTCCGTTGCGAGAGCCAATTGCAGGCGTGCAAATGACGAAACTTCGAGCTTCAATTTCCCAAGAGTTGATCGTCGTGGCGTACAAAAGCGGCAGCATCGCGTTCTATCTGTCCCCGACGACTGAAATGTTGCAGCTCACGACACAGCACCAAGACATTAAGTCCATTGCACTTAATGTCCAAGACGACCACTTGTGTCTCGTGGTGAGCTACGAAGTGCCAATGATCACCATCTACATGTTGAAAGTTGTGGAGAAAAACAGCCGCAAAGCGGAATCTGGCAGAACGAAAATGCCACGATTTTCGCCTCCGGGGTATATTTTAGTTCTCGAAGAGCATCGGAACGTTCAATTATCCGCCAAAGCCTCAGCGATCACTATCGCGAGGGCTTCCCGCCAATTCATCGCAGCGGTGGCTCAAACCGATGGACGGATTGAGTTTTTCGCACTCAATGGGACGAGTTTGCGCCAGTTGCAAACGAATTCCTCGATCGCAGCCTTGGACACGCGACGGAATCTGTTGGCTTTCAGCAATGGGACGGACGTGGTTTTGTCGTCCATGACTCGTGCACAAGGCACAGAGTTTCATGTGTGTCCAGGGTCGTCGGCAAAAGTTTCTTCGATCGGGTTCGACGCGGCGCAGCATGACGTCATGTACGCAGGCACAGAACGAGGGGAAGTTCTGGTGTACAGTCTCAACCTAGGAGGATCCGCCGACACCCAACCGTGCCAATTGCTTTCTCGGTCCGCGGTCTCAAAAAGAGCTGGTGATCATTCTCCGGTGACTGTAGCGACGACGAAGGCCTTTGTGATCGCGGCAGGGCCGCAGGATATCGCGGTTTTCAATGTGTCGAGATCGCCACGAGCTGGTGTGACTCTCGCCCCATTCTGTTCCACCAGTCTGGACAAGCCTACAGATTCAGTTGCTGCTGACCGTCCATATATGACGTTCTCGGAGGGGGTAATGGGCTCTCACCTCGCGTTTGTCGCTGCTGGTAACGAGGGCAAGAGTGAGCTTGTGCTTTTTCACAGCTTGCTTCCCACTGAAAGAGAAGCACTAGCTTCTCAGTGGACCGTGTTCCTGTATGTCGGGATTGTCATCGCTGTGGCTGTGGGCATGCAGCTCTACGCCCGCAGACAGAGACAAACGAACGTGAACCCTTGGGACTCCATCGGCAAAACTCCCGACAGACCGTACAACAAATATGATAATCTAAACGCCCGCGGCCGACAAAATGTTTCGGATTCTCACGACGGCGAAGACGAAGTGGACAACTACGAATACCTCAGTGATGATTTGCGCAGACAGATAGCCCAAGCGAAAAGAGGACCCGCTCATTACCCGATCGATGACCCCGAATTCTAAACACCAATGGAAATAGTTGAAAAATTACTCAGATTTCAGTGCCGCGGCAGCTTGCTCTGCGTATCGAGCATTGTTCTCCTTCATTTTCCTGATGAATGGTGCGAGTTGGAATTTCAAGTTCGACAGCGCAGTCGGATGGCTCTGCAGCAGCTCAAGCGCCGATTTCTCGGACAGAAACCCACATCTCGAGTCGTCATGGAGAATAAAGTGTTTCTTCAGCCATGTGTAGAGCTTGTCAAAGTGGCGTGGGTCCGTAGTAGTATGAAGTTTGGCCTCTTTCATGACGATGTTGGTGACGAGCTCTGAATGTTCTTTCAGCAGTTCGAGCAGCTCGGATCGGTCGATACCGCGCTCATTTGTGGCAGCGTAGGTGTGATACAAGTCTACGTGCGAAAGAGATTCACATTGTGTCATGCGAAGAGATCACCAATAGGTAGTCCGCACAGCGTACATTCAAATTGCTGGATAGGTGAGCCGTGATGTATCAATGTGCTCAGAGCAACGCAATATTGGTGGAAGGAGAGCTCAAAACTTGAGCTGATGTCGTCAAGAGTGTCGTTTGCAGTGGTCGATTGCTCTACATGGCTATACAGCAATACCGGCTGCGTTGGGTAAGTAGGTTAAAACCAAAGAGGAACTGTTTCACTCACGCTTCAGAGCTATACGTATTCACGCAGAACGTGTTCAGGGTCGAATGATGCTCTTCGAGCACTTCTAGCGCTGAGATTGGGACTGCAACAATTCGACATCGTCACGACACGAAAATAACAAGACTTTCGTAGTTGCCTACATGAAGTCTCCGCTATCAGCGCTGCCCGTCGAGGGTGTGCAGCTTCTTGTTTCTTCCTTTTCTTTTTGTTCGTCGCTGTCCTTGTCATCACTGCCAAACAACGATCAATTCGTGTCGTCTCACAGGTAAAGCAGTTTCGACTCAACCTCACGCAGAAAATAGTTGTAGTTGTTATTGCGTCGGCTTGCATCGGCCGTCACTACTACAAGCGCTTCATGCTGACTGAGGAGCTTGTCCTGCATACTTTCCCATGAACCGAGTGCACGTCGTTGTGGTTCCGACTGAAAATGAGGTGGCCAGACTTCAGCCCGATGGGTCCAATATTTCAGAGGGCACAGCACTCCGGAAGTACGTCAGCTGGGTTCCTTTCGAGTACTTGGCTGGACAATTGAAGCAAGACGTGGCTCGATACTGGCAAATTAAGCCGGCCAAATACGAGCTTTATGACCCGCTTGGCAATGTTTTAGCGGACGATAAATTGTTGGAGTCGGTGCACCTTCACCCTGCAATTCTGCAGCTCAAGCGACGAGAACGCGCAAGAACGATGGCAACGAGAACAACGGATGAATCAGCAAATATCAACGATCCGTTCTGGATCCACAATCAACTATTCGATCTGTTTGTCTTTAGCGCATTGCAGAACCGACAGACCAAGACGCTCCGGATCACGAGCTACCAGTTCAAGCATCTCCTTCAGAAAGCTACTGCAAAGACGATTTTCCAGCGGAAGCGCAAGCTGAATTTTGATAAGCGAGTAGCGTTGGCTTTCAGAGGTGCGCAGACAAATCTTCGTAGCGGGAACGATGGAAGTGCAGGAGCTACATTCGACGAATTTCTCGAAGCACTTGTAGATGTAGCGTGCTTCATGTACCCGAGACAGTCTTCAAAGGAGATGTCGTTGGAGAAATTGGCTATTCGGCACATAATCCCGTACCATGAAGTAGAGCAACGTGCTGGTGGAGCGGATACACTCTCATGGACCCAAATGGATGAACTTGTAACAAAGGAGAAGATCCAGGTTTTAACCGAACGCTTCGCGAAAACTGTAGGTGATCTTGCGACTTCGTACAGCGCTAATCGACGAAGCTCCGCGAGCTACCAGTTCCGACTTTATTTCTCAGTGAGTAGACGTAGACTTGGTCGGCCGAAAGCGAGGAGTATTCTACAGCAAAAAGTTGCAGTGATAACTGATGATGAGTCCTGCGTGCAATCAAGTGTGATGAGTAGATCCAGTGGACCTTTCGTTTTACGCGATACAGTAACTCTGACGTGCAGCAGATCAATCATACAGACAACGCAGAGGATTTGCGTGCAACAAGGAGTTGCAACTTTAAAAGTGACGGAGGAATCCCGATTTTCAAGTTCGTGTCATGCAAAGAGTTCATCCTTGTGCGCCGTGCACTACTTCAGTACACCTTGGAATGAGGGATGAATGCGTCCGTTGTTATATTGGCCGTAACTACATGCAGAGCTTGCTTTACTTACTTCTGGGTGAATTGGACCCATATGATAGAAGAGCAGCACGCCACAAGGTTGTCAGCTAGATAATGGAAGCAAGATGCACTGGCAGATCAACCGTCTAGAGCTTTACGACTCATTCGGCAACGGTTTGGAGGTCAAAAACGTCGTTGGAGTCAATCACCCCAACTCTACGAGTAAGCAACTCAAGCATCGAAAATTGATGGCAACCAAGACATCGGGTGCAAATTCCATGGATCTGTCCTGGATCCACAATCGATCGATTCGTCTTCGATGGATTGAAGAACAGATCCCAACCGAGACAGTACTCCTTCGCTTATAAGACACAGCTTGTTCGACCAAAGACGTACGATAGCTTTTCTGATAAGGTATCATGCCGCATGACAACAGAAGAAGCGTACTTCCTTACATCATTGCGCAGTAACCAGCTTGGCATGACGTCATGGCGCTTGTCGTCATTGCGACGACTCCTGATGTGCAGCAAAGCCAATCCAAGACCGCCAACGCAGAGGATCGTGTGCAAAAGGGTGTCTTGCAACTTCAAAGGTGACGAAGCAGTCTCGCCTTTAAAGTTCATTGCCGTCCGGCTACTGCACTGTACATGTCAAGGGAGTCTTGCCCTGGAAAGGGCAAGTTGTACCATAGAATGCATCGGCTATGCATAGAATGTATCGGCTATGCATGGAAGAACACGCAGTATCCGTACGAGCCAATCCGATCTCGTCGTCTGTCTAAACTGATCCCTCGAAACACGGCAAACGCCAGAGAGGAGGGTGATGTGCAAGCAACGCCGGACGCACCTTTGGTCTCATTCTTCAATTCCCCAAGAACCCCCCAAGTCCAAATGACGATCGACTCGACTCGCGAACAAATGAAGTCCTACTGGACGGAACATAGCTCCACTGCTAGTGTTGAGACCATGATGCTCGACTCCAATGCCAAGATCCTCCATGAACTGGAGATGCCTGAGATCATGGCGAAAGCTCCAAAAATGGACAACAAGGATGTCTTGGAACTCGCTGCCGGGATTGGACGCTTCACGTCCATCATCGGCAAAACGGCCAAGAGCGTCACCGCCGTGGAGTTCATTGAGGACTTCCACAAGGCCAACGTGGCTACTAATGGCCATCTTGACAACGTCAACTTCTTGTGCAAAGATGTCGTCAATCTGGAGGCAGAGCCCAACTCTTTTGACGTCATTTTCTCCAACTGGATCTTCATGTACCTCGGTGATGAAGAAGTCAAGGACTTTGCCAAGAAAGCTGTCAAGTGGCTTCGTCCCGGCGGCAAGCTCTTCTTCCGAGAGTCCTGCTTTAGACAATCGGGTGATGTCAAACGTAGCGCGAACCCGACGTACTACCGCCACCCGAGCTTCTACACGAACGCCTTCGGTTGCGTCGTGTCCAAGGAGAAGAATGGGGGCATTGGGTACTTTAACCTGGAGTCGTCCGGGAGCGTCGCCGTGTACCGCAAGGTCAAGAAGAACAACGGACAGGTGTACTTCAGCTACACCAAGGACACGAAACAAGTGTCCGCTGACTCCGATAACGACTCGGTTGCCACGTTCCAGAAGTTCCTGGACGAACAACAGTACTCGAACCAGAGTATCACCCGGTACGAGAAGATCTTCGGACAAGGGTACATCAGCACGGGCGGACAAGGCACCACCACCGAGTTCGTCGAGAAGCTCAACTTGAAGCCAGGCGAGCGAGTGCTGGACGTTGGTTGCGGCATCGGAGGCGGAGACTTCTACATGGCTCGTCAGTTCGGCGTCTCTGTCGTCGGCATCGACCTGTCCACCAACATGGTGCACCGAGCACTCGAGACGTCCATGGCGGACCCGAGCGTCGACGTGGAGTTCGAGATCTGCGACGCCACCACCAAGGAGTTCCCAGACGCGTCCTTCGACGTCGTCTACTCTCGCGACACGATCCTGCACATCGCCGACAAGCGTGCGCTGTTCGCTAAGTTCTTCCGCTGGCTCAAGCCTGGCGGTCGCGTGCTGATCTCGGACTACTGCCAGGGCGAGCAGGAGTCGACGGACCGCTTCAAGGCGTACGTGGCCGGTCGAGGCTACCACTTGCTGTCTCCGTCGCAGTACGGTCGTGTGCTGGAGTCTGTGGGTTTCACGTCGGTGGTGGCGGAGGACCGCACGGAGCACTTTGTGAAGGTGCTGAAGGAGGAATTGAGTCGCACGCTGTCGCACAAGGACGAGTTCGTTGCGGAGACGAGCGAGCAGGATTTCAAGTACATTGTGGACGGCTGGGAGGCGAAACTGGTTCGTTGCGGCGAGGGCGACCAGAAGTGGGGATTGTTCTACGGCAAGAAAGAGTGAGCGATCTCAAGAACCGTGGATGCAGCCTACGGTTCGGTACTCAGGAACGGGGATATAGTGTATCGTTAGTGGGGTGCAGATCATACGAAGATGGGATGTGCAGCCCATGTTATTGTTTGATGAAATAAATTGCTTAACTGGCTGGCATGCTTGCGTTGGTAGAGCTCTACACGATGCACAGGTGAATGCGTTAGTGTCCCGAACCGGCCGTTGATTCTTCCCACCATTTCGTTCACGCTCGCCGCCAAGTGCTGATATTCCTGCACACCCGTGCGCGATGGAACTCCAATCTGAATAAGAACCACATCCTTGCATCGCTCTGGATAGAGAGAAAGGAACCGCTCCATCGCCAGCAGCTTGTGGGGGATGCCTTTGATGTAGTCCATTCGGTCCACGCCAATGATAACCTTGTATCCAGCAAACTTCGTTCTTAGTTCCGCAATACGTTTCTGCGTCACGTCCGAGTTCAAAATGTTTTCAAAGTGGTCAGGATCAATGCCAATGGGGAACACGCCTATTGCGGAGAAGTGGTCGTTGTGCTCAACTCCCTTGGGAGACGACTGGGCGCCAGGTACGCGAGCGCAGGCTGCGATAAAGTGGCGGGCGTAGTCATACGTATGAAATCCCAACAAGTCGGCACCCAGCAGACCCTCCAAAATCTCTTTACCCACTGGCAGCATACGGTACATCTCAGCGGTCGGGAATGGCGTGTGAAGAAACCAACCAATCTTGCACTGTGGGTGGCGCGATCGCAGCAGCGATGGCAGCATCATCAAATGATAGTCATGGACCCACACAAAGTCTCCTTCTCGATAAACCTGGTGGACAGCCTGTGCAAAACGCTTGTTGGTAGGCGTCCCATTAAACAATCCCATTTTTGTGTAAAAGTTAGGTTAGCAATCGTTTCTATATAAAATAGAAACGATTTCTTAAATAGCTAGGGTTTGTTGCAAAGTGCGGTTTCTATTGTCAGTTTTGAGCGCACTTTATAAACTAATGTCAAAGTACGGTTCTGAACGTGATATTATGCCGCACTTAAAGCGCTATCTTTATTTTCCAGCAAAATATGAAAAAGTAGAGCCAAAAGTCCACTGATTGGTCAATAAGAGTAGGTGCGGTTTCCTAGTGTCAACTTTGAGCGCACTTTAGGACTTATTGTCAAAGTACGGTTCTGAACGTGATATTATGCCGCACTTAAAGCGCTATCTTTATTTTCCAGCAAAATATGAAAAAGTAGAGCCAAAAGTCCACCAAGTTCTTCTTGAAACTATTCTAACGATTTACGTAAATCGTTAAAGTTCGTTTCTAATGTCAACGTTGAAAAACGAACGTTGTTCTTACAAGCGATGACGTTCTTATAAAGACGTGTGCACGACCGCGCGCATTGAGAAGTGACAGCGTCGCCTTCTTGGCAACGGGCCTTGGAATGGACTGCCAGGTGGAAGGACCTGCGTCTTCAAGGCCGACTTCTTCATGTGGCAGTAGCAAGCTCTCTCCATCCCGTATGCAGTCCGATCTCCGCGCCCGCACGTCGTCTCGAGAGTCCGCAAGGCCTCTCCCCGTTTCTCCGGTTCTCACAGCGTCCGTTGATCCCAGCTCGTCTCCAGCAAGACACGGCAATGACGTTTCTAAAGACCTCCAGGACGTTTCTAACCGCACCAATGCTGCGCTAACGTCTCTACCGAAGCACCGACGGCACCGCCACGACCACAGACGCAATGTCGTGGCGTGGGTTCCTGATAGTCTGGCTGAGAAGTGCTACAACTGCCAAGCGGCGTTCTCTCTGATGCTCAGGAGACACCACTGTCGACGCTGTGGGAACGTCTTCTGTGACGCCTGCTCCAGTGCTAGGATGCCCCTCGTCAACTCTGGCTTCTTTGTGCCTGTCCGGGTGTGTGGGAAATGCTCGGTGGCAGCCAAAAAGCTCATGCCAAGATGGTGCACGAGCGAGAAGCGACGAGACACTTTCAAACGAGAAGACACAGTGATACAGTAGAAAGAGAGCGAGACGGCAAAGGGTTTTCATTGTCAGCTTCTCATGGAGCTCGAGAACGTCGAGATTTCAGGCGGTGGGGGTCCAAATCCCATTTATCTTCATCACCAGAGGCAAGGAGAAGCGGCAGAGGTGATGCAGAGATGAAGCCCATGACGAATCGGTCTAGAGGTGCTTATGACTTTGATGGCGACGTTCTGGAAGGAGGGATTATGACGTCGAATGGACATCGACATGTGCCGTTTGTGCGCGGAACGTCAAGCAGCAGCTATAGCGAGGAAATGGACTGTGTAGGACAGAACGGGGCTAATGACTTCTTGCAGACATTAGCTGGTGAAGCTGTTCTGGTGCGTAACGACAATGTGCGTGTGAGGTTTCTGGATCGGATTGAACACGCTGGAAGGCTGTACGTGACCAACTACCGACTTATCTTCAGTCCAGAATCCGAGGGTATGCCTGCTACGAACCGCTATTCAATAGACTTGGGTGTGAATATGAGAAGGAGCGTGCGAGAAGACAAGCTTCCGTATGCAAGTGATCTGCACACTGAGGCTCTGATTGCGTACCAAGCTATCCCACTTGTTTCTATTGATCGTGTCAAACGGAAGGAAATGGTAGAAACTGATAGCGGACTACTTGAAGTTGTCGGCAAAGACTTTCGTCGCCTCCAGTTCATATTCGAGGGGTTAGTGTCCAAGCAGACTTTCAGCTTATTTGACCGCACGTACTCGTTAGTGCGGATGCATGCTCTTGGTGAGCCGGATGGTAAAGTGGACGAATTTGCCAAGTTTTCGCTGGAAAGGTTTGACGGTGTAAATGGAGCTGTGGATGGCTGGAAAGTGTATGACGCGGAGGCCGAGTTTCAGCGCATGGGCATATCTTCTTCAACCAACCGATGGAGACTTAGTCGGATCAACGAGGAGTACGAACTGTGCCCAACATACCCATCTATACTGGCCGTACCCACCTCCACATCTGATAGCGTGCTGGTTGTAGCATCCAAGTTCCGCTCTAAAGGACGCATCCCAGTGCTTTCGTGGCGTGACCGCCAAACAGGTGCCGTAATTTGCCGAAGCAGTCAGCCGCTCGTTGGTCTTGGGCAGAAGCAATGTGACAAAGATGTATTTCTCATTCAGGCTATTGCTGCTACCAACCCATCCTCAACTAAGCTCGTGATTATCGACGCGCGGCCTTGGAAGAATGCCGTCGCTCAGAAGGCTGTTGGTCGTGCCGGGTATGAACTTACAGAACACTATGAGACCCGGGATGGCACGGCCTCCTTAAAGTATGCCGATATGGTGATGTCCGAGCAAAATGCAAAAGCCGCTGCTACGACATCTTCCAACTCGATTGGGGCAACGTTTGCGCCAAATGCCGTATCAAGCTCGATTAATGGTGACTCCCAGTCATATCATGACGAAAGTGGTGACAGTGTATGGGGCAATAACAATGGAGCACGGCAGCTTTTGGAGACAATGGAGTCGTCTCTTGTTCTGACCGAGTGTAAATTGATTTTTATGGGCATTGAAAACATCCATATGATGCGGAAGAGTTATCATAAACTCATGGACTTGTGCACGACAAAACAAAGTAATGACAAATGGCTCGATCATTTGGCCTCTACTCGTTGGATGGACCATATATCCCGGATACTGGACTCTGCGGTCGAAATTGTCCGCATTGTCAAGGAACAGAAATGTAGTGTTCTCATTCATTGCAGTGACGGGTGGGATCGGACAGCTCAGCTGACGTCACTCACAGAGTTGCTAATAGACCCGTACTACCGGACGATTCGCGGCTTTGAGGTGCTGATCGAAAAGGAATGGTGCAGCTTTGGCCACAAATTCCGAGATCGCACCGGCCATGGAGTGAGTAACAGCTCGAACGAAACCTCACCAGTGTTCTTACAGTGGATAGACTGCGTTTGGCAGGTGCTGGTGCAGTCTCCCAGTGCCTTTGAGTTCAATGAGCGCTACCTCATTCTCATACTTGATCATTTGTATTCATGTCGATTTGGCACATTCCTGTACGACTCTCAGCGTGAGCGCATGGAGCAAGAATCGCTCCACCCAACACAATCGCTGTGGTCATACCTTAGCACGGTAGATCGTGCTATCATTGTCAACCCGTTTTATCAATCCCAGAGCGCCCCGCGCATGAAGTGGAAGGCGAGTGTCACTGCTACGCGGCAATGTTTTGAGAGGACATCAGGCGATGAATACGAATCCAGCATGATTCCTCATATGACTCACCATGACTTTGAAGTGCACTCATTGACAGATGAAGTCCAGGATTTTAGGGGAGCCAGGTCTTTTGATTCATCAGACGCATCGTCCAGCTGTTCAAGTCCGACATCGATGGCATGCGACAGCACAGTTGCTGTTGCTTCATCGCCAGATCACTTAACACATGCAGAGGTAAACGCGGCTATAAAGGCTACGTACGCTCAGCTCAGCGATGAGCTGCAAGAGGATATGGGTGACATCGAGATCGACAGCTCGGACGATAGCGATGTCCCGGACGTATTGCTACGTCAACCGGCTTGCTTTCACAAATTGGTGCGCGATTTGGATTCAGGATTTTCGTTCCCGCAACCTTTAGAAATGTCTGGACTTGCCAGCTTCCCCTCCTCACCTACGGCAGCACCACGTCCTCGTATATATTCTCGCCAGAGTGTGGAGGATTGCGATCCTGGAAGAGGAGCCACTCCAAAACGCCGTTCATCACTCTCATCTCTTTTCATGCCAGGTGTGGAACGCCCTCCACTGTCTTCGGAAGCAATATGGAGCCCGTCCGAGATGGAAGCGACGTCTGACGGGGACGAGATTGGACGCTATGGGGCTCTAGCTTCCTGTGAAGACGTGATTGTTCCATCCTGCTCAACGAAGGCTCTGCGATTCTGGTCGCACTACTACCTGCGTTGGGACCCGACTAGTAATTTTGATCGAGATGTAAGTGTCGAGATTGAAACCCTGCACCTCGACCTACTGATGAGGTTGGAGACGTTAACTCGACGCCTCAACTCGGTTCGGGGAGATAAAGCGCTGAAGTGGGAGCGAAAGCTGCATCGGTTTACGTACGGCCGTGATCGTGCAGGTACAACTGACAGTTCAGCTACACTAGAAAAGCCCCAGCTTCCCGATTACCGAGCAATATCGAACGGAAGCACGTCCTCGCAGGACTCGATGCTTAGCGTTAGTAGTGTCCCGGGTATGAAGAATGGCGCATCGCTGGGGTCGACCACGACTCTCGAAGAACGGATTGCGCTACTACAGGAACAAAAGCGTCGCGATTTGGAGGAGGTGGAGGCGAACTTCCAGAAACAACTTGCCCAGTTACTCCGTGCAAGTTCACCTCCCCAGTCAGCAGAGCACTAGAATTGTGCTTTAACTAGCATTCAACACGTACCTCAAGTCGTGACGCGCAGTGCGTATGCAGCTCCTGAATGATCTGAATGCGACGTTTGTTGCATGCATGCAGTGGTGACTTTCTGAAGGACAGGCCGGTTGATCATTTGTCATTTCGCAGTCGACTGTTCAAGTGTTTCCTGTCTTCGTCATGCCTGGGGAATTGTATGGGCGTTACATCAGGCGATTGCATGCCGGCTCGGCAGTCGATTTTGGTACCGTCATCAACAACATCAACGTCGAAGCCCTGACAGACAGCGATTTTGCCTTCATCCGCAACGCGTTGTACAAGTCACACGTGGTGGTGTTCAAAAATCAGCACGGTCTCTCTGCTCGCGCACAGTACGAACTGACCCGGCGCTTCGATCCGGCCTCATCAAGCTATGGCCATGGCAAGACTCTTGACACCAAGCGTTCGGTCCTCCATCCGGATCTCAAGACCGTCCCGCATCAACCTCAAGTCCAGATCATCGGCCACGGACACTACGAGGAGTATGAAGGGCTCAAAGATTTTACCTTGAAACACCCCCACCACAAGGTGTTCCACAAGACATCCATCCCTGAGGAAGACGACCTTGAGTTCACCCGCTTCTACCGTTGGCACATTGATGCTGCACTTTACCAACTCAATCCGCCTAAGGTGACGACTCTTTTGGCTGTGAAAGTACCTGCTGGGAGACGTCAAACCCTCCGTTACGACGACGGAACTGGTGACGAGCTAGACGTTCCTCTGGGAACAACGGCATTTGTCTCAGGACAGAACATGTACGAGATCCTGTCCGACGAAGACAAGGAGTTTGTACGTGGTGCCAAGGTGGAGTATGCACCTCACCCGTACGTGTGGATGTCGCCTGCCAAGTCTCGTTCTGATGGGCTCGGTCTAGTATCGGATGGCTTGGAGCTTTCTTTCGACCAACTGCCGCCCATCGACGAGAAGGAAATCAAGATTCTGCCCATGTGTTGGAAAAATCCAGTGACGGGAAAGCTTTCCCTCCAGATTCACCCAAGTGCAGTCATTGCGATCCATCGCCCGGATGGGAGCAAGATGACCGATCTGGCGGAGGTGCGGGAGCTAGTGCATCGCCTGCAGCGCCCTGCAATTGCCCCGCAGTACGTCTACGCACACGACTGGGAGGAAGGCGACTTGGTGTTATTCAACAATCAAGGCGTGCTGCATTCCGTCGTAGGTGCATTCGGACCGGAAGAGAAGAGGCTGTTCCGTCAGTGCAATCTCGCTAGCAGTGAGGGCGTCATGGGCCCGGACGGAGAGCTCTACTAGTCCCCGTCTCACGCACTTCAACTTGGTTCCTCAATTGAGTAAATCACTCAACTTAAAGCAGACACATAAAAACCTCGTCGATTATTTTTCACGTGTCGTTCTTCTCGATTGTGATTGGCTCCAAATAAAACCTCTTGATCTTTCTATGCCGAAAATCCTTCTACGCATTCTTTTCGCATGTCAAAAAACACTCATCAATAATTAAAAAGATGTTCGGTCGTTTCGGGCCTCACTTCCGGATCAACCTCTCTGCCCGTGGACTACACCGCTCTCGAGTCTTCCTCATGGCTTCCAACAACCAACTCGAGCACCTCCAGTCCAGTGTGGCCACGTTCGCTGCCGGGTGTTTCTGGGGCGTGCAATTGGCCTTCGACCGCGTCCCTGGCGTGCTCGAGACCTCCGTCGGCTATGCGCAAGGCTCGACCGACTCCCCACGTACCGTTTGGTGTGCACAGGCCGCACCAACCACGCCGAGTCCATCAAGATCACTTTCGACGAGAGTCAGGTGTCGTACGATCAGTTGCTGGAGGTTTTCTGGTCCATCCATGACCCCACGACGCTCAACCGACAGAAGAACGACAAGGGCACGCAGTACCGGTCGGGGATCTACTACCACAATGAGGAGCAACGGAAGGCTGCCTTGGCCTCCAAGGAGCAGCACCAGAAGAAGCTGACCAAGCCCATTGTCACGGAAATCGAAGAGGCCAAGACCTTCTGGGACGCAGAAGAGTCGCACCAGAAATACCTCGAGAAAGGGGGCCAATGTGCCGACAAGGGCTGCGACGTGCCCATCCGTTGCTACGGATAAGGTGGCTTGGTACTTGGAGATTGGACACCGGTGATTGCTGCATTTTTAATGAAGTTGTGAACCTTTTTTCTTCTCAGTGTCGGATCTTGTCCACGAGTTTCTTGAATCCCTGCGTGGTGACTCTCTTGCCGGCGGAAAATACGCGGTCTGACAGATTCTCTTCTTGGAACCCTTTCCAAATGCCGTACTGCATCGTTTGGGCGTGCTTCTGTGCAGCTTGTAGTTTGTGAAGACGTTGCGAGAGAGAGGAGATTGCTGTGTCGCTGTGAAATAAAAGGAGGTTAGCATGGATTTTAGCACTTTAGCAGGCAGGAGAACGCTGAAGCAACTTACGATCCGTTGTCGTAGTTTTCTAATATCTCTGGGATGCACTCGGCGTAGCCATACGACACAAGTTCCTGCGCGAAATCGCCTCCGAAAGGCGGCTGAAGTCATTCGTAAGTATAAGCCGAGTAAAGACAGACATATGCAGAAGCTTTAGCTGCAAGAACGCACCCTCCGCAACGATATATTGCACGTCGCCACGCTTTCACTCCCTTTCACGTCAATCCTGTGGATAGCAAACAACGGTTTTAGTCGGGTCATCTCCACCATAGCTTGTCAACCTCAACCCACCGCTGCAGCAGTTCGACTGTCATGTATCGATGCGACGATACAAAATTGGACCACACCCACTCCTCCGAGCTCTCATCCACCTGCACACCGAAAGGCCTAATAGCCAACAGCTCGCTCTCCTTCTTGGCGTTCATCAATCCACCAACCGAGTCTTGCGGTAGTACATCTCGAAGCACTGTACGCCGCAGAAACGGCGTGTGATACACGTAAAACACACTGGGATCTTGTCTTGACTGCCGCATCATCCGAACTCGAAGCTTTTTCCTCCTCGCAAAGTGCCACAACGGGATTTCGTCCACACTGTCCACTCGATTCAGCTGTCATAAAAGCAGCATACCTAGTGTTATCACAACTCTATGTGAGGTAAAACTTGAAATGATCACTTACCAGTCCACTAAACTTCACAGCGGCAGCCACTGACGTCACCAAAGTGACCAAAAGACCCACTCGAAAGAGCGTCAAGTGCGAATCAATGGTCAATTGTGTGTCAACAACGAGTCGTCCCACTTGTCGCCTTATTTCTCCGTCACTATCACCGCTGCTGCTACTTCCAGACGACACAGACTTTCCATGACGCTTGTCCTTCTTATCTTCCACGCCAGACGTCATATCTCGGTCTGTAGCCGTCGTACGGGCACCAGATCTGCTGCTATCGGACTCCTTCGCCGCCATTTTTGACCTGCACGTCGAGAATTGACAAGTTACTTAAATTATACTTCATTCCCACTTAACGACTACTTCACAGGAACGCGGCGCGAAAATCAACAGTCGTGTTGAAGTCCGTTTTTCGAACAATAAGCAACAGGTTGCAATAGATCGCTAGGCTGGCTGGTAGCTATTCTTTTGCAGTAGACACATCGCATGCTTGAGCTGTTCTTTGTGGCGCAGCCATTCGCCATTCCACCGCTGGACAGCAGAGCCGACTACGAGAAAAAAATGCGCAAGTACGAAGATTGTTGGGTCGTGGATCGCACCATGTTCGAATACGTGAACCAGGTCTCCGATATCTGTACAGTGGAAAACATGTGCTTTCAAAGCTAATTGTTTATTTATGTTTACAATTGATAGGGAGGATGCAGTTGCTGTGGAGTGACACACGCCATCATGAACATGTCGGACTTTGCCAGCATGTGCTCTGATTGGGGTACGACTTCACAGATCTTGTGCTTGTGCATTGCAATCACAAGATCTTTTATTTGTCTTTGGTAGAAACGGATGATGAGAAGAAGGAGCAGTTCTCTCCTTGGCCTACGTTCATCCATGAAGAAATTCTGACGGAGCGAGCGAGGCTCCGTGTGGCGATGAAGGGCGAGATGGCCAAGTACAAGACCTTTGTGGACATGCACATGAAAGGCTTCATGGCGTGGTGGTCACGTCTCGGAGAGAATGCCAAGATGAGGTGCGTAACTATAATGAACGTTAAACATTGATAAGAGTCCTGACACGAGTGTAATGGTGTAGACTGTTCCAGCTGCCCGATGAAGAAGTCATCAACTACTTCCACGGCCACGTGAAAGTCAAAGGATCTTATGAGATCGTACGACCTATTTTATATTGGTCTTGGAGCCTTTTAAGTGTGTTGCTAATGTTAATTCGTGGTGTATCTCGTATGTTAGCTGCTCTGCGCAGTCATGGAGCAGATTCGCCACTTCCAGGACACTGGATACACGGATGGTCGGGTGGGGACTGAGCTCTTGTTTGAGAAAAATCTTTTTGTACGTGAGTTGGCAATAATCTGCTGATGATGATAATGAGAACTGTCGGTGACAAGATTGCGTGTGTGCAAATCTCTTCGTACTGATAGCACAAACGAGAGAGTTTCGTTCTCGACTCGCAGTACCTTGCGACGGAGGTTGGTGATTCCAACTTCTTCGAAATGCTGCAGATCCTGGCTGGTCCCAAGTTGCTTCCTGTCCGAGCCAGTGAGTAGAAGGCTGTTTGCCAGGAGTGATGCTGATTGCTGAAATTGTTGTTTTTGTCTATGTAGCCCGTGATCAAAACGAGAAGTCCGAGGCTGAAGCTGAGCAAGCAAAAAGCGTCAGCAACGTGCAGAGTTTCCGTTCTGACCGCCGCTTAGTCCGGCTGGTAAGTCGCTTGTATCGACGATCAACTCTGCGATTGTGATTCTCATTTCAAATTGCTAACGCAGGTGATCTGCCGCATTTTCGCGGACATGGCTATCCGAAAGTACATGCGCGAAGTTGTGAACGCTGACACGACAAACCACGTGTAAGAGTCCTCCCCAATTTGTTGAGCAGTATCTTCTTACCAACAACGAAGCAAAAGGAAACAGATATCGTGTATACATTTGAGTTTGAAGATCCCTTTTGCCTCGATCACGACGTACGACTGCAGTTCAATCTCAGGAGTTCCTCTAATTGGAAGTTACCGTGACTCCCTTGTCTTTTGCGGCATAATACTTGCGACTCTCCTCGAAGTATCCGTTAGGGTGGTTGATGAGAACGTCGTCGCTACCAGGATGAGTAGCTTCGAAGTACTTCTTGCAGGCAATCTGGTAGTGGTGGTTTTCTGCGAGAGAGATGATTTCTTGCTTATCTCCTTCTGGCACACCTTGCAGAGCCTTCCGTAGATGTTCTTGCTCATAATGACGGAACGGACAGCCGTGATACTCGCCGTTCTTGGGAGGATCGCCCGTAATGATGCGCATACAGTTCGATGGCGCATAGTCTTTGCGTTTACCCTCCTTACCGTAGTTGTGACGAATGTTGTACGCGTACTTCTTGTTGAAATCGTCGACAGACATCTTCTTGCAGAACTCCTGTTTCCAGTACGCAATGGCGTCGTCGAGCTGAAGCCCAATTCCTTTCAGGAATAGTCCAAATTGTTGTCTCCCAGCAAATTTTAGATGGTGATTGAGTTTCATGCCCTTGTGCAATGAGCGCATGCACAGGGGCATGGACGTGGCTGCAAGCCCATCGATCATTTCTGGTCTCACTGCATTCTCCGACCCCTGAACAGGTTGCACAGAGTAGTCTGCATCGATGTGGTGTTTGGCAAGGTTCGTCAGAACAGGCGCGATTCGGTCATCTTTGCTGATCAGTGTGCGGTTATACTTTCGGAAGGCCGACGATAATTGCTTCGATAGCTACAGAAATGCACGAGTAAGTTTGTATTCCAGACACAACAATCTCAAACACCACTTCTGTCGCAACGTACATTGGCACGGAACGCTGCAAACAGGATAGACACCACGTGGTCAAAAGGCACATACGCCGTACCAGCCTCAAGATACACTCGCCGAGTCGAAACCTAAGCGTCAACACAACTCCATCAATATTCTCACTCTGATAGCAACAAAAAACAACAACAACATACAAGATCTAGAGCCTCCGTAAATGGCACTTTGAAGTACGTCTGCAACGGTTGCGAGCGGATCTTCGGGTCGTTGGTCGCGGCATCACGCACAGCTCTCAACTCTCTTTGTCGTGCTTCGATCTCTTTACTCGTAGCCTAACATCACACAAACTCTTAAAATTAATATACAAAAAGGTTACCATAAAGATATTATATCAGCTCACCTCTTCATAGGACAGCCCATTGAGCTTCATGAAGTGGATCTTCTCGTCTCGCGTCATTTTGTCCAGTCGGTAGCTGCAGCAACAACATACAATCATCAATAACTAGTGCATTATCTCAATAAACGCCCTGTAAGCTTGTGCAGTGTGTTTGGGTTCGCACCGGAACAACGCGCTCTCCTGCGACAGAAACCAACGTCGAAGCTCCTCCGTCTGACAGAACGCCATGCGTAGGAAGAAGTGCGAGAGCACGTCTTTGGCAGCATCGTCCTCTGCTTGACTGGACTTCAGCGGCGCCACCGAGCGCAGCGGCATGTGCTTGTTCAGCGTCTTCTCCAGTCTTCCTTCCCGGTCCTTCATGGTTACACTCCGCAGCCGGTAGTTCTCCACTGCCTTCAACACGTGCAGACGATCGATCGCGAACTCCTCGAACTGCTCCAGCGAGACCTCAACCAGCGGCGCTTCGTTATACATGGACAGCATAGACAGCCCTTGCCGCTGTCCTTGCTCCCGGCGTCGAGCATTCCCCACGTTCTGCATCTTGGCTACGCTCCAACAGCTCGTTACCAAAATGTCCTTCCCGCCAAAACGCTCTGCCACATCCTACCACATCAAATAGACCACCACTCCCACATCATACAAACAGCAGCATTGCTCGACTTGATATAATATTTAAGCTCAGTGTACTGTAAAGACTTGACCATGTGGAAGTTGAAGCTCGAAACGACGCCATTCCCCATTGTGGTGCGCCACCATGAGCGGCGCTGGGAGCTCTGCTGTTACCGTCGCTAACTCGCACGATGTGGATTTACGCAAGGTGGTGAAGGACAAGATCCTGCTGCAGATGATCAAGGACGTGACGCAGCGCACGCGCGGGTGGGTAGTCATGGTGGTGGACGACGAGGCGACCAACACTCTGACTCAAGTGGCGAGGATGAGCGACTTGACGGACTGCGGCGTGTCGTTGCTGGAGCGTCTGGAGCTGGAGCGCCAGCCATTCCCGGAGATGAACGTCGTGTACTTTGTGGCGCCGACGGCCGCCAACGTCCGCAGACTCGCGCGGGACTTTGAAGACGTAAACAAGCCCAAGTATAACGAAGTATACCTTTATTTCCTGCATCATGCAGGGGAGGACGCTCTTTCCGAGCTTAAGAATGCTCCTCCAGCTTTATTACAGCGACTCAAGGCTCTTCAGGAGGTCAATGTGGACTTCTTAGTTCGCGAGAAGTGTGTTTTCACCTTCGGGATGACTCAAGCGTTCCATACGCTGTACTCCCCAACAGTTCCCATAGACGAGAGTGAAAAGCTGTTGCAGTTAATTAGTGCAAAGCTAGTCTCGGTGTGTGCTACGTTGGAGGAGTATCCGTATGTGAGATATCAAGCAGGGCATTTACGGATGGAGACTCTGGCACACACGTTCCAGAACAAGATGAACGAGTATTTGGCGCAGAATAGCGCATTTACGTATGCACCAAAACGAGGGACGTTGCTGTTTATTGACAGAGGACAAGATATGGTGACGCCGTTGATACATGAAAGCACGTTCCAGGCAATGACGTATGATTTACTGGAAGTGAAGGACGACCAGATCTCGTATGAAGCGGAGACGAACTCGGGTACGACCCACAAAACCGCGTTCTTGAACGAAAATGATAAGCAGTGGGTGGAATTCCGACACACGCATATTGCCAACGTCAGTACGGAGATTGGACAGCGCATGGCTGCATTGTCGGCTTCAAACGCCGGATCTTCACTGGGACGTGGCAAGACTACGGATATACAAGCCATGGCCGCCGGTCTTCGTGAACTTCCGGAGTACCGTGAAATGCTGGGCAAGCTTTCGCAGCACTTGTTCTTAGCAGGTAAGGTCATGGAGATCTTTACAGCGACAGCTCTACTGGATGCATCCAACATGGAGCAAACGCTGGCCACTGGTGTTGAGGCGTCCGGGAAGAAAATAAAGCAACCTGCGCTTACTAAGCAACTCGAGGAATTATTTAAGGACCCGAAGCTCACCGAAAGAGACCGGTTTCGAGTTGCGGCGATTTTGCCTTAACGCAAGATACGATGAAAGACGTCGAGCGTTCCAAGGTCATTCAATCCGCAGCTCTCTCAAAAAAATATGAGACGGCGCTGGAGAACATGCAGCTCGTCGGCGGTTCCGCACTTTACAAGCAAAACGGCATCTCGCTACTCTCTAGCGAGGATCTTAAGCAAGCGTCTAAGAAGGCCGAGGCGGTGGAGTACTCCAATGCACGCTATGACCCTAAGCTGAAGGCAATCGTGGCTAACGCATTGAAGAATTCCCTCAACGAGGCTGAGTATCCATACATTATAACTCCTCCGCTAAAGAGCCCAACATCGGACGATAAGAAGGCAGGTCCAGTCTCATTGAGAAAGTACGGTAAATTGTTGATCCTGTGCCCAATTGCACTATTCCAAACTAAATTCTTGCTACCTCACAGGAAAAATGCGGGGAAAGGAAAAACTCAAGAAGCATCCGTGGGTGCTGTCATGCTGCCTGTACTTGTGAATATCTTCAGCTGATTAGCCTCTATGGATTTTGCTCATTATTATGTAGGAAGCTGAAGCCTTTGCCGGGGAGAAAATGATCGTGTTTGTGTGCGGCGGTGCCACATACTCTGAGGTACAGGCGATAGTTTCGTTTTCAATTACATGTCCGCTGCATTCAAATTCTAAACTACACGCAATTGTGCTGCAGCTTCGAAGCATCTACGAAGTGCGCACTCAAGAGAAGCGAGATATCATATTGGGGTCGACGTCCCTGATGGCTCCACCAGCCTTTATTGAGTCCCTCTCGAATCTCAAGGAGCCTACACCGATACGTCCGTCAAGGTAATGTCATCATGCGAAGCACTCTAAAGTGCCTAACGACTAAGCCATATTTGTTTGATTTGCTGCAGCGGGCATGGTACGGAAGTCGCACCATTAGCGAATGGTGAAATTCACCTTTACTGGAAGCGCAACAAGATAAGAGCGTAAAGGTCGACTAAAGTCGGTTGCGTGTTTCTCCATTCGGAGCGGTACACGTGATCTATTTGCTTCAGCAACACTTTGCCTTGATCAAAATTGGCTCTACTGTGCTGCCTCTTTACTGAATTGTGCATTCCTGGGCCCTAGCTTTTCTCCGTGCAGCCGCCGCCTCCGCTTCATTAAGCTGTTCATGAAGGGCAGCTATCCGCAATCTCTTTTCCTCGAGATCACCCCGAAGTGAATTCATCTCTTCCTCTTGTTCAGCTTTCAAATTACGGATATCCTGCCCAAATAGCATATCAATCAGCACGAATCGAAATCGAGTCCATGGCAAAACACTCTTTACCTGAATCGCGTGCTCCTTCAGTTCCTCCTGTTCATCTTGATGCTGCTGAGTCAACTGCGATATCTCGTGCTGGTTTCCCTTCTCTATGCGGAACAGCTCTGTTATCTGGTCTGTGTCTTGTTCGCCTAGTTGGCGCTCTAGCTCGAGAACCTTCTGTAGTAGTTGCTGCTGCCCTTGTAACAAGCCCTTCTCTTCTTTGTGGAAGTTGCGCTCACTCTCCAACAATTGTCGTTGTGCTTCTTGGCGTTCACTTTCACGACGAGCTTCAGCATCACGAGCATCAGCCTCGAGTTGCTTACGCTCTTCCTTAGCTTCGTCAATCTGAGCATTGAGCCGATCGAGAGCTTCTTTATGAAGTGCGCTCAACCGTTCAACCTGAAGGTGGGCCCGGTCGATCTCTAATTGTTTGCTTTGAATTTCATCGCGGAGTGTACTTTGCTCGCTCGCGATACGTTCGTGGATGGACTGTACAGCTCGCTCACATGACTCTTTCTGCTGCGCTAGCATTTCTTGTGACGCACGCACTTTTCCCTCAAGCCTTCGTAAGGCTTGTTGCGTTGATGAAATATCGCTCACCGCTTTAGCTTCTTTCGACCGGAAGACCGTCTTCACCGTAGCACCCCACTCGAAAACACCGTCGATCAGCTTTGCAATGAGAAAGCTGTTCAGCACCGAGCTCTTGTTTGGCCCCAATGCCCGTTGTTTGTAATTCGCAACAGTATGTTCCAGCGTACTCCGATAGGCCGTCAATTGATCTCGTAAGTATTGTGCTCCATCACCATGGACAGAAGCCGTGTTATTGGCAGGCTCATCAATGGGTTGGTACAGCTCCTGCAGGAGATTCGTATTGTAATCTGTCGAACGTTTATCGTTTTCGGCGTATTTGGTCTTCAGACATTCGAGTGCATACTCGGAAAACTGGAGCAAATATGCCTCAATAGACGAGTAAGCTGCGATGTCTTCTTGTTCCAATTCCTTCTCTGCTACTTCGAATGCACGTTCATACACGGCAACTACATCGGAGTCTTCTAGCGGACGTGTTAGCATTGCTTGATTTACCATCTCTGAACCTGTAGAGCAAGTCATAACGTTACAAGTAAGTTCTCCCGATTCAACACTCATATGAACATACGCCCAACTTACTCGTTCTCTCTGATATTCCTTCGTCCATAAATGTTTGAAATACTTGCTTTGCGGACTCCAGAGCTTGGTCGCACTGGGATTTCAAAACTCGATCCCAAACCGACGCAATCACAGGACTAGATCCGCTGTTAAAGGCGGCAACATAGTTCTCCGCCAGCGACACCAACATCGAACCATTCAGCATCTTAGACATCATCGTCTTGGGCTTCAGTAGTGTCGATAGTTTATTCCTCAGCACATCCATCTGTTCGCGAAACTCCGGGCGTAGTGACTCATAGGGCTGTTTAATCAGCTCTCTCAGCAACGTTTCGTCACTCAAAGGTCTGACCATCGTCACACAGTCTCGTGATGGGAAGAATGTCGACAACAAGGACCGAATGCGGTTCTTCTGCACCACTTCATCAGTCAGCGGGGGCTGTTGCTTCAATGCACTCTCAAAGTACTCTCTCGACGTGACTTGGCGTCCATCCTCTTGTAGCTGCAGAGTAAAATCCCTCACAACCCACAAGAAATCAGGGAAAAACATCGACAACTCCGCGCCGTCGTCTGCTGTCTCTGCATGGGCTTGAGCTTGAATGTACTTGGTTAGATTCACCACCAGCGATAAGTCTTCAATAGCGCTTGCATCGATAACTCCTCGACTGTTATAGATGAACATGGAAGAGAGCAGTAACGCCAAAGCAAAGATCCGCGTGTCTTGAGTCTGCGAGCGCTGGGTGGAGCCCAGTCCTTCTGTGTCCATAAAGACGATGGTCGTGTCCTTCTTCAAGTGTTTGAAGGCCTTGAGTCTTGTATTAGCGACCGGTTGGCCCCAGATCCAGATGCCTTTCGTGCACGCGTTGACTGTGGCTCCAACGTCGAACATTTCTTCGGCACGGTCCCGTCCAAGCAGCAGATTCAACAGGTACGACTTGCCTGTACGGTACAGTCCAGCGATAGCCACCACTGCAATGTCCCCACGGATCTGCTGGAGGTATACGATGGCCTCTGGCGCGATCTCGAAGCTGCCGTCATCGGAGAGCGTCACGAACGGAAGCGGGGCTGACGGCTCGGTCGTTGCGCTCAATGCGGACATGCTTGGTTGCAGTGCGCGCTTTCTGGTTTTTGAAAGGGAAACCAGGTCGTCCAAGAGTGAATGTAATGACTGCATTGTTGTATGTGGTATAGAACTGGTCATATCGTTTCGATGTATCCGCATTATCCATCACTTCATTCCGCAATGTGGCGCGCTGTCGGCAGGTTGCCGTGCAGAGCTCTTCCGCTGGGAAGAGCAGCAGGGTGGCGCCATGACGCCACGCTACGGACGTCGCATGCGACTACATTATCAGTACGAGGGAGTGAAGTGCGTGTTGTGGCGCGTCAGCAGCAGCAGAGAGCTCTAATGCTTGCTCGCGGTGGACGTCATGACCGCATGTTGACTGCGAGTATGGGGCTTATTTCTGGCGGGATCGTGGTGACTTCATTGATGGATAAAGAGGAGGACAGTGAAGGACTTAATGGGATCATCAAGAGCTTCTATCGAGGCGATATGGACGATTATTTCCGTGGTAGAGGGCAGTTTGAGCAGTCGGTAAGCAGCTCAGTGCTGTATAGAGTCATGTTCCTCCAGTAATTGACACTGTTACGTTGTTTATGGCTGCAGTGGTTCGAAGACAAGAACAAGAAAGCGGTGGCGGCTCTTATCGCGGCTAACACGCTCGTCTTTGGACTCTGGCGAGTGTCTTTTCGACACAGCAGACTGCATCAATTTATGTGGAGACATTTTGCCAGTTCCTATGACGCGGTGGTGTATGGGAAGCGCTTCCACACGTTGCTGACGTCCGCATTCAGCCACATCACCTTCCCACATTTTGGTATCAACATGTACATGCTGTGGGAGTTTGGGCCGCACATTCTGTCGCCGAGCAATAACTACTCAGACACTTGGTACAGCCGAGCAGTGTCGAGCTCCAAGTTTGCAGGGTTAGTACGAGACAACTATAACAGCTTCAGGCGTGGACCGGAACTTCTTTCGATCGAGAAATTCATGGCGCTGTACTTCACTTCAGCTGCTACGTCGTCTGCTCTCAGTGCGCTGGTCTCGAAGATCCGTGGGAACGGCGCAGGTAAAGCGGCACCTACCTCATTGAAAATTGGTATTCAGGTTCTAATCTTTATGGCGTTCGATTCACGCAGTGTTCTCTATTGGTGCGAGTGGCGCCGTCTCGGCGGTCTTCACTGTGGCGTGCCTCCAATTTCCCGATCAGCGGGTATGTGGACGTCCTGAACTTTATTGAGATACTCGATTGCTGACGTGAGACCCGTTGCTTGCTTGATCATTCGTTAGCTTCTGCTTTACGGACTTTTCGACTTTACGTCTGCGCAGATGCTGGAGCTGTACACCGCACTCAATATTGTTGGTGCAGCTTTTCAACGAAACTTGCGTGTAGATTGCGTGGGTCACTTAGGCGGCCAGAGCGCCGGCTTGGCATTTCACAAAGCTCCGACCAACTAGACGAACAAAACAAACTGTCGGTAAAGCTCAACATCGACAGAGTCTACCAACTTTCACTGTGCTCTTCTTTATTGCGTCGGTGGTGTCACCGTAGCCGGTTTAACGACTGTCTGTCTGCCTGATAGAATAGCTGCGCAGCTACGCGTGATTCCGGAGTACATCACCCAGCTCGTGTCACGCGAACCATCACAACAAGACTGTTGACGCTGCTGTGTGTTGACTATCAACTTATTCAGCCTGCTCCAGGTAGTCCTTCACCTCCGCAGGTGTTAGCACATGGAACTTCTTGTCTTCCTTGATGATGCCCACCTCAATGTTGGTTTCATCCATCTATTGCACCAACAGAACACCGTTAATACCAATTGTCGACACATTCCAGCTACACACTGGTGCCACTTTGCATTGTATGAAGATACATTGACATACCTCTCCTTCAAAGCCTTCGCGGAGGGTCAGCAATGCCGTGTGGATAGCATCTTCAATTTCCAAATCGTCATTGTAACGCTAACAGCATAATCCAAGACAGAGTAAGTCAACCGGACACGTACAAGTGCACAGCAGATATCAATCACGAAAACTCACCCGTTCAAGGAATGTTTTGGCGCTAACCGAGTCCTTGCCAATGGCAGTCGCCTTCCAGCCGAAGTAAGCTCCGGACGGGTCAATCTGATACAGCTGCGGGCCATCGTCATCGTAGCCAGCATACAGAATGGAGACGCCGAACGGGCGCACACCACCCGACTGCGTGAATTCCTGCATCACAGCCGCAATCTCCCGCACCAAGATACTCGCAGGTGCGTGCTCCTAAAATTGCAACACCATCTATCATTAACGCCATGTTTTGCATAGAATTCACAACGCCAGTAAAGTGCTGCACCTTGTACTTCTGGAAATACGTCTGCGCTTTCTTGCGTGCCTTGCGCACCAGCACGCGGTAGTCAGGGCCCAGACCACTGTACACGATGCCTGCAGGCTCCGACAGGATGGCGATCTTCTTGTGCGAGTCTTCATCCACCAAGATCGTAGGCAGCTTCTTCTCCGTGGCGATCACGACGCCGTTCTTGCCTATAACAGCAGCACACCAGACGCCATTAGTCCCTTCTTTCGCCTGTAACAGTGGGGATTCCAGCCTTCAGCCACGCACATCGGATGCCCAGCGACGTCTTGCCGCCAGTGTTCACAGCATTCAGCGCATACTCGATCTGTAGCAGCTTTCCCGACGGGTTGAAGGTCGTCAGACTGAACGAGTACGCCGAGTCTGCCATCGTTGATTGCTCCGCTTACCCTGCGATTCAAGAGCAAATAACGGTACGAGTAAATAGATGGGTCCTTCGGCTACGTAACGCACTAAACGTGGGTGCAGGGGTGTGTCTGTAGACAGCACAGGGCGCGCATACACAACACGCCTTGGAGCCGCGATCTTACCTTGGTGAAATCCTTCTCGCTCTGTAAGAACAAGATCCCCCTCGATGCCACCTTTTGACTACATGGATGTCAAAACTCTAATTGACTATCGGGTAGTCATGGTACGTATGACTTCTTGACAATAAGACAATGGGCGGAGCAATAGTCCGTTTGCGGGACTATGTCTTCTTCGAGAGGAACCCGCTGGTGCAGGTACGTTCGTTAGTGCGCTGTGAGAGTGGCATGTGTGTTAACCTCGTACTGTATGACGCACAGATCCTGTACTTTGCAGCGATGGGCGCCTGTTACTACTTGTATCTGCGTGAAGCTCACCCTCAACTGCCGAACGAATACGTGGATTGGTATCACAAGTACGAGCTGCTTAATGAGTTTCTGAAGACCATTTATGAATGCAAAGTTGCTGATATCTTTTTATTATTTCTATTTGGCTGCAGATGGTTAGCAACGCTCCTGTTCGTGGTCTCAATTGCTCTCTACTTGGTCATGTGCTGGAGCGATCCGGGCATCATCCGACGCGACAATATGCACGAGTTCAAGCAATATGTGGGACACCCGGTACTATACCCCGACGGGAAGTACTGCCGTACTTGCAAGACATTGAAGTGAGTGATGACTACGGTCAGTGAGGTGTCGGTTTATGAGATTTGGATGACTTATACTTTTTGTTTGAATGCTTGTAGACTTCCGCGGTCGAAACACTGTCGGTTGTGCAATCATTGTGTTGGCCGATTCGATCACCAGTACGTGCTTGGTGAGAACGTTGTGGCTATGACGGTTTGGTGCTCACTATGATGGAATGGTGTTGTCATGAATAAAAACAGCTGCAGTGAGTTTACGCAGAACTCGGTGCTCAGCAACATTAACGGGCAATTTGCTAACGCTTTTGTGTGCTTCTTAAGTTTGGTTCAATGGTTGTGTTGGAGAAAAGAACTACAAGTACTTCCTGATGTATTTACTGGCAAGTAAAGACATTCGCATGTGGGAACGTTTCACCGAACTGACTGAAGATGAGATGTTTTCGTGTGATCTTAGGCCCAACTCGCTGTTTGTCTCGAAGGCTTTTACTTGACAAGCAGCGTCTTCCTCGTCCAGGTATGACTGGTTATTCTCGCCATAAAGCTGTCTGAATGGCCGGTTTATTGGAGTTAATCAAATCGCATGTATTCGTTGCTGTTGTGTAGACCGAAGACTATCTCCATTCTTCATATGGCGCGAATATGTCCCAAGTCGACAGAACGGAGAGAGCTAAGATCTTGCAGTCACTGATTTCGGTAAGCTCTGGTGAATAGCTGGTCAGTTTCTATGATCAGCACGCTCTAACTGCAGCTTGGCATGTTACAGAGCAATCAGGCACTAGGTTTTGTCACCGCCATGTGTCTCATGACGAGTGTCATCCTGTGGGTATTCATTTTCATGCAGTTGAGACGCATTTCGCAGAATACCACAGCGAACGAGTCATTCAAACGCGAAGACCTGCGTGAAGAAGCTGAGATCGATGGCGAGACTTCGGGACGTCGAATGTTCCGCTTCCTCTTCAAGCGATTGAACTTCCGAAAGCGACCCAAATTGGCGATACCGCGTCGAGAGCAAAAGAAAGCGCTTGACGCGTCTTGGGGCGGGCTATTCTCGCCGGACACGATCATGAACACGGAAGAGAGCTTCTCGGTGGATGATGTCAACTACAACCCGTACAAGCTTGCTACCTTCAGGGAAAATCTGCTGGACGCCCTACAACTTCGTGGCAATACCAAACAAAAGACCAAATGATCAGCTCAATATCACACCGTGTGGAGCATACAAGAGTCCGAATAGAAAATACATGACGGAATAAAATTGTGCAAACCAGCAGCAAGCGGTCGTAAAGGAGGCGCCGTGATCCAGTTCGACAATGTCCGCAAGTACCTTGCCGCTCTCCCTCGCGACTTCGCTGCTGTTACTGTCCTGTTGGTCACCTGGGTTACAATCTAAAGAGACACTGCGGAGTTGCTCTTGTCCCGACTTGACGACTCTCCCAGTCCACTGAGCGCCTTGTTCATGCTGATAGTCGCTTGGACGGAATGCACAGCTGCTTTGAATTTCTTGCGCGCGTGGAAGCGCCGCAGTTCTGTCAATGCGCTGGTCAGCGGCACCGTAGCCACATCCGTTCCCGTGATCCACTTGTGCTCCAGCAGTTCCGCCGCTGTCGCCCGATCCTTGGGGTTCACCACCAACATCTTGGAAATAAACTCCTTGGCATCGTCCGACACGTTGTCCCAGTACGGCGAGTCGTAGTAGTATTTGCCCTTGCGGATCTTCTTGAACAGAATCGGTTGTGAGTCGTCATGGAACGGCGGGTATCCAGCCAGCAAGATGTACGTGATAACACCGATACTCCAGATATCCACTGGCTTGCCATAGGACGCTCCTTCCAGGATCTCAGGAGCGACATACCCGGGGTGCCACACGTCGTCACCAGTCCGGAGTCGTCCTTGGTCACTGTTTTCGCGAAGCCAAAGTCGGCGAGTTTAATGGACGCGTCGTCATCCGCCGACATGAGCAGCAGGTTCTCCGGTTTCAAGTCGCGGTGCACGACGTTCTGGTCGTGGCAGTACTTGATGGCACCAACGAGGATCTTGACCAGGTCTCGCGCTTCTTTCTCCGTGTAAAAGTCTTCTCCACAATGCGGTCGAAGAGCTCTCCGCCGCTCACAAACTCCGTGACCAGGTAATAGTACTCTGGCTCGACGAAAAACTCCTCGAGGGTCATGATATGGCGATGCTTCATCTGTTGCAAGATGGAGACCTCGAACTTGATGGCTTCGTCGTCCTCGTCCGACAACTCCGAGCGCTTGATGCACTTGATGGCGAACTTCTTCTTGCTTTTCTTGTGCACACTCGCGGACCACCGAGTACGACCCAGAGCCGATCACTTTGCCTAAAGTGTAGGAATCCGTGACTTTGCCTGCCCCTTGACCGCTGGCAGAGCGTGTGGACGATGGCGCCGACACCACCGAAGCCTCGTCCTGCACAGTTTCCTTGTCATTGCTGGAGATCTCTTTGGGCGTGCGCAGAGGCTCCTGGCGCTGGAAACAGCGAGAGAAACAGTCGAAGCAGCGCATCGTGTAGCAATCAGCAATGCCAATGGGCGGACGGCTCTTCTTCGATGGCTACTGGGAAAAACGCTTGTCAATGCGAGTATAGTGGGAACAAGTGAACACGCAAAAATCAGATTCAGGTGGTACCTGTGGATTTATGCGACGAATTAGAGGAAAATGGAGCGGGTTAGACGTAAAAGTGAGGTGAAAATGTACCTACGAGGAGAAAATCCGGATACGGAGATACTGCAATGCACAGAAGTCATCCGTATTTCTATGTTTTACTAAAGAAGACTATTTGTTTTGTGGAATGCAGTACACATGTAAAATGTAGCCAACTTGATTTTGCTATTGACTTTTTTGCCGTTCATCTATCCTCGGCAGTGCCGAGTCGGCACCAGGACAGATATCGTTTGCGACTTGAACCGAGTCGAGGTCCATGAACTCGTAGTCCAAATTGCAATACCCCATCAACTTCTTTTAGGCGGTCATGGCCCCAGTATTCCGTCGTTGTTGTGGTGATAGGAAAATGTTAGTGGCTCGCTACTATTCCTGCAGGCTGCATGTCAATCATTGCATGGCTGTAATGGCCATTCCGAGCTCCTCTTGCTGCATGTAGTCGGTATGACGACAACGACACTCAGCTCCGGAAACCAAGATGGTTTGCGGTACGCATGCAACCGACGGCAAAGGATGACTCTCACCTCGCCTCTGGAATGACCTGACGATACATGTCCTAACATCGCTCGCTAGCACTGGCCTTCTACCGATTATGGACAGCTGTGTCCCTACCACTACCTATCCGGGTCGTTGATCGACTCGATCTGATGGCAGTGCAGCTCCCTGCGTTATGGCTTCGCTCCAGTTTGGCGTCGGTCGCGTCGACTGTCGACTGGTCTGAATCGTGCCACTGACCGCAATCGAGTCACCCTTAGCACAGATACCCAACCTTGATTCTCCACTGTCGCGATGGCGTTGGCGGCTATTGGCTCACCTTCTCCTCACTCGCGAACTTCCAGCATCGGGTCGGGATGAGTCCAAGCCATAGTCCAAATTCAAGACTAGAGGACGAGTGGCGTTCCGATTCCTCAGAGCCAACGAGCACCATGCCTCGATTCCCGTTGCCTGCAGGGTACTTCGGAGATGTCGAGTTGTCGACGACCAAGCGTCAAGAATTCCGCGAGGTGGTGCGGAGTCGGGTGAGTACAATGCTGGCGGATGAGATCCGATACGCGGAACGTCGTGACCAGCAGCGCCCGATCGTGCCGGTGACGGAATGGAAGGCCAAACCCCCAATTGGAGAGCTCAATGTGTACCAACGACGTCGTCGGGGCCGGTCGAATAGTGAATTGGCCGAGGACGAAAACTTCCCTGAAGGGAAGGCAGCGGTGGCCAGCGGCAACGCAAGTATCGTGGCCAACGGACGAGTGAAGGGCTCGATTGAAGAAATGCTCTACGGAATGAGTGCCACGACCCAAGGAGATATGATGACTGGCTTGGCGTTCACTGCACCCCTAAAGACTGTGTTTTGTTAGGTGTCGTGGAGAGTGCCACAGCCGAAGACCCTTTGCATTCGGCTGAATTGTTGTGGGTCTTAACAAAATTCCGCTCATTAAACAGCGTGATGTTTGCTACCTCAAGGCTACAGGGGTGGAGCAGGATAGAAATGGTCGCTATGGCTACATGATTCTGCATTCGGTGGACCTACCGGAGTGCCCTCCTTTCGACCCAGCGACCAAAGTTGTTCGAGCCAAGATGTTCTTCGCGTGTCTCTTTCGGGAGCGAACACCGGGCCAAGTAGATGTGGTGGCCCGTGGCATCTTCGATCTATCGGGGAAGGAGTTATTGAAGGTGCTGCTGAAAGGTGCCACGGGCTCTCTGCTGGGAGGTCTACTCAAAGGTGCGGAGTGTGGGAAGGCCAAAAAGCTCACGATGCTGGCACGGAGGAATACCGAACGACGGCGAGCTGCAGCCATCCCGAAACAAAAGCTTTGTTCGTTGTGCATCGAAGGCGAGAGATTGCTGTCTAAGTTGCGTCTGTATAAGTGTTTGGTGTGCGGAATGACTATCTGCTCGAACTGCAAGGTGAAGGATTCACGTGCGTTCGTCGGTAGTGCTGAAGCTTGTCCGAGAGTCCCTTGCTGCCGGAATTGTGATCGGCAGGCAACGTTCATGACTGGGATACGCCCAGCAGAGCCCGAGTACCTTGTCGTGGCGGACTTCTATCGCAGGAAGTCCTCATCGTCATCAACTTGTAGTCGCTCAGCTGTCGCTACGACCATCCCCACACCTCCGTCGATGTCGTCTACCACGATCCGCAGCGAGCCTGAATACGCAACGAAACAAATAGGCAAGTCTGACGTCGGCAAGCCGGCTTCATCAATCGGCGTGACAACCAACTCAACCTTTGACGGGAGCTGCACGAGCTTCGACATCGCCGACTCTAGGTACTCAGGGACTCTGAGTGATCTGAACTCCGATGGTTGCGGGTTCAGAGATGTTAACGAACAGGAGAAGGAGCCGGAATCGAGTCAAACGGTGCTGCCCGAACTCATGAAGGAGTTCGCCACCATCGACAGTCTGTCGCCACAACCACTTTCTGCACGTGGATTGAAACCTTGGGGTGAGCGTCACAGGTTCAATGCTGACGACTTCACCAGACCTGCTGCTCAGGAAGAAGTCTACGATCGAAGACTTGACATTCCACCGACAAGGCCAAGACCCGACAATCTGTACGAATGGATGAAAGATCTACAGTCGTCTGCCAACGAAGCGTATCTCATGACCCAGGTTAGCGGGGAGATCATGAAAAAGTCGATGCGTTAGGCTGTCGCCACCAAGATATCAAGGAAGTGTAAAGTTGCAACATGTAGGCCAGACTGATGGACGGACGATCTTCAGAAGGACAAGTACAGATGGATCATAGCAAGCGCACGTTAGTAGCTTAGTTCCATCCGCCGATAATTGCAGGCAAGATCGCTTCAAACCGGGCACTGTAGAGAGCAAAAGAGATCGTGATGTGCCGGACCGGTACGTACTGGAATGACGAGGGCACTTGTCTTTGTTTTATCATGCGCGACTCGATGCAAACTATCCATGCTCCTCGACAACGCGAAGGTGTGGCGTATGTGTCCACCTCGTCTGGCCAGCTACAGTACTGAGCTTTTCATCCTGTGCCACACTCTCTAGCACCGCCCCGAGTGACGCCTTGACCGTCTTGGCCCGTGCTTGCATAACGTACCGCTGGAGTCCCGGTCCGGAGCCCGAACTCCGGAGCTCGGAGCCGGTGACGACTCATTCTCCAACGTCCAGTCTCGACGTGACCTTCCTACGGCATTGCGTCTTGAATTCAAAGGACCGGTATCGTAAGCATAGTCATGGGCTTCCCATTGCCCCGGGGATATTTCAAGGGGTCGACGTGTCGGGCGTTCAGCGACAGGAACTCAATGACCTCGTTCACCATCGCGTCAAGACTCTGCTAAAGGATGAGCAACGATACAGGGAGAGGATTGCACGGTATCAACCGGTTGTCCACCCGGGAGAATGGATGTCTACGAGCAGGAGCAGTGAACACAAGGACCTGCAGTTATATCGTCGTCGACGACGAGGTCGATCACTCCGTGAATTAGCAATGGAAGAGGACTTTCGAGAAGCCAGACGAGCGGTGGAGAGTGGCCACCCGAGCATGGTGGCCATCGGATACGTGGACGGATCGATCGAGGATATGATGTACGGCATGAGCGCGACTTCGCAGGCAGACTTGATGACGGGCTTTTCGTACAAGAATCCTCCGCGAGACTGCGCCGTGTTGGGCCACCTCGGACATGCCACACCCGAAGACCCATTCCGATCCGCAGATTTCATTTGGGTGCTGCCAAAACTACCGCCAGCAGCGAAACAGGTCGATGTGTGCTACCTCAAAGCTACGGGCGTGGAATCGGATGCGATTGGGAATCGATACGGTTATCTGGTACTGCACTCGGTGGATTTATCGGAGTGCCCGCCATTCGACAAACGGTATAAGGTCACCCGGGCAAAGATGTACTTTGCCTGCTTGTTCCGAGAGATCGACGGTGGATCTCTGCAAGTGATTGTCCGCGGGATTTTTGACTTGGCGGGGACGATTAAGGTGGACTTCATGTTGAAACATGCAACAGCATCGTTCATCACTGGGTTGCTCAACGGCGTGGGGATCGGCGAGTCCAAGAAGCTTACTTTATTGGCATGCAGGAACCAAAGTGCTCGACGTGATCTTGCCCAGGCCCCTACCCCAACGCAGTGCTCCATGTGTTCCAAACGTGGGCACACGAACAAATTGGTAGCCAAAACTGTGCTCTGGTACGTGGTTTTAGATCAGTGTCGAGTGTGCGGCGACACAATCTGCTCCAAATGTGCGGAGGACGTCAAGACCCATTCCAGTATGAAGCGCTTCTTCCTGGGTGCTAAACGGGCGTGTAAAGAGTACACGTGCTGTCCTTCATGTGTGCGGGATGCAAAGAATATGTCTGGTGTGCGTCCTGCTGACCCCGAATTCGAGGTCGTGGCAGACTACTATCGCATCCGTCGATCACAGTCCCAGTCTCAATTGCAGTCGTCACATTCATCGACGTCCTCAAATGGGTCTGCTAGTGACGCACCACCTCCGATGTTCAGCCTTGACTCGGTGACTCAGAATCGTCCTATGATCAGCAACAAGTCTCAAGGAATGTGGACAAACTCGACGGTCGACGAGAGTGTGGAAGACGACTATCGGTTCTCTGATGCGAGCGAGTTGAATTCGGCTGACTACAACTTCGATTCCGGCGAAGAAGCCAACGGTTTTGCCGTAATGGAGCTGGACTACCAGTCAGTGCCGAGCACACAGAGATTACCCGGACCGGACGCGGATGAAGTCGTCCCGTGGGAGGAGCGTTCGCAAATCAACGTTCAAGACGACTTCACTAACTTCAGTCGCTCAGCTCGTCCACAAGTCGGACAGATTGGTCAACCCGAAGGTTTATTGGAGCGCTTGCAGCAGATGAATATACTAGCGGAAGACACAAAAGCACGGATGGATGAGATCATTAAGCCTTGACATGCAAATGAATGCAGAGATAACAAAGAGTAACATGACCACGAATATGAAGTCGACGATGTTACGTCGGCACTTGCGACCATCATGACACGATGGTGACATGAGTTTCCAACTGATACCGAGATACAACTAGAGCTAGTTGGAGCCTACACCCCCAGACTCATAAATCACAGCACCATCGTCGTCAATTGAAGCTTGGCTCCGGCAGAGCAGAAGAATCTCTGCATTCGAAATTGTCCATCAACTCGATGGACAATATCGAAAAACTTGATGAGCAAGTCACACCAAGGTCCCCACTCGTCTGGCGCAAGTTCCACGCTCCCTCGTGTTATCGAGTGGCATGTTGGCATTGCGTTCCCTCCAGCGTACCGCCGACAGCCCCGCATTGTTCGGTGTCAAGCCTCATTCATTCATTCGCGAATTGCAAGTCTCGACGTGACGTCTTCCGGAATCCCTCGGTTTGCGATGGGGTTCCCTTTGCCGAGAGGGTATTTCCGAGATGTGAACCTCTCTGAAGAGCGACGACAGCAACTGATCGATGTCGTGCGATATCGAGTGCAGACAATGCTGGAAGATGAACAACGTTATGTGGCACGGAAAAATGACAACCAACTGCTGCTCGACCCCAACGAATGGGTATCCGCAGCGAGGATCAAAGAACAGCAAAAGAGCTACAGATTTATCGTCGGCGTCGACGAGGACGGTCATTCCATGAATTGGCAATGAAGGAGGATTTCTTGGAAGCTCAAGAGGCAGTGATCGGCAAAAATCCGAGCATGGTGGCGATCGGAACAGTGGACGGCACCATTGAAAACATGATGTACGGCATGAGCGCGACATCGCAGGCGGATTTGATCACGGGCTTTTCATACAATAACCCACCCCGGGACTGTGCGTTGTTGGGCCACCTTGAGCACGCCACACCAGAAGACCCTTTTTATTCCGCGGACTTCATTTGGGCGCTACCAAAGCTACCGTCAGCAGCGAAACAGGTCGATACTTGCTATCTCAAAGCCACGGGCGTGGAAACGGATGCAAGCGGCAAACGCTATGGTTATCTGGTTCTGCACTCCGTGGATTTATCGGAGTGTCCACCATTTGACAAACGATATAAAGTCACCCGGGCAAAGATGTTTTTGCGTGTTTGTTCCGAGAAATCACATCGGAGACCATGTCGGTGGTGGTGCGCGGCATCTTCAATCTTCAAAACGCGGGAGTCAAGTTCATGTTGAGGCAAACGACGGCGTCTTTCATCGGCGGAATGTTCAATGGAGTGGGCGTTGGGGAGTCCAAGAAGCTCACGTTGTTGGCGCGCAGGAGCCAGGACAGACTGCACGAACTTGCCCAGACTCCGGCCCCGACACAATGCTCCATGTGTGTAAAGCGCTCAGGTCGCTTCCCGGGCTCAAGTTTCCTGCCTTGGCACGTGGTCTTAGATCAGTGCCGAGTGTGTGGCTTCACCATTTGTTCCAAGTGCGCGAAGGACGTCAAGACAGGCTCCAGCAGAAAACGATTATTCCTGGGTGCTGCACAACCATGCAGTGAATACACTTGCTGTCGGGTATGTGTGCGGGAGGCGAAACAAATGACTGTACGTCCAGCCGAAGCGCAGTTTGTGATAGTCGCCGACTATTACCGAGCTCGTCGCTCACTATTACACACAGAATTGCACTCATCGTCATCTTCGAACGGTTCCAACGGCTCTGGAACAGTGGTGATGCTGAGTCCGTCGACTGCAACGTTCAGTCTCGACACAATACCTCGCAACCGTGGTCGAAATGACATACTGAAAACGAATACTTCTGCTGGAATGGCGACAAACTCTATAGCGGACATGGACGACGGCCGGTTTTCGGACATGAGCGAGCTGGATTCCGCCAAATTCGACTCCGATTCCGAAGACGATCCCGACTTTATTGATTTGGACACGGACTACCAACCCGAGCCGAGTCCGGGAGTGTCAGATGATAGTGAGTTTGTGGCGTGGAAGACGGATGACCGGATCGATTTCGACGACTTCACACCCTCGACCAACCACAGACAAAGATCTCGCCGGGCGAATTATTCAGCGGCGAGCACGAGGGAAGAGCACGACGCGTACATGTTCAACAGGATGTACAAGGCGACTTGTTCGGCCGAGATGGCGTACGCGACTACCCTGACAAACCTGGAGGCCATGCGGGATGAGGAGCTCAAGAGAACCTTGGATTAAAGGAGAGTAGGAGAAGATACTTGTCGGATCTCTTAAGGAAAAACCACTGTAACCAAAGCGTAAGAATTTACTGTCGTTAACCACAAGAAACTTGCGTTTGTTCGACTAAACTCGAAGCTGTGAGGATCGAGCTGTCAGAGTTAAATGCACTGCGATGTAGTGTCTGATTAGTATTTGATTTCGTTGATGACACAAGATTATCCTGCGTTGGATGACTCATTGATTTACTTTCTCATTGCATCGAGCTCCAACGTCCGTATCAGTTTGATTAACCGCTACCTACATGTTGATGCAGGTAGCAAGAATGGTCATCATGCAAGAACTGGGCGCGTTTGGGGTAGCCCCAGACGCACAAATCAAGGTCTCGACCAAGCCTCCCACGAGCACGGAAACTGTGAGCATAAAAGAGTGGTCGCCGTCCTCTTGGAAAACCGGATTATGAGGTTTTTAATTCTCTTCTCCTAAGTACGAGGATAACGAGCAAACGTCGAGCATTATGCTCGTATCTGAGGACTACTATTGGTCAAAATTTCGCGGTAAATTACGGACAGATCTTCTGTGGCCGCATTCTTCGATCGGTGCCTGACCCAAGCCGCAAGAGATCTTCTTTACGCTATCACTGCTGCGTCATCGCATTGACAGCATCACGTGGAGCCAAGCACAGTCTGTACGATGTCGCTGGAACCGCCAGTTTCCGTTAGACGAGCTGTCGAGGCGTGGCGCGACATGGGGGCTTGACAAGATTTCCTATGCAACCTCGTGAGAAATCATTCATCTTCGGCTGGGGTGTCCGTGTCACGTTTTCCGAGCAGGGCAAGGAGAAGATTGGGTTTGTCTGTCTGGCAGATGAAGCGTGTAGAACAGATCCAGACGGCAATAACCTCGTGATATTGTCGATGGGGAAAACAACTGCAGCCGTCAAACATTTGCGGATCGTGCACGGGTTAACGTCCCCGAAGACGGTGAAAGAGATGGAGACGAAGAGGAAGAGAGACGAAGAAATCGAGCACCTGCGGTCGTCGGGTTTATACAAGAACAACCCAACTCGTCTGAATCTCCTTCTCGAGACGCTCCGCATTATAAACCACAACTTGCCGTTGTGCATGGGTGAATATGAGGAATCAAGGCTTAAAGAAGCGCTGGTGGTGAAAGATGTTATGCGCGTTACAATCACCACGGAACGTATCGAGGAGTCAATCATCGAGCTGTATTCTTCGACGCGGAAAGAGAAAATGGAGCTCATCGAGATAAATCGAAAACCGTATCCGGCTTTTACTATGGTCGCGGATTTCTGGACATGTAAAACAAGTCAGGAGAAGTACCTTGGTCTTCGCGTCTACATGGTCGATCGAAACTGGGAGTTCAAGTCGGTACTTCTAGGAACACGCAAGTTTACTCCTGCTTACGGAGATCGAGATGGAGGAATCAGAGCGCCATTTCTTATTTGGATTAAGCGAACGCTAGAGGACTTCAACCTGACTACGAGGGACTTCTACGGTGCTACAACCGATGCTGGTCCTGAGGTGAAAGCACTGATGATTGAAGAACTACACCTAAAGTGAATGTGGTGCACTGCTCACATGGTGAATGCTGCAACAAAGTCAGGTTGTGGTATGAACAATAACCAAAAGCACGAAAATGACGAATTTGCTTCGCTGATGGCAAAAGTTGTGCGGACCATATCTCAAGTTCAATCTGTGGAAACCACTGGCGACTTGTTCAAACAGCTTTGCAAGGCGGTGACGTCGACGGGAGCAACAAAGCTGAAACAGTATTCGGCGGCCAGATTTTTAAGTCTGGCTAAAACTTTACGGCGCATTTTGGATAAGTGAACCGCCCTTGAAGCGTGGTATGATGAAAGGAAGAAAAAGGCAATTCGTGACAAGAAACATCCCGTAGTTTTTTCGCTTACCGGCGAGAAAACAACTTTGATCCACCTGCAGTCGATTGTGCAGCCGCTAGCCGATTTGATACGTTCCTGCCATGCCGAGAGCGCCATACAGGTCAACGTGCTAATGCGACTGTACGGGGTTCGAATGAACACTTTAAACTCCGAGCAACCCCTTTGCCACTATTTATCCACGGACCTGAAACCTGTTTGGATTGATCCCAGCGAGCTCACTCCTCTCGCAGCGCTTACACGCAATTTGCTGTGTAAAGCTCTTGACAAGCGGTTCTTTCGTAGATACTACGACGCTTGTGAAATGGATAACACAGCTTTCATCTCAGAGATGCAGTAGAAGCTGCACCCCATTTGGAAGCGACCAAAATGGAACATAAACAAACTTGTTGTGTTGGTTTGTAGGCAGCAAGGCCTCGATTCCCAGCAGAGTTTTGACAAATTAAATGAAGTGAACAACATCGTGCGAGACCAGCTACAAGACTTGCTCAAGACTGTTGCAGAACCAACTGACATGCCGTGCCCACCACCAAGTGCATCCAGTGCTTATTTCGATCCATTGGACGCTATGTTCGCCTCTCCACCGACGCAGCAAGCGCCAATTGGGCACGCCACCAGTCAAATGCAGCGGCGTATTAATGAGGAACTCGACAGGTGGAAAAATGACCAGCTAACTGTTGAGCGCACGGATGGTGTTCCAGTGTCGGTCCTATCGTTTTGGGCTCGAGTTGAGCACAACGGTACCTACAGACTTTTACCGAAGGCAGCGAAGATTTTATTTGCCGTTCCATCTTCCTCTTGCCAGATTGAACGCGATTTCAGTGTTAGCGGAAGCATGGTGACAAGTCAACGTACTAGCCTCTCAGCGCACAACATTGACATGTGTTCATTTCTGAACCGCAATCGAGAGTACGTCGATCTTCTGCAGTGCGAAAAAATCCCCTCGGGCGAGCATCGCAAGCATACACCGTCTTGCTTTACGTTTCCACTTGATGTGGACATAGATTTGGATGTGTATGCGGATGACGCTCTGTCCTACTTTGTTTCAAGCGCGAGTTTGTACGACGACGAAGAAGAAAAGGATAATGTGATATAGCAATGTTCATTTTGTTGATATCAAGTGATTCGAGACGTACCAACCACGCCGCCAATCCAACACGCATGTGTTTGATGTATTAATCCAATATCTGCAGCTGCCATTACCTGCTACAGTCTTCACTCGTTATAGGCGCAATTCAAATATCTGAACGAAATCAAGCCACCTCTTTGTCGAGCTAGTGATTTCCTTTTGAGCCCTTCTCACATGAACGATTCTGATAGCGCCTAGCGGCAGCCTCAGCCCTCTCTGCAACTTCTCTCTGCGCCATCGAAATGATGGCTTGGCGATCTATTGGTTGCGTCCGCCGTCGCTCTGCATGGCCTCCTGCTGTCCGAGGTGCTCTCTGACTGCTATGCGTGACCGAAACAGGAGCTTGGCTCACGACAAGGTAGCTGGGAGGAATCGCGGTGTCGCCGTGCTCGACGAAGCTCTTCACCTGTGCTTTCGTAGCCAACTTGGCCGTGCGGGCCTTTACGAGAGCCTCCCGCATTTTTTGTTGGAAATACTTGTCTTCTTCGGATAACTCATCTTCTTCACTGCTATCTTCAAAAGGAGGGGTCCTCTGAATTGTGGTGACATCTTCGTTTGGCGACACAGCACGCTTAACCGCCTCACGAAGTATTTGGACAACCTCGTTCACGGTATTTTCCACGGATCGCCTGATTTCCGTAGAAGTTGCATGTGCAGACAAGTTATCGGTGTCCAAGCGCGATGTTGCATCCAAGTGAACTCTCGCGTTGGCTGATGCTACGTCGTCTTGCGGTTCCATTTTCATCGCAGTCGTTTCACTCTGTGTTCTCACTTCTTCCTACACAATCTTCTTTATCTCTGCACGAAGCGCGGCAAATTCGAACTGCGCTGTTTCTCTGGGTACCCTTGCACAATACTGCTAAAACTGTTCACGCAATATATTTGTGGCATCAGCTTGGCGCTGTGTCGCGAGGTTTAACTCACCCTGAACCGTTGCTAATGCTCGCTGCACTTGTACGCCAACCTGACGCTCTGACTTAGTGGTCTCCTCGAGTACAAGCTGCTTGACAGCTTCAAGCAGGGGTTCTTCCGGCACCCTTGCTAACGTCGACAACAATTCCTGCTGCAGTTCGTCACGAGTCAGCTTAAGTCCAAGCTCCAATGAATTGTCGACGTATGCCTTCATGTCTTGCAACGACTGCTTCGTCAGGTCTTGCGCAAGTCCGTCGACAGCACCCCTGTACTCGTCAGTTTTAGCTGCTCTTCAACTTGTAATGTACGTGCATCTAGTGCGTCATGGTTGGCAACGAATCTGCTGTCTATCTCCTTCACCAGTTGCTTCGTTCCGTCCGATTGAGCCGCGACCATAGCCTCCGACACGCGCTGAACTTCCACCACGGCTTGCGTGAGTTTGGCGTCAACATCTTGCTGAATCTGCGCACGATACTCTTCCTGGATGGCTTGTAGGCGCAGAAGCTGCTCCCGAATAGCGGATTGTGTACCCAGTAGCTCTTCTTGGAATCTAACGACGATCTCCTGCTGCTGGGCTGTTAACTGCTTCATGCCAGTCTCAGCTGAGGCCTGTATGGCCATCAAAGCAGCGCATTGCGCTTGACTTTGCCCTTCTTGTTGCGTCTGCAACATCCGATGTCCAGCAGTCAAGGCTTGCGTCTGGGCGAGGAAATGTTCAGCGAGTCTGGCCAAGTGGTCTTCGACACCTGGCTCGAGCTCGACTGTTGTTGGTAGCGCAGTCATCGTTGCCTCCCCAGGATGCTCAACAATTGAAGTTTCGGTGGCAGTCACGTCTTGTGCTTGTTCGGCGGCTCGCGCCGCTGCTTGAGCTCGAGTCAGCACCATCGCGGCCTTGGCTTCTGCGAGGGCACCGCTTGAGGATCGCGAAATATTTCCGATTTGTGACGCTGGGAACGAGCAACCCCTCCAAACCTGTTCATGCTCCCCCTATAAGTCGATTCGCGAGGTGGAATGTTAAAACCTCGAGAGCAATGCTCTCGAGGTTATTCGCTTCGTGCGTTTTTCCAAGAATCGTGCTCCTCACTTGCTCAACAACATCCCGCGCCAGAACATCATGGCCTCTCATTTCCGTACGTATATAACACCATCATTTCCGTCAAGTAGTGCATACAAGATGACACAAACAATCAAGCACGATTGCTTCAACCAGCGAAATCTGTGACGTGTGAGACCTCCTCTTCTGCGGAACATCCCACCCTCGTGCCATCTCGTGCGACCTCCATTCCCTCGTAGCATACCGCTCCAGACTGGAGTCTATCGGAGCTGTTGGCAGCCCCGCAAGACCCCGCAAGGCAAGCCCTGCCTCAAATCAGTGCTCATTCGCCAACTTCCATTCTCGACGTGACGTCTGGCCAGAGGTCCGATCCACATCCGCGGTTCGCTATGGCGCTCCCATTGCCAAGAACGGATTTCCCACCTGTGAACGTCTCGGCGGTTGAGCGTCGTCGACTCTCCGCGATGGTTCGACGTCGGGTGATTTCAATACTAGAGGATGAACGACACTACTCGGATCGACTCCGAAACAAAGAGTCGGTCGTCCACCCTTGGGAATGGAAGTCCATGGGCAAGAGCAGTCTCCAGAAAGGGCTTCAGATCTACCGCCGACGTCGTCGCGGTCGGTCGTTGCGTCAATTAGCAATGGACGAAGACTTTCTCGAAGCGAGACAAGCGGTGGAGTTGGGGCATCCAAGTGTCATCGCCGCTGGAAGAGTCAACGGATCCATCGAAAACATGATGTACGGCATGAGTGCGACGTCGTTGGCAGACCTCTTGACGGGGTTTTCGTACTACAACCCACCACCGAAGGAGTGTGCACTGTTAGGGCACCTTGACCACGCTACCCCCGAAGACCCGTTCCACTCGGCGGATTTCATCTGGGCACTCCCAAAACTCCCGTCGTTCGTAGATCAGCTGGATGTTTGCTACCTCAAAGCGACAGGCATGGGCGTTGATGAGGACGGCAAATCTTACGGTTATCTGGTGCTGCACTCCGTCCATTTGCCGGAATGCCCCGAATACAACAGAATCACTCGAGCCAAGATGTACTTTGCGTGTCTCTTTCGAGAGACCGACGACGGATATCTCGACGTGATGGCGCGTGGCGTTTTCAATCTAAAAGCTAGTCGAACGGTGCGGTTCATGCTGGCGAGTGCTACCGCTTCTTTTATCGCGGGACTATTCAACGGTGTGGGGTTGGTGAATCCAAGAAGCTCACTCGGATGGCACGCAGGAACCAGGCGCGACAGAATTTTGCCAAGAAGGCCAAATGCACGAAATGTCTTGAGCGTCCGTCGTCTTGGAGCTGGCGTGTAAGTCTTCATCTGTGTCGTGTGTGGGGTCACGATATGTTCCAAATGTTTCGCCAAAGACAGTGAGAAGCCCCTCTTCCTTGGAACCAAGAAACCCTGCTCGAAATTCAAGTGCTGCAGTGATTGTCGGGGCAAACCCATCGATACGATCGGAATACACCCCGCCGAGGCAGAATTTACGGTCATCGCTGACTTCTATCTCACTTGTCCCCAGCAGGTTTCATTGTCGTCAAGTGATTCCGACGAGGACGATGCGAATCTCGACACTATGCATCGCAATCGGAAACTTGACGACGCACTGGCGACCAATTCCTCTGCCATGTTGACCAACTCCACTGCCGATGCCAGTTTGGCCGGATACGAGTTCGAAAACGACCGGTTCTCGGACATGAGCGAGCTGGACTCGGTCGACTTCAGCTTCAGCTCCCGCAAAGATATCGAGGATGACGACCTGGACCTTGAGACCGAACTTCGACCGGAGACTGTGACAGGCTCGGATACCAATGAGGTCGTGCCCTGGGGGAGGGTATCGATTCAACGTCGACGATGACTTCACGACGACATCTACAATTCAACGTCGTCGACCGATGAAAACGTCGACGTACCGACAAGACCTCATGGAGAGACTGCACGAAGTGTATAGCTCGGCTATCAATGTACAAAATCAAGTGAATGACCTGGCGGTGCAGAGTGTTCGCTATCGGTGAAGCAAGGACGACAAGAGGGGAGTGTACAATGTCATGGGGGAGCGTTGAGGCTTGTTCAGAAAGTAATACAAATGAATTAGCGGAAGAAGTTGAAATGTGAGGTACATGTTGATTTGAGCCGTGTGTTATTCAAAACTTGACTTGATACAATACTATTTCGCCGTAGTTGAGTTATGCAGCAGCGCCTGGCACTCCGTTGATCGGCTCGATGTGCATCATGAGCGGATTCCTCATACCGATGGTGATGGCCACATCATACTGCACATTCTGGCCAGGCACTTCATTAAAGTGGAATCTCCCCACCATCGTTGCGATCACTAACTTCATCTCCAGCATTGCAAGACTTTTGCCGGGGCACACACGTTGACCGCCACTGAAGGCGTTGAATTTGGCAGGAGGTGTCGGGACTAATTTGCCGGTCTTTGCGTCAATGAACCGTTCCGGTTTGAATTCACAGGCATCGGGTCCCCACACTTCCGACCATCGAGCAGCTCCGTAGTGACACATGCCGACATTCGTTCCTTTCGGCACGAACGTGCCGTCCGCGAAGACGGTGTCGTGAACACACTCCCGGAGCGTGAAAGGCACTGGCGTCTCCAGACGAAGCAGTTCACGGATCGTTGCTTCCAGGTACACTAGGCCCTGGACTTCTTCCATTGACGGCACGTAATTCATATTTGTTGCTAGCTTGGGGAGGTGCTCAAGAAACTCTGCCCGGAGCTTCTGTTCGACTCGGGGTTGTTACTTAACGTGTGCAGTAGCCAGCTCATAGCGTCGGCCGAAGTGTCTCGACCGGCACCCAAAGCAGCCACAGCAATGTTGCGAACGTCCACGGGGACACCATGTCTCCGTCTTGCTCCATGCACTCCAGCACAGTCGACACAATGTCTTTATCTGCAGCTTTGACTGGTTTGCCCGCCTCAATGTCCTCTTGACGTTGTCGTCGGGTCTCGACTGCAGTAGAGATGATGTCCATGACGAACTCGTCGATTGTAGCAATGTCCTTGCGAAGTTGACGCTCGGAGCCAATATTCAGGAACCGCTTGAGTCTCCAGAGGAATTCAGGCTGTTGAACTCGAGAAGCGGCGATGGACTGAGCATTGTCGAATGCGACTTCAAACGGATGTTCATTTTCCGAATCAATGCTGTCCAAGGTATTGTTAAACAACATCTCGGCAAAGGCTTTAAACGTGAAGCGGTGGATGAGCATGTAGACGTCTACAGGCTCGCGTTTAGTAGCAGCCTTCATGAACACCTTCTGAAGCAGCAGAGTATGGCGTTGCATCACCGGCGTCATGTCTTCCCGCAGAGCTCGAGTACTGAACAGCCGAACCAGAAGACGCCGGTGGTATTTCCAGCGCTCGCCTTCGATGATCAACACACTGTGACCCATGAGGTCTTTGAAGATGTTGTACTGCATGGTGCCCTTGCTGAAGTGCTCGAACTGCGTCTTGACGACGTGTTCGTAGTGGTCCGGCACCGCGGTGACAAGCAGATCGCTCTGTCCGGGCAGGTAGAGCTTGAACATGCCTTTGTGAGCAATACATTGATCCGCCATCCAGTCGTGGAAGCGGTGGGCATTCGTGGCAAGCTCCAGCATGTTGCCGATCACAGGCACCTTGGACGGCAGGTACGGCACGATCTTGGGCTTGTCTTGAGCTTCGTCGGACTCGGTTTCGACGGTGTCGCAACTTGATTGGGAGGCGACGTACATGGCGAGTACCGCAGCACCCGCCAGTACCGCGAGACCCGCCGGGCCGAGCGGCGATAAAGCTCGATGCTTGGTGAACCACCGCCGCAGCATTCTTGACTGTGGCCTTGAACTGTCTGCTGCGTGCTCGCAACGAGGCCGATTGCGTTGTGTCAAGCGAAGCGGCGAAACGGACCCGGGGCAAATATTCGGGTCGAGTTATCGGCGACCGCGGATCCCCGAGGATCGTCCAGCGCGACATGGATTCCCTGGGCGAGCGTCTTTGCCCCGGTCGACGCCAGATGGGCCACGGAGACCTCCCACTTTCGCGTGCATGGACATCGAGAACGAAGTAGCGATGCCGCGGATTCGAGGACAAGTCTCATTTAACACTTCGTTTGGAAAGCTCGGTTTCGAGAGAGCGCAGCACGCAATGCAATGCAGTTGCGATGACTGCCGATTCTTCTGCGTTTGCGCTTCGACGTGGACTGTTGGGGAGCGCATCGTCTGGGGGCATTCGTAGTCGCCGCCCGACCCATCGGTTTATCGCTGGCTACAATGCCGGGCATTCAAATATGTCATGCTGATCTTTGCTGAGACCATGACGGCGTGGGCCTGCTGAGGACTGCGGCTGTGTGATGGTGGGCTGCAGAAGCCCTATCGCCTAAATGGATAAGCTGTTCTAACCACGAAGCCACCGTGGCTGGCAGAGCCAACCGACGCTGCACGCTGAGCGTTGAAGGTGCTGCCGCACCACACAGCGCGGACGAACCGATCACAGACTGCATATTGGACTGCCTGATTAGACAAACGCATTGAGACTCTCCCTGGACTGCCATCGAATGGCAGGAGAGAGCACAGCAGAGTAAAGTAGGGTGTTAGACTTTAGCTCAGTTCACATTTGGAAACCAACATCACAATTCACGTTGTCTGTTGGTGGGAGTTCCAGCTCCCAAGCTCGTGTGGAACGTCACATTGTTAACAATAGTATTTGTTCAAGCACGGATGATAACAAGAAGCGGTCGAGCGACGGCGGAGCCGCCTCGACGTGAAAGGAACATCAACAGCGGCGATGGGAACTCGGCCATGGCAAACGTGCCTGTTACGTCTTCAGCCATCCTGCCGCCTTGGATCACGGACATCCGCACGCGAGTCTGGTGCAATGGAAGAAGAAAAGTCGCGAGTATAAAGACGCGATTACCGCACGTTGCGCCGTCTGGCGGCCACCCCAGTTACATAAGTAGGTAGATTGAATTACATAAGTAGGTACATTAGCACACGAGTAGCGTGTGCTGCGTCGCTCTCTGATTGGCTGAAAAGGAAGATATCAGCCAATCAGGAGTCGACTTGCATTTGGATGGTTCTCAAGGGGTCAGGGCTTCAGGCCTGGACCTAATTTAAATCAGAGTTTAATTTTCTACGAGTTTAAGACTTGTTTTATTATTGCGAGCTTCCTCATCGCTACGTCTAAGCTAGTAACGGTAAGTACCTGGTCCGTTACATTGCCAAGGCAATGATGAGTGTGAAAAACACATTTGATCACTCACTCCTCACGACGATGTGCAAGTTGGACTGGGAAGTTCCAATCGAGGATATCACGGAGGAGAGGATCGTCAACGAAATTGACAAGATTGTCAACAACGTCAAGAATGGCTCGATCGGCAACATCGATGCGCTGTTCGACGACGAGCTGCAGATGGATTTGCAGGAGTCTGATGTGCAGGCTAGAGTGGTTAACTACTTCAAACAGTGTGAGGACATCATTTTGCAGAATGGACTGCAGAGCACTTTCTCTACTGCGATGGGTATCAGTCACAAGTGTACCATCCTGAAAAAACATGTGCAGCCGGTTGCTTTGCGTGATGAGGTGGAGACTCATCAGAAGCTAATCGATAAGGCCAGTTTGAAAAATGACGTGGCGTTATACAAGCTGGTCAAGTCAAAGGCACTCGAGCAGGACAAAGTGTTCCGCTCGTTGGCAAATCGGAAGAGACTGCAGCAGCAGTCAAAGCAGGAAAAGAAACAACGACATGACGATAGATGGCCCGAGAAGAAGGGCGACAGCGACCGTACTGCTGTTGGGTCAAAAGCATGGGCGAAAAAAAGAAAGGAGCCATCGGATGCTACCGCTGCTGGTCAAGTCCAGGGGCCGCCTACCACTGGATCTTCGAGTACAGGGAAGAGCAAGCCACGTGGTGGTTGCTTCAACTGCGGTAAAGATCATTGGTTGAGCGAGTGCCCCAGCATTGACGAAGCAGAGAAAGAAGCAATAATGTCAAAGAGGGCCCCAAAAAGCAATTAGGGAAGAAGTCCAAGTTGAAGCGGGTAAATCCGCGTATGAGGACGCAGGATAGAGTGCAATCCACGGCAACATTGAATGCCGTATTTGAACTACCCTACTGTGCTGATAGTGGATCTTACTGGAATATCATTTCGCACAGCCACATCAAGGAGCAGCAGGCTTTTGACCATGGTGTTGTGACTGTGGAACTGGATCGACCAGTGGAATTGGAGGCTGTTGGGGGTGCAGTGCTTACTGCAACGCATGGTATTGATGTATACATGTGTCTTAACACTGCTGTCGGACCTGTAAGATGCCAAGACAGGAAACGTTGTCTCATAGTGGAGTCAGATGATGATGAATTGATTATTGGTTGTGTGCTCCTTGCCGAATTAGGTATCGACGTGGATCGTGAGCTTGAGCAGCTCGCCGCACGAAGTCTCGGTAACGACGATTCTTTCGGAGATCCCGTTGGAATGCCAGAGTGCAATGTACCGATCGACGATGATGTCGGTAGCGTGATCAACGGCATGGTGGCGGATTGTGTGGAGCGTAGAGTTATCACATCTGGTGCAGAAGAAAAGCGATTGCGAGACATATTGTTTTCTTTTGAAGGATGGAGGCTCGTCCTTGGGGATGACCCACCCGCCAGCGTGCCGCCACTAAAACTTCGGCTCAAACCTGACGCAAAACCGTTCAAGTGCAAGGTGCGTCAGTATAGTTCTGAGAAGTCAGAGTTTCTAGCAAAATTCAACGCTAAGGTCGTGCGCCTTGGTTGGGTCGTCGAAAATAAGGAAAGCCGCTGGGTGTGCGCTGCTTTGCCTGTGCGCAAACCAAACAGCGCCAATTTTCGACAAACCAATTACTACCGGCCGGTAAATGCGATGACCGAAAGCATCGCAGGCGTGATGCCTAGCCTACAAGTGAGATTGGAGAAATGCAAGGGCAAGAAGTTTTATGCCATTCTCGATTTCATTAAGGGTTTTTGGCAACTTCCCTTGCATAAAGCCTCTCAGGAGTTGCTTTCCTACATGACCGACCGAGAAATTTTTACTCCGACACGTGTGCCACAGGGTTGTACGGATGCAGCCCTACATTTCCAGTCGACAGTGGAAAAGGTGCTAAAGGAGTACTTGAATGACTGTGTGCTCGTCTGGATTGACGATCTGTTGGCGTATGCAGACACAGTATGGGAGCTTATGGATGTGATTGAGGCAATCTTTAGGAAGCTCGACGAGTTTGGATTTAAGTTGAACCCTCGAAAATGCAAGCTTTTCCAAACCGAGATCAAATGGTGCGGAAGAATCATCAATGAGCAGGGCGTAGGACATGATCCAGAGCGAATTGAGGCGCTGCAAAGGATCCCGGTGCCAGCGACTGCAGCAGAGTTGCAGCAATTTGTATGTGCTACGAATTGGATGCGGGAAGGGCTTGTAGATTATGCACGCGTCTTAAAGCCTCTACAGGAACTCCTCAACCGTTCGCTTAAAGGAACGAAGCGTAGTAAACGAGCTGCAGCAGGCATACAAATTAGACTCTCATCGGAAGAATTACTGAGTTTTACTGCTGTAAAACAGTTACTGTCAAACTCTGCGATGCTCACGTTTCCCGATCCGGACAAGCAGCTCTGTTTACTATCGGACGCCTCGGATTCTGGTTGGGGGCTTATAGTAAGCCAAGTGACAGAATGGAAACCCGAACAACCGATCCAGGAGCAGCAGCATGAGTTGTTGATCTGCATGGGAGGATCATTTTCGGGGTCGGCACTTATTTGGAGTGTCATCGAGAAGGAGTGTTTTCCTATCGTACATGCATGCGAAAAACTCGAGTACTTGCTCCTAAGACAGCAAGGATTCAAAATGTACTGTGGCCATAGGAACATCATTCACTTATTTGCCCCGAGCAAAGAATTGAAGAAGACCATGAGTGGGAAGCTCCTCCGATGGTCGACGAAGTTGATGGAGTACAGATACTCCATAGAGCATATTGAAGGGGTGAATAATGTCTGGGCAGACCTCATTTCTAGATGGGGGCGAATTGCAGTGTCACGCGATAAAAAGTGGTGCCAAGCGTGTCACTAACAAAAACGCAAGCGCGGACGATCGACTAAGGACAAAAGCGTTGAGTCTCAGCAAGGCCAGACTGAAGTGCATAGTCCGCGTCCGTTAAAAAAGAGGGTTTTGTGTGGCCGACACTGGACGAAATTGCGAGCGCTCAGAGCTTGTGCGACGAACCTCGTGAGGCGCATAGAGATGATGACTTCATGTGGCGTGTGGATAATTGAATATGGATACCTGAGAGCGCTGATGAACTACTGCAGCGATTATTTATTGTTGTGCATTATGGATCAAGTGGACATCGTGGAGTTCACGTTATGGTGAATCACCTTCGTCGGCTATTCAGTATAGCTGGTCTCAATGAACGAGCACGCGCTTTTTGTCGTCAGTGTCTGCTCTGTTTGCATGTCAAAGGTGGTGCAACTATTCCTAGACCATTCAGCGAAACGCACTATACTTTTGAGCTAAATGCAACGCTGCATTGGGATTTCCTGGCTCTTGGTGAGTCATTTGGCACGTCGCGCTACGTCCTTGTGTTGAAGGACGAAGCCACTCATTTTGTGGAGCTCGTTGCATGTGATGGACCTACATCGGAGGTAGCCGCCGCTGCCATCCTCGATTGGTACAGTCGATTCGGCATTCCTACACTATGGGTCAGCGATTGTGGCTCACATTTTACGAGCAAAGCCATTGCAACATTAAACAGGCGACTCAAGTCGCGACAAAAGTTTACTCTAGCCTATACTCCGTGGAAAAATGGAAGTGTTGAAAGGGTGAATAGGGACATCCTCCAAGTTTTGAAGGCTCTGATTCTGGAGTTCAAAGTGAGTTCTACTGACTGGCCGTATCTCCTGCCTTTAGTGCAGTCGAGTTTGAACCATTCACCAGTTCAACTACTAGCAAACAAAGCGCCAATCGAACTATTTACGGACTGCCGTGTCCTAGTGCCCTGAACACGGTGCTCCTACCGGGAGGGAAGGGGTGCATAGCTTCACTACCTGAACAGCGACCAAACTTTGATACAAAATTGAATCAAATGCGTGCAAGCATACAAGTTATGCCTAAGGCTGTGGAAAAAGAACGAAAGCGTCAAGGGCTGCGATACCGCAGCAGGAAGCACTACGAACAGCCAGTGAATTTTTCTATAGGCGATTTTGTACTTAGATCGCGCGTGGATGAAAAACTTTACGCAAATAAACTACGTGTGACCTGGGTGGGTCCGTATCGAGTTATCGCTGCGGCAGAATATTATTTCACTGTGGAGCATCTTGTGACGGGGAAAACGATGAACGTGCACCCATCACGACTAAAACACTACGCAGACGCCTCGCTCAACATCTCGGCAGAGATGATAGATCACATTGCATCACAAGGAACACTATTGGCGGTTGAGGCATTGGTAGCTCACCGCTACAACAACAACATGCATGCATTTGAAATCAAAGTAAAGTGGCAAGGGCTCGAAGCGGTTGAGGACTCGTGGGAGCAGTTGAAGCCACTTGTCGAAGATGTGCCACAACTCGTGAAGGAATACGTAGACAAAACAAATGATGAACGTTTACAGCACTCCATGAAGAGTATATTGCAGCGCGACAAGAAGCAAGGCATGTAGCTAAGCGTAGCTCGCAAAAAGTGGCAACCCTGCCTAAATAGATCGATCATTTCTGAAAGGATCACGGTTTAAAGACGAAGGACATTACAGCGAACGTTAAGATGGACGGGCAATGGGTAAACAAGTGTGTTACATTGATTGCCCAAGTTTGAACGCTCAACGACAAGTGTACCTCACAACATCGGGGATACAAAAATGGAACTCGATTATTAGTTGAAATTTAAGATTCGACACGATGATTGGTCAATATTGGATTTACAATTGACAAGCAAGTTGCAGGCAACTTCAACAGGTAACAGCGCAACTGGTGATAGATATTTCGGTGATCGCAAGGACAAGGGACGAGGCAGTTTACGACCGTACAGTAAATTAAGGTCTCGACGCGATGAAACTGGATCGTGGTGTACGAAAGCTTGGGGGCAGTGTGATGGTGGGCTGCAGAAGCCCTATCGCCTAAATGGATAAGCTGTCCTAACCACGAAGCCACCGTGGCTGGCAGAGCCAACCGACGCTGCACGCTGAGCGTTGAAGGTGCTGCCGCACCACACAGCGCGGACGAACCAATCACAGACTGCATATTGGACTGCCTGATTGGACAAACGCATTGAGACTCTCCCTGGACTGCCATCGAATGGCAGGAGAGAGCACAGCAGAGTAAAGTAGGGTGTTAGACTTTAGCTCAGTTCACATTTGGAAACCAACATCACAATACACGTTGTCTGTTGGTGGGAGTTCCAGCTCCCAAGCTCGTGTGGAACGTCACAGGCTGGCACCAGACGACACCCGCGCATGACATGGCAGACACCCCGAAATGAACTGGGTAGATTCTTTCCGGGGTTGTATACCGGTCTGGTCGTCATTTGTGGTCGGGCAGAGTTTGGGTCGGCTATTTATCGGGTAGTGTCTTTGGGTCTGCAATTTTATGCCTAGGATATGTCGCTCTTGCCTTTACGTCTGATGAACGATAACAAAAACGTTAAACCCAGCTTCTGTAATCCATTTTCTCGTCTTCACTTCTAAGCTATACGCCATACTATCTATAACTTCGATGCTCGCAGCGAGAGCACTCCATGAATACACTTTCAATTTGTTTGGCAAGGTGAAAGCATGACGAGGCAGAGTGAGAATACAGAAAACATCACAAGTGAGACACGACCTGTGAAGAAGACAACCCGAAAGAAGAGAGGTTCTACAACGACGATTCACCACAATGGTTTCCGTTACACAAGGGCGTGGAGCTCGAAGTTTAAGATCTTCTTCCGATGAAGTGTTTATCGCAGTACAAATTGCTCTGCCTGTTTGTGTATTCGGCCTGCTGTGCATGGATACGAATTGTTAAAAACGCACAGTTGTGTGCAGGCAATTTTAAGTTCGTTGACTGCAAGAAAGAAATGAAGCAACGCATCGACACTTTGGTCATTTTGAACCTATCAAAACTGGTGCATGCAATATGGCAAGAAGTGAGTGCAGAATTTTACCCTGACGATGATGTGATCCGTGATGGATTGTCTGAAGATCAGGTCACGCGCCGTGTCTACCGAATTCGGCAGAAGGATTTTAGAGCTTACCTACTTGGGCGTGTTGAGGTTCCTCCCTTCTCGATGGTCGAGGGAAAGAAGCTCAGCTTCTTCCAGTTTCACATATCAAGACCGAAACAGGACCCAACTGCCAAACCAGATAGACTCATAGGGTTGGCGCACCCAGAGCTTCGCCAGCTTCTCATGTACGACGGCGTTTTGTTGTTCTTCGACGGCACATTTAGATGCGTGTCCGCAGGGTTTAAGCAGTGCATGGTTTTGATGGTAGACGATCAAGCAAGTGAGCTGTTTGTATCTGTCTACTTCGTGCTCTGCAGTTCAAAGTCACAGGACATGTACTTTGATTTTGGAACTTATCTACCGTGATACGTCTGAGAAACTGAGACCGTGCGACGTAGTTTGTGACTTCGAGCAACCATTAATTGCAGCCGTGCAAAAGCAGTTCCCCAATACCAAAATCATCGGCTGCCTTTTTTACTTTAAGGAGGCGGCCCGACGCAAGATGAAGACCACATATTCATCTGTCGTCAACGAAGTCGGATCTGACGTTTACGCTGATTTTTTGTTTGAACCGGGGAGGAGCGATGATGATGAATTGGCTGATTGTGACATATCTGCCTATGAGCAATCTGCAATCGTATAAACTCTTACACGTTTGTGGGTCGAAGGAAACTCGACCAATTTCCAGTGCTGAGGGATTCGTCGTACGAAGCAGTGTTGATAGACCCAAAGTACGTGGAAGAGGCTAGATGTAGTGAGCGTTCAGGACGCTACGAACTAGGGACTCCCTGATTCATTAATGAATACATGGCTTGTTTAGCTTAGGGACATTGTTTGTGTACAATGGTGAGGATTTCGTGTGTTGAAGATCGCTTTTTACTCATTGAAATCAGCTTGTTGGCACATTGAGATATGTCTGATAGAAGGTATGGATCTTGGACACCGTGAAGTTGGACGAAGCGGAGGGAGGGCAGCACTCTGGGCGAGACCGGAGCGAAGTCAGGAAACCACTTGAGGGGTAGAATGAAGATTCGAAAGTGATTGATTAAGGTCTTTAGTTCGCAAGTCTACTTGCTATCTCTAGACCTACTGGATACACATTACTTGATTCTTTTCTGGATACTGAGTTGCTGCAGCCAATCAGAGAGTGCCACGTCGATTCCCCATCTTGCACCCACAATCTTGTACCCACAGTGGCGTAATCGATAGTGGCGCAATCAACGGTGGCGTAATCAACGTGGGTTCGGATTGGACCGGTTCGGATTAACCGGTTCACGGCTGATAACCGATACCAAACCGGTAACCCTCAATAATGTCAATGCATGGTGGGCAAACGCCACACCAGCATGAAGTGGGCAGACGCCACACTCGGATGAATTGGGCGAACGCCACAGTTCGATAGTGGGCAGACGCCCCAATAGGATGGTGGGCAGATTGCACCGAGTAGACGTCTCGTCAGCTTGCTGCGCTTCACAACTGTGTGTCTCGGTCGGGCCTGATCACTGGGTCGGCAAAACCAGCAGACCAGTTTTGCCGATCAGACCCGTATACGACCCCGGGAAATGACTACACTATTTCTCGATTAAATTGCGAAAACCGACGATCAAATTGGAAACCCCACTAAATTGATACAAAGCAGTCTTATCCGTTTAGCGAGTGTACCAAGCGCGCGAATTTTGCGCGGGAAATCATTGGCTGTCCCGCCAGACACCACAAAGTCTGTTCACCGCTCTCGGTACTTGCTGCGTGCGGCCAAGTACAGCATGGGGACAAAGGTGACTCCTGACTTGTGCGACAGTGAAGCGGCTCATACGCTGTCTTTCCACGCCCGTGCGTTAGATAGAGTTGACATGCCAGTTGGCACCTAACGCATTATATGTGGTGTTCAGGGTTATTAATTATAGCAGTTATAATTAATTACAGGTGATTTCCAATTTGATCGGAATTTGATTGGACCGTTTTCGCAATTTCATCGTCGGTTTTCGCAATTTGATCGAGAAATTGTGTACCAATGAACTGCAGTGGGCAATGGCCACGGTTGAGCACATGCGGTCGACAGGCGGCCCCGATCCTCAACTCATGTGCAAGATCGTTCCTTGAACGCGACAGTACCGCACGACAGAGATGGCTGCTCTGATCGGCCTTCTCATCGCGCCATCACCTTCGCTTTTCTGTGCCGAATGAGCCATCGCTGGTCATCGCCCTCGGACACCCCATACTCCGTGTCGACTCGATCGCCATTTGAATTCCTCCCACGCCGTGCGCAGTCAACATGCTGACATCCTGGTCCTTCCGAGAGCATCCTTTCGTGGCCGGGTTGCTGGCGGCCGCCACCGCCGTCACGCTCTATCACATGATCACCGCCGATGAACAAGACGGTGACTCTACGGTGTCCGAAAGCGCCAAACCGGTGCCGTACCTCCCCGGGGCATTGCCGCTGCTTGGCCACACGGTGCTGATGGCGCGCAACTTGGACAACTTCCAGGACTGGCTGGTCGAGCAAAGTGTCGCGCGCAATGGCGAACCGTTCGTGCTCAAGCAACCGGGCAAGAACGACTGGCTGTTCTCGGCCAGACCGCAGGACTTCGAGCAGATCTTGAAAGTGCATTTTGGCACGTTCATCAAAGGACCTCAAGTGCGTGAACTGCTGGACGACTTCATGGGTGAAAACATCGTCATTATCAATGGCGACCGCTGGAAATTCCAGCGCAAGGCACTCGTCAACCTCTTCACTGCACGAGCATTGCGAGACCACATGACTCCGATCGTCCAGAAGTGCGCGTTGGCGATGCAACGGGTTTTCGCACAGGCAGCAGAGCAGGGAGAGGTGCTTGATGTGCATCACATCATGGGGAGATTCACCCTCGAAGCGTTCGCGGAGATCGAGTTCGGCAGTAAACTCGGACTGTTGGAAGCCGGAGGAGAGCACGCGTTCGAGACTGCCATTGACGACGCCAACCACATCTCTCTAGAGAGGTTTGCAGTCCCCATGTGGGTCTGGAAACTCAAGCGTTGGCTCAATGTCGGGTCGGAACGTCGTCTGCGCGAGAATATGGCGGTGATCACTAGTTTTGTGATGGATAATATCTCCAGTGCTCTCGAGCGTCGTAAGCTCCGGCTAGAAGCGAAAGCGAGGGGAGAACCATTGGAACCTGTCGCGAAAGATATCGTGTCGATCTTGCTGGATAGTGACGAGGTGAATGGGCAACAAGTCCTGCCGTCCGATGTCTTCAACATCTCACTTGCTGGAGTGTTGGCTGGCAAAGACACGACTGGAGATGCCATGAGTTGGATGATGCATTTGCTCCATGAGAACCCGCGCGTGGAGAGGAAGCTTCGAGAGATATTGCTGACCGAGGTGCCGAACCTTGCAAAGGCCAAAAACTACATCCCGTCAATGGAAGAGCTAGATACAATACCGTACTTGGAAGCTACGATCCGAGAGAGTTTGCGACTCAAACCTCCCGCTCCGTGCGTCACTCAACACTGCACTCAAGACACGGTCTTCCCGGACGGAACGTTCATCCGCAAAGGCACCGACACCACCATGCTGTACCACGCTTCAGCGTTGCTCCCGAGTGTCTGGGGACCTGACGCTGCTGAGTTCAAGCCTGAGAGGTTCCTGGATGACAACGACAAGCTCATTGAGCTGCCGCCGCTCAAGTTCATTGCGTTCAGCGCTGGTCCCCGCAAATGCGTCGGGCGCAAACTTGCGATGATCGAGATGAAAATTGTGATTGCGTGCTTGGTGGGTCGCTTCCACTTGGTGCAAACCCCGGGGCAAGATATCCGAGGCACGATGGGGATCAGTCTCGGCATGAAAAACGGCATGAAAGTGATCGTCAAAGCAATTGATGGGGTCGCCACAAGGAAAAATTAATTGTCCATACCACGAAATATTATTCGACGTTGAAGCTTTTATTTTTTGTTAAAATAGTTGATCTTTTAATTGCAAAATAATGATTTTAAAGTAAAAGCTAAAAAGCGCGCGTTTTACAAACGAGTGCGGAACGGCCATCGAAGCAGCGGCGGAGCGGATCGAGCGGTTGTAGCGGCATCCAGAGGCGATCGAGGCATGGAGCAGCTGTACAGACAGGTAGATTGACGTCTTGTGCATCGTTTGGCGGCCTTCCGGTCTTCTAACGAGCTCTGTGGGCGTCACAATGTGGCTCCGAAAAGGTTCAACAGGCTGGGAAGGTGCTGCAGGGCCCGGACGTCGATTGGGCGGACAATGTGGAGGCTATGGAAGGCGTAGCAGTTGCTGTGGAGGGTCTAGGATCCTCGTATAGTCGGAAGGAAGCTGTGCAGCTCCTGATGAGCATCTCAGTACGCTTTTTTCGCGTTTTTTCGCGTTTTTTCGTCATTTTGAGCGTTTTTAAACGTTATTTTATGCTTTTGTGACTTATTTTGTACTGTTAGGGGAGATTGGAGTTCAATTGACGTCTATTCGGTCGAAATTGGTCAAGGAAGTGTGTGAGCGGCTATTGAGGATCGTCAAGGAGACGGGCAAGGACTTTGAGGAGCTGGCCAATGCACTGCTGCCACAAATTGTGCAGACGGCCAAGAATTCTTCGTTTGCTGTGAGACAACCAGGAGCCAAATTGCTCGGCAAAGTGTCGGAGTTGGTGCGCTATGACCTGTCGCTCATGAGGAAGATCTTTGTGCAGTCTACACAAGGTAACGCACTGTTGACTACGATTTTGAGACTGTCGGCTCTGATAACTTTTTTCCTTTTACTTTATGTTTTTCTTTTTTAGAGAAAGTCCGCGTGTTGTTATTGGATCAGTTGATGATCATTTTTGTGTTTTGGACCGATGACGAATATGAGGCGTGGGACTCTGATGTGCTGGAAATGATGCGACGAGGCTTGGAGGACCAGAGTGAGAAGGTTCGGAAGACAGCTCGTGAAACACTGATGCGGTTTCTGACAAGATGGTACGAAACATGTGAAATTGAATTTTACTCATTTTGGTTTTAGCTACAATGCGGCTATGTAAATAGCTGACGTGTGCTGTGCTTGGATGTGCAAAGGATTGAACGCGTTAATGAGTTGCTGGATATGCCATCACAGCAGGCCAAGATGTTGCTTATCAGCGAGCATCCGGACTCGTCGTTGTCTGCAGCACTTCTGGAAAAGTATCCTGAGCTGGTCAACAAAGCAGAAGCGCTTTCTCGCAGCAGAAGCATGTTCGCAAAGCGGCGGTCCAATTACCTCCAGTCACCTCGGCGCAGGCAAAGCGATGAAATTGAAATTCATGTCACCACCCCACCATCTAAGCCGCGCAACCTCCAAAGCAGCAGGGTGCGAGAAGCAGACAAAGATGTCGTCGCGCGGCCTGGGACTTCCCAACAACAAAATGGTGCACTTTCTCGACGATTGTTTGATGAGACTACCCCTCTGGAGAATTTTGGCGACGATCACGAGGAGAGTGCTCGTGAAGCATTTGATGGATCACAGATGTATGGATACTCCCCAAGTATGCAGAATCGAAGGCGCAAAAGCGATCTACAAAGAACATGGACTCTCCCACACGGCAGCCCTTGACTTATCGCTCCATACCGATGGATCGGCCCAGAAGCGCATCCAACGCTGCTGCAATTGTGGATGACTCGAATAGTTTGCAAGTGGATTGGCATCAGCACGACGAGTTCTTGCAGAATGAATACTTACAGAACGAAAACGCCACACCTCTGCATCAATATGAAAAGGAAGAAGCAAACGAGGAAGAACAGCCAGTTATATCGAGATCTGACAATACACGCAAGGACGCTCTAGCGGGCCTACTCGACGTCCGTGCTGGAATGGCTCGTCTTCGGGCTGAAACGAGAAATGGAGACATTAACGACGGATTGCCGCTCAAGAATTATTGTGAATTCATGCCGAATTCAGACCAAATTCCAAGTTCTGTCGGAGAATCGCTGGAGCAGCAGTCCTCGGTTCAACGTGATTCACATTTCTGGGATATGTCTCAAAAAGCAGAACCCTCATACTTGGACAGATTGGCACACGCTGATCAATACGAACGAGATTCACAGCAAAAGAAAGCTGTGTTAGGAGGATATGCGCAAGATCAACCCGTGGAGAACTTTCTTGTTGGTGGAAATGGCCAATTGACGAGTCAACCGGAGCCGTTTGAGCGTATTGAAAAGCGCTCAGATGTGTACAAGGAGAAACCACAAGAAGCGCGATATCCTATTCCACGTGCTGAATTCACTACAGAACGTTTGCCTGCTCTGCAGGAGGCCGTGCCGCTGCCAGAGTCATCTCGACCTCGGGAGCAAGCGGCACGTTTTGAAGATGCAGAAAAACTAATTGCTGCTACACAACTTCCTGAGCCTCGATCTCATCGTTACTATGAAAGACCACTTTCGCCGGAGCCAGAGCGTTATTTCAACACGGAGCCTCTCCTTGTTCGCTCTCCTCCAACGCGGATGGGGCCAAAATTGAACCCCGCTCTAGCCAACGCTAACAATGTAGTCGATTCGAGCAAGAAGGATGACACATCGAAAGTGAATGTACCAAAGCCGAAACCGGAACAACATTCAGAGGCCACATCGTTGGAGCGTACTCCTGATCGAATCGTCCCAAGCGTAGTTGGTACCTCTCCAACACAAGGGCCAGTCAGTAACAGAGATGATCCAAGGACACCTTCGAACCCACCCACCACCATGCGTGACAGAGTTGTGCCTCCACCTGCTAGGCTAGGCTGGGTTAGTTCCGCTGTCATCTCCGTTCTGCTGTTTTTTGCGGAACTGTTCTGCTTGATCGGCACGTTGCGGGCAGCGTGGAAGATGCGCGATTCTGAGGACTACCACTTGGCTTTGGAAGGCCGCATCGATATGTTCGAAGCAAGCATCGCAGAGTCTCATGAGAAGGTCCACAGATTGGAGGAAGACTTTGCCATTTGGAACGAATACGTTCGCAAACTGGCGGAAGAAGATGAAGCAAACGCTCTGATGCAGCTCGAAGTGATCCAGCTGGAGGTACAGAAGTGGCAACAGGACATGAAGGCGGACCTGTTGGAGTTTCGGCAGGCACTATCCACAGACTCCATCGACACGGCATTGGCGGCTTTGCAGTGAACAACACGAAATCAACAAGGATTGATTATCAGCAGAATGATCAGGTGGCGACGCTGGAAAGAAGTTTTGACAGTGCAAGATGGTAGCATGTTGCAGTCCTTTTATTTAATGATACAGCCGCCGAGTGCTCAGGTATGTTTGGCACTATTCAAATGAGGTCTCTACTGTTGATTCTGAAAGTTGAAGCTGCCGTCCTCGTCTTGCGCGTTCTTGTCCACAGCGACGTCCAGCGAATGGTTCGCTTCCTTTAGTCTGTCGAGAGCCTTGTGGCCTTCTTCGCCCAGACTGTTCCCTCCCATCTCGAGGGTCTTCAGGGACGGATGTGAATGCAGAGCATCAAAAGCACCACACAAAGCTCGCCGTGTAACTGGTTAGCTCCGATGCCAAAGGTTTCAATCACGGAGTTGGCAAGAAGCGCTGGGAGAAGTTCACGCAGACCCTCGCCAAGTCCGTTGTTGAACAGGTGAAGTTCCTTCAATGACTGAGCACTCAGAAGTGGTGTCATGCCAGCGACGGTGAGGCTATTGTTGTTCAGCTCCAGGTACGTGAGCGAGGAGTTGTGTGTCTTCAGCACATCTGCAAGCAGTATCGCACCCTCATCCTGGCATTTGTTGTTGCTCAGACGCAGAATTTTCAACGTCTTGTTCTCGCGGAGTCCTTCGGCTAGCGAAGCACAAGCTGCATGCGTCAGTTCGTTGTCCGTGACATCAATCTCCACCAGCGTCTTGTTCTGCTTGAGCGCTGCAGCAAGAGCAGCCGCGTGTTCATCATTGAGCTTGCACTCCTTCAGCTGGAGCTTCTTTAGCGACGAGTTCGTCGCCAGCGCATCGAAGAACGCAGACGAAGCGCTGTCCAAGGCGTTGAACGACAACTGCAGAGTCTCCAGAGAGCAGTTAGAATTCACCAACAACGGTGCAAACTTGTCCAGTCCTGCACCTGTGATTCCTGCATCCGTCAACTGCAGTTCATGCAAACCAGCTTGCTCGTTCGCGATGAACCCTGCAACCAGTTTCTCCGCTCCTTGATCTCCGATCTCATTCCTGGACAGCGCCAACGTCTTCAACGACGTGTTCACCGCCAGTAGATCAGCGATCGCCGATGCACCTTCGACACCAAGAGACTTGTACTCCAGATCCCAAACCCGCAGTGCTGACTGCACATTGCGCTTCAATCCTGCACACAGCGTCTGAACTGCTGCATCACCAAGTGCATCATTGCCCAGGCTCATATGCTTCAATGTCGTGTTGGTCGCCAAGCACTCAGCGAATGCCTGCAGTCCGTCCGACCCCAATCGATGACCAGACAGGTACAGCTCTTCCAACAAAGTGTTGGTGCTGATCGTTGATGCCAATCGACAGATATCGGCATCCGTGATGGACCGAGTGCTCATAACATAGAGGTTCTTTGCCGTTTTCGGCTGTTGCAGCTTCTGCAGCAGGTCATCCACGCCAGCTTTCTTGCCCCACGCCATGATGTGTCAATGTGTCAATTCCTTTATGACCATCCAATTGTTGCTCGCACTTAAGTGCAGTAAAACATCACCTAACGCAGTACTTGAAGTTAGCAAGAGTGTATGTCATGTAGATGTAGATGCTAAACTAATTGCTCTAGTGAGCGTTCATCTGGCGAGCCACAAGTCCTTTGTAGATGCCGTTGGGGATCTGCATGAGTTGGTCGTGGGTGCCTTGCTCTACGATAGCTCCGTCGTGAGTTACCGCAATCAAATTCGCGTTTCGGATGGTCGATAGTCGGTGTGCCACAATGATCGTCGTGCGCTGCTTCAGTGTCAGCAACCGATCCAAAGACGCCTGCACCACACGCTCGCTCTCGTTGTCCAATGCACTCGTGGCTTCGTCCAGTAGCAACACTGCCGGGTCGCTCAGAATGGCACGAGCAATGGCAATGCGCTGCTTCTGACCGCCAGATACTTGGGCGCCACGATCACCGACGTCCGTATCGAACCCACCAGGAAAGTTGGTGATGAAGTCGTACGCGTTGGCCTTCTTGGCCGCCTCCATGATCTCCTCTCGAGTCGAACCAGGCTTGCCGAGCTCGATGTTCTCCGCAATGGTGCCTGCAAACAGCACGGGCTCCTGACTCACAAGCGATACGTTCTGACGCAACCACTGCAAGTTCAGCTCTTTCAGGTCAGCTCCATCCAGAGTCACCACACCTGAGGCAGGATCGTAGAAACGCTCAAGTAGCGAAATTGCTGTGCTCTTGCCACTACCACTAGCGCCGACCAGGGCAACGGTTTGGCCTCGTGCAATCTTGAGACTGTAGTTCTTGTAAATCTTCGCATCGGGGCGAGCCGGATAGGAGAATTGCAGGTTGCGGAACTCAATGTCTCCCTCGACTTTAGGCAATGAACGACCAGAGCTTGACGTCGCATCAATCAGTGGCTTACGATCAATGACCTTGAACACGCGCTGTGCAGAGCGCTTGGCCTTTGCTCCATCAGTGGCGCCTTGGGCAGCCATGCCCATGGCAAACGTACTCAACATGATCACCATCAGCACCATGAACATCTCTTCGAACGTGATGATACCGCGGGAGATCCAACGCCCACTGATGTAGAAAAGGAAGGCCAACACCAAGAACATTGCTCCCTGTGAAATGCCGAATGCAGCTCCTCCAACAATGCCCACCTTGACGTCTGCTGCCTTCGACACACTCAAAAACCCAACGTACATCGAGTTTAGCGCCTTCTCCATGCTGAAAGAAGCAACGGTACGGATCGAACCGATGGCCTCAGACAACAAGGAGCCTGCGGCAGTGTCAGCATCGTTGTTCTTCTTGTTGCCAGAGGTACCAGACATTTGCTGTGCTTGTATAAACGATGAAAGAACCAGCACCGGGAACGCTGCCAGCAAAATGAGAGTCATCTGCCAACTGTAGAAGAATGCAATCGCAAAGGCAATCGTTAGCGTTGTAAGATTCACCAGTCCACGGTTGAGTGTTTCAGATGTCATGGCCTGCAGCACGGCTGAATCAGTCGCTAAGCGGGACACGAGCGCGCCTGACGAATTCTCGTCCAAGTCAAACCAGCCGATTTCCTGGTGCAGCATTGCACTAAATGTGGCCAAACGAATACGTGACACCAGTCTCTGCGAAACCACAGCAAAGCCGTAGTGCTGCATCGTGATCGAGAGAGCAAACAAAATTCCCAGCCCAACGAATCCCAATGCCCACCAGCGCGCATGCCACAGCATTTCATGCTTCGTATAATCGAGTCGGAAGAATAGCACCGTGATCTTCGTGAGAAGAACACCCCAAACCGGGAACACTGCTGCGTTCACAATGGCACCGAAAGCACCCATGATCAAAAACTTCCATTCCGGTAGAGACATCTTCCAAATCCGATTCAGAGAAATTGAAGGTAGGTCTGCATCACCAAGTTCCGCACCATCGCCATCAATACCAGCTTCTTTCTCTGACACACTGTGTCGGCTAAATGATAGTCGTGAAGATCGAGCTGAACGAACGCGTTCATGCTGCGATTCAACGTCGTCGAGCTGCATGACCTCGGTAGAGCCCCTTCTTCCTCTGTTGTAGCAGCTCGATTCTGTGCGTCAACTAATAGTCGATAATGGCCATTGGGAAGCTTCATCAATTCGTCATGCGAACCGATTTCGACAATGGAGCCGCCGCTGTGCACTGCGATGCGGTTCGCGTTACGAATAGTGGACAGTCTGTGAGCGATAATTACCGTGGTTCGGTGCGAATTGGCTAGAAGCTGATCAAGTGATGCCTGCACGATGCGCTCGCTCTCCGTGTCCAGCGCGCTGGTAGCTTCATCTAGCAGCAGAATCGGCGGGTTCTTGATGATCGCTCGAGCGATAGCAATTCGCTGCTTCTGACCGCCTGAAAGTTGTGCACCACGCTCACCCACCTCCGTCTTAAAGCCCTGAGGAAATTCCTTGATGAAACTGTACGCGTTGGCCATCCTAGCAGCTTCAATCACCTGCTCGTCGGTCGCAGATGGGCAACCGTAGCGAATATTCTCCATGATGGACGTCGCAAAGAGCGATGGCTCCTGGCCCACGAGGCCCACCTGCGAGCGCAGCCATTTCACGTTCAATGTTCGCACATCTGCACCGTCAATGCTTACAGTGCCGCTGAGAGGGTCGTAAAAGCGTTCTAGAAGTGACACAATCGTGCTCTTGCCGCTGCCACTGGGTCCAACCAGAGCCACCGTCTCACCAGCTTCAATCGTCAGCGAATAGTTGCTGCATACCTTCACTTCCGGTCGGGAAGGGTACGCAAACGACACGCCGTCGATTTGAATCTTCCCAGTCACCTTTTCAAGCTTCTTGCCGTCTTCACTGAGCGGGTCGATAAGTGAAGGACGCTTGATCGTTTGGAACACCGGGTATGCTGCAGCCCGCGCCGAAGTGATAGCCTCAGCACTTGGAGCAGCTTGGCCAAGGGCCATGGCGCCCATGATGACCGCAAAGAAGACAGTGAGCACTCGACCGCCGTCGTAACACCCGTAGCCAGTGCAGGTATTGCCGTCCAGGTTGTCGTTAGCCACCATCAAAGCGCCGAAGAACATGCCGCCTGCGTAGGTGCAGAACACCGTGCCGAACATGAGCCCCGTACCCCACCCAACAGCAAGCCCCTTCTTGATCCCCGCCGCCGTCGACATGCTCAAGGCACTTTCATATTTCTTGACAAAGTGCTCAATCGAATTGAACATGTGCACTGTGCGTACATTGCTCAGTGCTTCTTGTGCGACGGCGCCAGCTTTCCCGTACGATTCCAGACCAGCTTGAGTAGCTGTAGACAGCACCTTCATAGCCAAGAAGGCCGTGAAGGCAATGAACGGCGTGAACGCCAGCAGAATCAGCGCCAACTGCCAGCCTTTGACCAGACCGATGGTTAGCCCCGACACCGCCATGGAGAAGAAGTTGAGTCCATCGCCGACCTTGCGCCCCATGCCTTCCTGGATGGTCACCGTGGCTTCGGCCACCCTTGAGCCTAACTGCATCGGTTCATTGACGTCGAACCAGCCGATCTCCTTGGTCATGATAGCGCTGACGTATTCACTGCGAATACGTTTCGCTTGTCTCGAAGCGGTGATAGTCCAGCACGCTACTTGGAAAGACCCGGCGATGAACACTGCAATGCCGACGTACACAAAGTTGAGTGCGACACTTTGAATCCCGTCCTCGATGTTGGGCCCGGCCTCCCCGGGTTGAAAGTGTTGAGGACGTCGCCGAAGAGCACGATCTGGATCGGCTGCGAGACGCCGGCAGTCAGTGCCCCAATGGTGCCGAGCACCATGAGCACCTTGTCGACGCCGTCGGCGTACGAGAAGAGCTCGGACATGGGCACCAACTGGCCTTTCGGGATCTCCTTGTCCTTGGACGCCGTTTCTTCCGGGTTTTCGACCCGGTCGAACGCCAAGTCGAGGCGGTTGGTCTCGCCCGGAGGAGCTTCATTGACCGTATTGGGGGTCTCCGCCGCCACGAATGCAGTCGCGGACCCCATTTTTAAAGTGCTGAGACCGACCAATGTGTTAATGGAGACTTTTGTGCTACGAGAGACTTGCGGTCGTTCGGTCGCGTGCGAATTGAGGAATGATATTTGTGTCGAGCTGAGCTGATAGGTGAATGCCGTATGGCAAAGACAGTCAGCGGGTGGAAAATAGCTGGTGGTAAGACGCCTACGAGCTCGAGCTGAGAGTGGGCCTTGTAATCAAAAGTTGCACCACGCAATGCAACGACCGAGTGCTTGTTTACAGTGCGCCGAAAGGCGTAAGCAAGACTGAAACTCTATAGATACTCGAGGCTATTTTCTGGTCAGTCAGCGGTTGCGGCAGGCGGTTGCGGCGTTGAGATGAAACAGCCGTTAGCTTCAGCCGCAACCAACACTCGCGGTAAGATTCTTCCGGTCGTCTAAGCTTCACGAAGCAATCCTCGGCAATCTACAGCAACAATTGTGCAGCAGTCGAACTTGCCGGACATAGACTTCTGCGACGGTTCTGTGTGGGGCTTTCGACGTTCGAACGATATTCCCGAACAAAGCAAAGACGGACGTTCATTCCAGCTCGAGAGTGATGGATATGCACAAACAATTGCACTAAAAGTTGCTGTATTTTTTTGAGAAGTGGATGAAGTGGGTGAATCACCAAATACGAGTCCCTGCTCGATGGATGCATCTCTCTCTACAGGAATGCATGAGTACGGAAGAAAAAGAAGAGATGATAAAGGATCCAAAAAGCGCGAAATCGAGGCAGCGTCCGGCGCAAAAGAACGCTTCATTCGAGGCAGAAATCGAGAGCTGCGATGACAAGTTTTTTTGTGTTCGAGGTGCCAGAAGGCGCACAAGGAAGCTCAATTTTTTATGCAACGTGTTATTGGATTCAGCACAAGTCCACGATTCGATGCCAGGGTTGATACGTTTCTGCCACACCGTTGATTGGTATGTGTTGATACCGACCTGACTGATAAATTAGATGTGTTGTCCAGTACTCGAAGTGCAATGTGATGGAGAAATTGCGTTTCAAACAATAATGGTGCTACCTGACGCCTTCAGGAATTGTATTCAGCAATTTCGTTGACTTGTCACGGTTTTGGATGCTTTGAGATTGAAATGTGTTGACATCCCAGGCAACTCGCGTTCTTACGATACTTCATTGTCATTCTTGCCATTTGCACAATGGACAACATTGATTTAACATTTCAGAAGCCTTGGCGTGACGTTCTTGGTGACAATATCGTGCGCCATACTTTTCCAACAGCATGCCTACCAAGGTAGCCTTTGTCTACTCTCTACTTTCTACTAGAAAAAGCCTCTCCTACACTCCTCCGTTCAGTGTCTTTTTCCCTGCGGATGTGGCGAGTCGTCGGAATCGAAAGCGACTGCAGCATATCCGAGAAGCTATGGAGCTGTGTAATATGCTAACCTTCGTGGGTAAAGCTGCCGTGATGACGTTTATGGGCGAATTAATAGACGTTCCTACCTTCTGTGACTACGTCAGAGTGGCTTGGCGCTGTCACCTGGATAGGAGATTATCGCCGGATGATGCTGTCTCGAACCAGCCTAGAGTGACGTGGGGGAGTTATTTAGCTGCCCAGAAAACCCATGGGATTATTCAACGGAATTTCTTGCAGCCATGCAAAAGCTAATGGCGATGGTTCGCGAAAGCCAAGACAATGAATATTTTGTTGAAAGGCACACTTGTTGGCAAAGTGGAAGTGGTTTTTTAAAGGTGTCAGGGAGTGAACACAGTCCTGATGTGGGGAGAGAAGTTGCTGTGCAGATACCAATAGGTCAGAATCAAGACGTGTGGACGACTGTCTATGGACTGGGGACACTATTGGGAGCAGATGCAGTGCCTATTGTACATTTAAATGCAGTTGTCGATGGTGAGAAAGTTATTGCAGCATGGAATAAAGGATCCTGATTCCAACCCGTTCCAGAGTTGCCTTGTCGGGAGGATAACCATGCAATGGACGATATCCCCGCTGCTTTCACGCATTTCTACATGAAAGGTGTTCAGTTGGCACACGACGACGAGAGTGATGAATTCGGATCTTACCGCAGTTAATGATGGATTCTTGTTGAGTACCGTAATATGTGGGCGGTCGGTATGCGGTGTTTCCAGCTCAAATTGTTCATTTCAAGGACCAATTCAGCAGCGCGGTGAACTGGACGTGGAAGACATTGCCTTAGCATATTCTCCCAAGGTTTACTCAGCAATTGCGGAAGCGGTGTCTCTTAACGTGGTGAAAATCTACTGTGAGTCCAGCGATGATGACCCAACGATTAAAATCTGGTGGCAATGGTTCGCGTACGCGTTCGTTTGTCGGTCCGTGACAAATTCTGTTCGAGAAGTTGCTGTTTGGAACGCAACTATTACGGAGAGTTATGTGTCTGTGGTCTCAGCCGTCCTGGAACACTGCTATCCTGAACCAATGTCGGAACTGTCAAGTTCGACGTCAGAATATGGATTCGTCAAAATTCGACAGGGAACAGAACTGCAGCTACTAGGCTCGGATGGAAATGATAAAACTATGGTCGCGGTAGCCCACGAGTGTGAATGCCGAGAACTTTCCGACCCAAGCTCAAAAGATCATTTGAAGACTGTGGTTCCCGGGTATGGCATTTGCAAATTGAAGACTGGCAACAGTAACGTGTTCATTCGTGACAAATTGCCGCGACTAAATTTCCAGACAAACTCAGATCGCGGTATTCAAGCTTTGGCATTGTACAACACCACGGTCGAAAACGATTCTGTGCTTGTAAAAATGCTGATGCGGATCGGCCAACGGCTTAAAGTGCTTATGATTCACCAAAAGGAGACTGGTTTCATCAATATTGACATTGGCGCACTGGCCACAGCTTGCCCAGCACTGAAGGTAGCGCAATTTTTCTTCGTGAACGTCGCAGTATCTGACTCTGATGGTCTTCGAAACTGGGGCATCCAGAACTTAGAAATCTGTAAGACCAATCATCTGCCTCGAGTGCTGCCTTGTTTGGAAAATTCCGAGTATCGGATGTCCCGAGAGCTTAAGCGACTTCATATATCACGAGTCGATAGCTTTGATGTGGAGTACAAGGCTGCTCTCAGCGCACATAACGGAGAATTTCTTCCCGTGGCAAAGGAGAAATTTCCTGTTCGATCAAAAGCCGCGATGATAAGTGTTGTGGCCGCTGACAGCAACAAGGGGTTCGTCGACAGGAAAAGGAAGGCAATCCGCTACTTGGACGCCATGATTCTTCATTTGGTGTTTGAGTTTGCAGCTACGCCAGAGCAAAGAAGTGTTCAAGTGCTTCGCTAGATCAACGTCGGAGGTTCGTTCAGATACGTCGGTGTCGAAAAATTTCGGTTGAGAAGACTAAGCGCATTGCTTTTATCAACTGAATGCTATCATTTGGTGCATGTGGTCACTCTAGTGCTTCTCGTTTCAATGTTATATCACTCACTACTTAAGCTTCTCACACTTTGTGCACGGGCATCGAGGTGAAGGAAGTGTTGAGTTTTAAAGCAGCAAATTATGTTGACCTTAACCACGTCGAGTCGTCCGAGCTCTTCAGTCGAAAGGTAAGCAGCAAGTGGCAATGTGATGTTCAGGTCAGATGGATTGGACATCGAGGAAGTCAACGTCTTGATGAAAAGGAATTGATAGCCACCCACACACTATCGATACTGTTGTCTGTCTATCGACGAGCTACATTTAAAGACCAGGGTGAAGACCAAGCACGCCGGGGTCGGCTCGCCCTGCACTTCGCCAAAGTACAGCGCGAAAGTCTGTTTCCACATTTCTACCTTCTCACGGTCCTCCATGAACACTTCAAAGCCGGCCATGTTCGCTTCCGGGACGTTCCAAGGACTGTCGGTGTTGATATCCGTCCTCACGCTCGGGGCGACAACATCTTTCTGCACTTCCTCGGACAACGCCCAGTTCATAAACAGCTTCGCAGCAACAGGGTGCTTCGCTTTCGCCAAAATGGCAACACGTTGACCCCAGCTCAGATAGTCGGTGGTGTTGCCCAACACCTTCACGGGGTCACTGCCCGAGTCCGAGCCCATGGCAATCACTTTCTCTCCGGCTGCAACGCGTTCGGCTGCGACGTTCGAGCCGCGGTGGAAGGCGATGCTTTGGTTTGCCAATTTCGCGACCCAGTCCCAGCCGTACTTGTCGACGTAGCGGGTGTACAAATACAACACGGCATCGTCGTCGTGAGGGTACGACGACGCGATTTTGCCGCTCCACTTCGGGTCCACCAGGTCTGCAGGGGTGGCCGGCGCTTCCAGTCCGCTAAGGTCGCTCGAGTTGTAGCTCGAGGCAAAAGAGTAGATCGTGTATGCCATCCAAGCACCTTGCTTGTCTTTCAGCGACTGGTGGATTTTCGAGAAGCCGTTGGGCTTGTAGCAGAGGAGTTTGCCTTCGTTCGCCCAACGTGGGAAGTCTTGCAGCGTTTGCAGCGCCACAACATCCGGTACGAGCGTGTCGGTCTCCAACTGGTTGTCAATGCGCACATCGTGGTATTTGCTGTAGTCGACAATGACGGTGAAGTTGATTTCTGGGAAGCGTTGCTGGAAAGCTTCGTGCAGACTATCTTGCTGGGTGGGCGTGTCGCCGCCATGGTACAAGACGAGCTTGCCTCCTTCAGCGACAGCTTCAGCGTAGAGGTCATCGATGGTCTTGGACTCTTCGTCACCCTTGGCGAGAGTGCCGACACTGAAAAGTGCACAGGCGAGAGCGAGTGAAGTGAAGAGCTGCATGGCGATCGAAGAGGTCTTGACCTACTTGAGACGGAGACCGTGAATTTGAGAATGACATGACTGCTGCAAAGCAGGAGCCGAGTGGTTTAACCCCTGTGATACAGGGTGTCGGTACCAGCAAAATGTTTGCCTGCAGGTTTCAGAGCTGATGATGGTACGCTTGACGTTGGTAGCCTGTCGACGAGGTGCGTATGTAAATATCTAGCGGGATAACCTCACGATCGTGAGAAAATGGGGTCTGTTCATGCAATACACTTGGATGGATCAGAGGCCGATCATCGGACCTTCTCATGTTCGCTTGAACCCCATTGCGGGGCGAACCCTGGTGCGAAATCAACTGTGCAAGTAAACCTGGTGTCGATTTAAGCACCAGATCTCTATCCGTGTCGATGCATGGAGCTGCTACGATAGAATGTACTTTGACGATGTAGCAAGCTTTGAGTCTACTTAGTCACGTCATGTAGTGGTTTACATGTGTGCGGTAAAGTCAACCTAACAGTAGTTGAACTGTACGTGCGACTTGCAAAATTCTACTGCGGATTTGCACTGGATTCGCTAATCAAGGTCGTTAGATATGGCAGTGCCTGAACTCAATGTCCCATGCGTGATTCACGATCCCAGTGATGATGGATAAAGGTGCCTCAGTGTTTTATGTGTGTATGATAGCGTATGGCTGATTCCTGTGCACCATGCGGCAAGAACCCTTGCTGTGAATACATTCCTCGCAACTGAGAATATTCATTCATTGCATCGTAAGACCTTGGCGTGTCGAGATTTTCATTCCGACCGTGCACCGTACGAGCTTCAAATAAGTAAGAGCATTACAGACAACGACGTTCGACCTGCACAACGCCGGAACTTTTGCAGCAAACATTAAGCTGGACCACTTGCGCTGGTCACTCACTGGCTTTGGCCAATTTGGTGTGTTTGCAGCTGTTTCGGACTTACTAAGCCCATGGTATTTTGTGTTTGACGAGCGTTGAGTCTGCCAGGGTCGTAGTAGCAGTAGAGAACGGTAGAATCACACAGACCAACCAGAAGAAACGCACAGGTATACAGATCAAACGGAAGACGCACAGATGCTCTTATCAGGCAGTGTAAATTCACAGCTACAATATAATCTTGTCTATCGCCAAACTCTCAAGGTTAAGTATATGTCATGTTGGACACCGTGACAGCGAAAGGGTTTCATCAGGTGGGTCGGCGGCTGGCAGATTGGTTGATATTTGGTGTTATGATTCGGAAGTGAGGCAGCTCATGACGGGCAGTTTAAACTCAGATGAGCGCGATGCTTACTAGTATGTGTCTGTACCGGTATGAGCCAAATGCAGTAGGTTTACGCCAACGATCCTGGCAGATGCTGCGATGCACGGCACATACCAATACTCCTAGAAGTAGTACGAAGTAATGCATCAGTAGATACTCGCTGCACAGGCAGAGCGAGCTGAGCGATACCGAAGATGTTCGATGTAGATAGCCAAAGGCAAGAACGAAAGATTAACACTTGTCTTCCACGGGCAAACTTTGGGATTGAAGGAGGGAAAACCTCATGCGGTGACAAACCCCTTTCTCAGTTAGACTGGACTATCTAACTGTCGTAAGTCAATCGCTCGTGCCGCATGATCAACTACAACTACAGTTTTCTTGTTTACTGAGGTTCCAGCCCAACTGGCAACAGCCAACGCAGAGCACGTCACCACTTCAACATGTATCCCAACACTCCCACTCGTGGTCTGCAGTACTGGCCGTTGTACATGCATCATTCCTTAGCACTCTTGTCCTCCATCGACGCTGGCAGCGGGACTACATTTAGCTGCTGTCGAAATTTGCAAAACAAAGTAGATCCAAGAGGCTTTGTAAAAATGTCCGCAAGCATGTCCGTTGTCGGATGTTCTGGTTGCACGTGGCAGCCAGGATGACGCCCCCAGATGATGGTCATCTGGGTCTGGGTTGTCGGATATCACATGGAGCTGGGCAACTCCATGGCTGCATATTGGTTGGCGCACGCAGCTCTCTAACGCGCCGTGCAGGCTAGGTGTTAGATGTAGGAATAGCATCGCTAACTTCTTCTCTTAATATATTCACTTTGCATTTTTCCTCGTGCCGATCACACGAGCCTGAGCCGAGCACGCTCGGGACGCAGAACATCGGACAATAGCGAATTTCAAATTCGCCAGCTTCGTACAGGTCACGAGCTTTATGGTACTTCAGATCCACACATTTGACCTTGTAATTGCCCTTTGTTTCTTTGATCACTGTGATCGCTGACTGGTTGTCTTGATACAGCACAGTCGGGAGGCGGTGGAGATTCAACTCCTTACAAAGGCTATGTGTCCACATTACCATAACTGAACACTCAGCTGCCGCAATAAACTCGGCACAGCAGGTGTCATCATTTGTGATCGATTGTTTGTGGCTCTTATAGGCGTAGGTGCATCCATTCATCTGTAGCACAAAACCAGAGATCGATCTGCGATCATCCTTTTCATTGCCAAGGTCAGCGTCTGCATATGCTGTGAATTGCAAATCTGGACATGATCGCTTTTGCCACAGTAATCCATACTCTCTCGTCCCTGCGAGATATCGCAATACTCGCTTAGCCATCACATAATGCTCTCTAGTGTAAGCATTCATGTGTTTGCCTAAAGAACGAACCGCATTCGCCAATTCCGGGCGTGAACACTGAACTAAGTATTGTAGACATCCCACAAGTTCGCGATAGGAAAGCTTTGGATCGTTCACGTCATCGTCACTTGTCACTGGCAATGGCAAGTTCCCTAGAGCTTGAGGAGTAGCGACTGGGCGACATTTATCCATGTGAAAGCGTGTTAAAATCTTCTCAATGTAGCCTCGCTGGGATATCATCAAACTTTGGCCTGGCACATACATAATTTCCATTGCTAGTAGGTGCTTGACAGGCCCCAAGTCCTTGATCGCAAACTTGCCTCGAAGCTCACGTAACACCAGCTGGATGTTCTCATCCACGCCTACAATCAAAAGGTCATCTACATAAACAGTCACGAATATCGGACTGTCTCCCACTGTCCTCATGTAGATACCACTGTCCATTTTGGACCTTCGAACTCCACAAGAGCAGAGATATTTATCTAGAGTCTTGTACCAAATTAACGGGGCTTGCTTTAAGCTGTACAGGCTGCGGAGCAACTTGCACACACGGCCTGACCCGTCATCAAAGTACTCCGGTATCTCCATGTATATCTCCACATCATCAATAGGTACGTTTAAGAAGGCAGTCTTAAAATCGACATGGTGACATGAAAGTTCCAAGTGCAGTGCTAGAATCAAAATAAATTTCACATCTGCATGCGAAACAACAGGAGCATACGTCTCCCAGAAGTTGACTCCATAGCGCTGTTGACAGCCCTTACTGGTCACTCTGGCACGGTGCCGAACGACATTGCCATGCGCATCTCGCTTTCGGACAAAAATCCACTTACTAGTCAGGACTTTCTTGTCGCTTGGTTGTTCCACCAGCTCCCAAGTGTTATTGCGCATAAGGTCATCGTATTCTTTCTTTAATGCGCCTACCCACTCGTTGGCATCCGGAGCCTCTAACGCTTCTTGCAAGCTTTGCGGATCCTGTAAAGAATGCACTGCTTCAATCACTAGGCTCTCTGGTAAGTCAACGTCAAAGTCACTGTAGCGTGAATTAGGGCGTCGCACACGTGTTGAACGCAAGAACGATTGCGCTTCGCAATTATGCTCATCGTCAATTCCATCATCGCATTCGTCACTGTCTCCGTCACTAACCGCATCAGCAACAGAATCCAGTGATCGACCTGGGCACACTGAGTCACCGAAGGCAACAGCCTTGTCTTCGTAATCCACAAGATCCTCGACATTCCCAGTCCCACACTCGCCATCATCAGCGATGGGTACCTCATCATAATCACCGTCATCAACAACTACTCTGTCCCCACCAATGTTGAGGAATCACATGATACCAGTGGCGAGGCAGGTTTGGAAATGCTGTTAGGCGACCCCACCATACCATGCGAACGCCCATCACGCTCAACCGCACCAAAATGAGAAGTAGACGCACCACCACTCAGCACTTGGGATCCTATCGCAACAGGATCAACATTGGCTGTACTCGACAGCCACTGGTCAGACGCATCGACATAGGCTGGAGGAGAGTCAGCAGTAGAATGATGGTCGGAAAGATTGCCAGCAACGATAAGTCCACCATCGCAACGGCGGCGTTTCTGAGGCAATCCGTCCAAGCTCAATAAGTGAGGCGTATGATCGTAGGTCACAGAAGCAAGTACAGGCAGTCTCACATAAGGAATAACACTCGGTAGAGAATGACGACCATTGCGGTAGCGATTAGCCAGTAGTTGCTCCACAAAATGTCGGTCAACAGTCCATCCTTCCTGGAATTCCACAAATCGTTCCTCAATAACAGTGCCAGTCATCAAGCTGAGCACTCGATAACTATCGGAGTGTTTGGCATAGCCCATCAACAAACCTGGTTTACTAGGACTTTCAATTTTGTTGTGACGTAATACCTTTGGTGTGAATACAAACACAAGACATCCCCATGTGCGCAACATGGATACATCTGGGCGCTCACCGAAACGACGGAAATACGGGGTGTCACCATCCAATGCTCGTGTGGTGCTGATGTTGCCTATTTCAATGGCAAAAGCAAATGCCTCGCCCCAGAGCAGCTCAGGCATATTCGCAGTCATCAGTAAGCAACGGACTCGAGCCATTACCACACCATTCATCTTCTCGACAAGCCCGTTTTCTTCAGGGCTGTACGCATTGGTCCAGGTATACTCAATGCCATGTGCTTGCAGAAACGATCGCATCGTCTGATTGAGCAGCTCCCGACCTTGGTCCGAATTAAACACTTCAACTTTATTTCCTTGAGCCAGAATCCACTCAATGTGGTTCATTACAACAGCAGTTGCTTCCTGTTTACGTGTCAATAGAAATCCCCACACGTAGCGACTAGCTTCGTCTTGGACAAGCTGAAAGTGCTGAAATCCATCATATGTAAGCATTCCAACATAACACATATCCGACATAAGCTTTTGAAACGGCTTTGTAACTCGACGAGTCAACGTCTTCTTGTAAGACATGCGTGTCATTTTTGCAGATTTGCAAGTCCAACAAGGAATACTTCCTGCGTCATCTTGCAGTTCACATTCCAGTCCAATAGCAGTTTGGCGTTTTGCCATCTGGTGTAACATCAGCGTGTTGAGATGTGCAAACCGCAGATGCCATCTCGCTAGTGATTGCTCGCCGTGTTGCCTTTCACGCTGGACGGAAGTAACTTGGCGAGGAACAGATGGGGATGCGGTGAACCGATATCTACCATTCGACTTATGTAGAAAAACCTGCACACGATTCTTAACCAGCCAGCATCCACGTCGCGATTCTCGCAGACCAAACTTAACACACCATTCTGCCTTTTCAAGTGCGGCCAGGCTCAACAAATTATCTGGAGCGGACGGTTGAAAAAGTACATCACTCAAATGTAATGGTAGTTCTTGATGCGGCTTTTTGTCATTCTTCACTCGGAAATGTACCTCGCCTACAAGTTCGCTGTCACGAATTTGGCCATCGTAACCTTGAAACATATGTACATCATCTGGCTGCAGATTTTGTAGTAGGTCCTGCTGCTTGCAGACATGAACATCGCTAGCCGAGTCCAAAACCCATTCACTTATTCCATGCGATTTGCCGACTACAGCACTAACAGCAACTGTACTCCGAACATGACAATCAACAGCTGCACTCTTCTTGCGCTTCGCATCCTTATCTTCCTGGGTTTTATTTTGCCAACGCTTGTATTCAGAACAGGCAGGACCCGCTGGCTTTTCGTCAGACGAAGTGTCCTTCTTCTGTGGACAATGGGGACGGATGTGACCAACCTCGCCACATCGGTAACATGTGCGTTTCTCTTACTTGTTCCCATCCTTTCCACTCTGCTTGGACGTATCCTTACCACCACTACGACCTCGCTTTCTCTTACCCTTTCCTTGCTGCGCTTGAGTCTGCTTATTACATGCAGCAATGCCCGAGAGTTTCTGTTCTTCCGCGCCAAGTTTCGCATCCAAGGACGTTTCACACCTCAATGCATTCATCACTTGTGACGCTTTCGGCACAGGCCGATCTGCCCCACCATCCGCTCGGACAACATAGTGTTTCGAGAATTGACGCACGACACCACGATGTGTGCGCGAGACGTGACCAAGCAGCGTCCCCGCAAAGTCTTCATCACTAATCTTTTACCAAAATGTAACAGAGTGCGACGCAGCATCTCCATCTCTCGAAGCCACGCATCCATGCTCTTGTCTGGAGTGTATCGATTCGATGCAAACGCATCACGCGCGAAGATGTAGTTGCCGTACTCTCTTTTCGTTTGTCGATCAATGAAACGTTCCTACATGTCCCTTGAGCATGATTCTTGGCAAATCATTTCTGCATCCGCTGCTGGCACTCCGTACAAGATTGCTTCTCGGGCCACGTTGTCCTTTGCGTCATACTCGCACTGTAACAAGACATTCACCGGATCACGTGTTTAACTTCCTTGTACCACATCCCAGACACCCAACCGTGTCAAAAATGCCTGGATTTGCACTGCAAACAAGTCGAAGCTGCCCTTCATGACAGGTGGCTTGTGCGAAATGTCAAATCGCAGTCTTGGTTGACTGCTCACAGCCCCAGTACCAGGTCCAGAGACCGAAGGAGAATTGAAGGAGAAACCACCAACAGGAGGACCAGTCATGGTACTAACAGTGCAGCAGGGCTGCGTAGCAAGTGCTTGGCACAGAGGAAGAGGGGCGACTCTTTGAGTCTTAGACGTCCGTCTATCAGTCGGAGTTCCGACGACTGTACGTTCTTATACAAGAACCAAGTATAGCGATACTTAACAGTCCAAAACTGACTGTTTGGACTCGGCTTAGTTTAATTAAAAGTAAATAACAACTTCTTAATTAACTAGCAAAATGTGAACTGAATTGAATGTTTTTCTTATCTGTCTAAACCTCTTTTTCCTAAATGTATAGAACTAACTATTGCATACTTAGTTCTAGTCATGCACAAATGAATGGCGCTGCGCCCATGTACTGATATCAGTACTGATTTAATATAACCATAGGGTACCATGTACCAAAGCCGGACCGTGTGGTCCAAGGTGTGGACCACCTAAATGGGGACCTTCGTGTAACCCCGTTACACACACACCGGTGCAATCTACAAAGAGCGCAATGTGTGTTGAAATAGTGTGCTCAGGACATCGATGCAGTAGGAAATGGATAGGTTTCCAACACTACTCAGATGGCAGTAGTTATATCCAACCTCACGTTCTTATGACGTGAGGTCTACCGCAAAGCTCTGCATGTTTAGCACTTTTGAACTTGCCTTCCACATCTCAAAAGGTTATAAGCCCAAGAATAACGCGAAACCAGAAGAGTGATGGTGCAACAATCTTCGTGGAAGGAAGCATGGAATTTCGACTCTCGCAAACCCGACTACCCAGCGTGGAAAATACGAATTAGGACACTACTACAAGCGGAGAACGTTTGGGTGATCGCTACGCGCCAGCTTGTCTTCTGCAATGAGTGGAGGATTGAAGATCAAGACGACTTCATTCGTCGCGACAAGCGCGCTATCCATCTCCTGATTAGTTCGCTCGACAATGCGACAGTCAAGGCGGTCGGCAAGTACGATCGCTCGTGGCTTATCCTCGAGCACCTTGAGCGAGTCTACGCTGGAAGTGGAACCGTGAATTTGGCACGCGCCAGAAGAGAGTTCAACTCGATAACATACGAGGATGGTGGTGATATGCAATCGCATATTAACGAACTTGAAGACAAAGCTGAAGTGTTAGCGCGACTAATGAGGCCTGTGGACAACGACGAGAAATGCCTGCAGTTATTGGAATCACTCCCAGAAACTTGGGCCAATCTCGTGATGATCTGTCAATCTCAGGATCTCTCTTGGCAATCGGTACAGGAGAAGCTACTACTGGAGTACGATAGACGCAAGTCAATTCGACCAGCAAGAAGTAGTGTTCAAGCACATACAGCAAGTAGTGGTGTGGAAGCTCAGGCTCTAATAGCGACAAATGCTCCGGAAAGTAACCGTCCCAGCAAGAAACCAAGGTTGAATCAACAACGCTCCGACACCCACAAATACGCCAAAGTCAAGGCTTGTTTCTACTGTGGAGATAAAAATCACCTTCGGAACTCCTGTGAAATGAAAGCTAGACACGACTTGGAAAGGGCAAAACGAGAGCAGCCAACTGCAAATGTCGTTGAATCACAAGAGGCCGGTGATGGCAATGGTGCAGTCAAGTGGGCAGCAGTTACAATTGGATCGAGTGAGCCACGGGCAGCCCTACAAACAGGCTCCACGGACCATGGTCAAATTGGAAACAAGTTTTGGGTACTGGATAGCGGAGCTACACACCACATGACAAGTGATTCGTCATACTTTCGACAACTAACTGGTGTTCAAGACTCAGTAAGCCTCGGAGATAACTCGGAACTGCAAGTGAAAGGCGTTGGTGTTGCCAATGTGAATTTTACTAGTGAAAATGGGCGCATGGTCACGCTTGAACTAAGCAACTGCTTCTACGTGCCGTCGCTGGCTAAAAACTTACTTAGTGTTCGACAACTTCGCAAGAAGCTTATTCTGTCTGACATGAACACATACGAGGACAAGGCTGCGATTAGCAAGGATGGGGTCAAGATATGGTCGACCGCAGTTCCTGGTGTGGCATTGTACCTCTTCGAGCATAAACCAACGAATACAACCGATGTTTGTGCTTACGTTGGAGTTGGCAATGTTGACATTGAGTTATGGCATGCGCGTTTGGGCCATCTTGGATACCAGAATATAGCAAAGCTAGTTTCAGGAGGGAAAGCGCAGGGTATTAATGTGCCGAGGCAGCAACTGAGCAACTTCCCAGCGTGTGACGAATGCACGCGAGCGAATCAGCAACGAGCATCATTCAAACATGCTAATACTGCCCATGCAATAAGAGCAAATGAATTGGTGTACACCGACATCAAAGGGCCACTTGAAACAGAGTCACTTGGGGGAAAACGCTATGTACTTTTGTTTGTGGACGACTGGAGTGGATACATGACAATCTATCTCCTACGCCAAAAGTCTGAAGCGCTGAGTAGATTTAAGGAGTATGTGAAGTCTGCCACGACAAAGCAGGATAGACCAGTTGGAGCAGTAAACTCAGACAACGGCGGGGAGTTTACCTCACCATCGTGGGTTTAGTTCTGCAAGCAAAATGGAATAGAGCGAAGAACCACGACGCCCTACACACCAGAGCAAAATGGGTGTGCGGAAGTTCGTTTTAGAGTATTGTTCAGGAAAGTACGGGCAATGCTTATCCAAGCGCAGTTGCCGAAACAGTTCTGGGGGAAGCAGTACATGCGGCCACGTTGGTTGGCAATCACAGTCCATTACAGCGAGCAGAATGCACACCGTATGAACGATGGCATGGTAAAGCTCCTGACTACAGTAGGTTGAGAATGTTTGGATCTCTCGCCTACACACGTGACTGAGACGCATGCGAAATCGATCAAAGCTACAGCTATCCCTGGAAGTCGAAGGACTCTGGATAATCGAAGCATACGGGGTATATTTGTTGGATATGCGGACACGTAAAAGGCCTGGAGAGTATTGCACTGCCAGACAGGAGAAATTGTCAGCACGTGTCACGCAACTTTTGATGAGTCGAATAGCTTTAGCATGATGGAACTAAGGCAACTGGAATTACGGCGGCTTGCAAAAGTTCAGCAGTTGGACTACATTAATCCGTCGAACTTGGCAGCGTCAATTCCTGATCTGGTTTTCCATGCAGAACCACCAGAAGAGTTTGATTTAGGTGCCGAAGATGTAAACGACGACAGTATTGCTCGTATTGACAAGTTCATTCGCGAATTTGATGTGGAGTCGTTGCGTGATTCCGTTGGAGCTTTACCGGATACGGGGTTTTACAACGATACGCACAGTAACAAGGAAACTTGTGTTAGCAAAGGTGATGGAACCTCACTCCAAGCGCTTACCATTTCTGCAAACGTAATCTTGGCAAAGAAACAAATGCAAGCCGAGCTGCTCGTAGCGACTGAAAATGTTGCTGACAAAGTAGTGAACAGTGAAATCAGCAGTCAGGGGGTGATCATTGAGCCAAAGACCTACCAGGAAGCAATGAGCTGTGGAGAGCGTCTTCACTGGAGGAAAGCAATTGACAAAGAAGGTAAATCACTCATCGCACACGGCACGTGGACACTTGTACCTCTACCTGTTGGTAAGCGAGCGCTGACGTCCCGCTGGTTGTTCAAAGTAAAGTACGATGCAAATGGAAATGTGGAGAGATATAAGGCACGATTAGTTATCCGAGGCTTTGAGCAAGTAAAGTATGTTGATTACGATGAGATTTTTGCTCCAGTGATTCGATTAGAGTCACTTCGGGTGCTGCTTGCCCTAGTGGCAATCAACGACTGGGAATGTCATCAAACCGACGTCGACACTGCCTTTCTGAACGGGGATGTGACTGAGGAGGTGTACATGCAACAGCCGGAAGGGCTTGAAGTGAATAATAAGCAAGGTCTTGTGTGCAAGCTACTAAAGTCTTTATACGGATTGAAACAAGCTCCAAGGGCGTGGCACAAACGACTGACAGACTATCTGAAGCAGCAAGGTTACGAGAAGCTGAATAATGATGCATGCATTTATATCAAGACCTCTTCAGATGTCACTCACATCATAGGAATTTACGTTGACGATCTCCTACTCATTTCGAGCACACCCGATGGTATCGTAGGCATGAAAACTATGCTCACATCGGAGTTCAAGTGCAAGGACATGGGAGAAGTACACTATCTACTGGGACTGCGGATCAAGCGCAACAGACGAGCAAAAACGTTGAGCATTGATCAGAGTACTTACGCTCGAAATGTCATCAACCGTTTCAATCTTAGTCAGCTTGCGCCAACACGCACACCATGCGATCCGAATGTCGTCTTATCAAAGGCCGACTGCCCGAAGAACGAGATGGAGCGGAGTCAAATGAGAGACAAGGATTACAGAGGACTCGTGGGTAGTCTGATGTATTTGATGACAGGGAGTCGACCCGACATTGCTTTCGGGATAATGAGAGTGAGCAGGTACCTCAACGATCCTGGTCTTGCGCATTGGACTGCTGCCAAACGAATACTTCGGTATGTAAAAGGGACAATCAATTATGGTCTGATGATTAATGGAAGAAGTAAGCGGGGTTTGGAAATGGAGGCGTACGTGGACGCAGATTACGCTAAGGACGTCGATACAAGGCGATCGGTATCTGGCTACGTGATGCAACTAGGAGACTGTGCAGTGACTTACTCATCCAAAAGTCAAAGGACGGTAGCTCTGTCATCAACAGAGGCGGAGTATATGTCCCTGGCTCACGGAGTGAAGGAAGTGCTGTTCTTGCGAGAACTCTTGAGTGAGCTGAGTGCGAACCAACAAACGACGATTATCAACGTAGACAACAGTCTACAATTGCAGTGGCAAACAATCCCATTCAGCATTCCAGAATGAAACACATTGACACCAGATATCACTTCGTGCGTGAAAGAATAGCTGTAGATGATGTGATGACTGAGTACGTCAACACAAAAGACAACATCGCCGATTTGTTGACCAAAGCAGTCCCAAGGGAGGTACTGGAAGCTCTGCGTGGGAGACTTGGTGTGCTCGAGCTGCCAGAGTCTATTGGAAATGGACAATCGAGTGTCGATAACAGAGAGCACCGTAAAAGAAAACGTGAAGGCTAATGGTAACTGGCCTGGTGGTTCGACCACCGAAGGACGGAGTTTGCTGTGAGTGCAAACCCAGTGTACAGTCAACGAAGAAAGGAGGTTGCTGTGAGGCAGACCTGGTGTTTGATCACCGAAGACATCATAAAGGGACTGAGGAGGCCATGACGGTGCTCCGGTTCATCTATTGATGTAGATCTAGGTAATCATTGCAGAACAACGGGCTTTGATGGTAAAGAATGTGCCATGAGAAAGCCAAGCTGCAACATCTTGTGGCTGCAGAGTGGACAGACCGACGTTGGTTCTTGCTTTGAGTGAGCTGCAGCTATCATAACTTAGCCAACTGTCGTGTCACTACTCAGCCGATGTACGTGATCACGGGGGTGTGTTGAAATAGTGTGCTCAGGACATCGATGCAGTAGGAAATGGATAGGTTTCCAACACTACTCAGATGGCAGTAGTTATATCCAACCTCACGTTCTTATGACGTGAGGTCTACCGCAAAGCTCTGCATGTTTAGCACTTTTGAACTTGCCTTCCACATCTCAAAAATGTGCGCATTTATTTCAACTTGAGGGTTGGGAGTGTGGATCACAAGAGCAACAGCCCTCAGATGGAGATAATGTTTTAAAAAATGATCCGAAAAAGGCTGCGACAACCACCCGCGTTATTGTGACAGGAACCCTGGAAAAGTGGAGTGGACAAAGAAGCGCAAATCAAATAACGACAAAGGCGGACAATGCAAGATGTGCAATAGGCATTTCGGGAAGAAGGACAGTATGATGAAACACAAGTGCACAGCTGATGGCAGTTAAGTTAAGGATTACCAGTATGTCTTTAGCATTAATTCTTTTGTAATACATGCTACAGTTTTGCTTAACCTTGTGAGTTCCCTGTAGGTTTGATTGACCTAGGTGGCAGTTTGGAAGATCTGCCGTTAGTTAGTCTTGACTTAGGCGCTGAATATCTGGTCTTTGTAGCTTGAATCCAACTGAATTTGGCTGAAGACGTGTGAAGCACCGTGAAGACGTATGTCCTTAGACCCTTGATAACCTAACAAATACAAATTAGAAGCTCTCCTATACAACACTACAAATATCCACTACCTGTTCTTTCTGACCCTCGAGCGGTGGGTCTGAAGCCGGCTCAACTAAAGGCTTGAAGACAGGGCACCAGTCACCCTGAAGCCTTCGACGTTCGCGCACCACCCTCAAATAGAGGGAAATTTTTAACTACAATCAATGCAGTCCTTCCTTAAAACAGTCTCTCTCTCTCTCTCTCAATCCTTAGTGTGACTGTTATATAACACTAAAGACACTCGTTAATTAATATGAAATGGTTACCCGCCCACTTCGCAACACACGCAACGGGACCAACTAGGATATGGAATACGTGGGTCACTTCAGACGCTGTCGCGACTGATCCCCACGTATATCGACCTTTGATTGGGTAGGAGCTTTGCGCTGACCTCGTCCAAGGGCCAACGGACCCGTTTCCTCGTGTAACTTGCGCACTAGGGGGTAAAGAACTTCTGTGTTGATTAATGTTAGAAAAAAGCTATTAGTGTTATTACGCAAGCAACTGGGTTGAGCTGTGCGTTGGCCTTTCGTGTGGAGAAGTTTGACGTTAAGGATGGATCATTAAGAAACACTTGTGAGGCAAGTCGCAGGGCCCCGCCTTTTAGATACTGATGCAGTCATGGAATGGAGTGTAGTGTTTTGCATGGCGCTCCTACCTATTATCAAGCACAAGTGCTTGTCCAAGGGCTTATCCGAGCGAGACAATTGCATGTAAGGTAAGCGGCACTGATCAGCTTTAGTCACAATACATCATGATAAGTTCCTGCCACGGAAATACAGATTGGCAATTCTGTTGGGCATTTTTACCTATCCACCACAACAAGCATTCAGGATAGTACGACAGATTTTAAGTGGTTTTCGCTAGCAACAGGCATATTTGCCGATGAACAACAGACTATAATTACTTTCCGTGAAGTGCTTATCAGCTGAAAAGATTTAGCGCACACATTGACGCTCCTAGAGGTTGATGCGGCGACTCGCAGTAGATTATATCGTTCACTGGCGACGCAGTCGTCCGGGTGTCAATGCGTCTTGTTGTTGGCTGTCTTCTCATAAAAGCACAATTTGAAATATACCTAATAGAATTATTTTAAGTATCACGTGATTGAACAAAATTCTAGCGAATTTCTCTAGGAATTGCTTGTCATCCAACACCGGCCCGGGACACGACAGATCTAACGTTCGCATCCCAGCTCCTCTTCAGTAGATCACCCATAATTCAACTCTCAACATGAGTGACGACATTGAGGCCATTTTGGTCGATGAAGATTATTTAAACGGCGCTGATAGCAGCGAAGCGGAGCGTCCTCGGCCTCGTGGACCTGCTCCATCGGACTCTGCGGTTGTTCGCGAGTCCAGACGTGCCAGTATCGACGCCTACGACTCCCGGGAAGGTCCTTTCGGACGTACAAACAGAGACGAGGAAGTGCCAGACAGTGACCAAGATACTGAAGGCCCAGCAATGCTACAAGAGGACCAAGAAATACAGGATCAAAGTGACGGAGAAGAGCAGCAAGCGCCGCTGCAATTTCAGTCCCGGCCGTTGCCGATGGACAGCAGAGCTCAGTTCCAATCAGCAGTGAGGTCCCCACCGCGGTCGATGTCATCCCTTGGGAATGTTACAGTTGATGATGAAGATGTGATGGAGATGAACGCACGGGAGCAGGAACTCTTGGTGAATATTCAAGAACTGCAGCGACAATTGTCCATGGTGCAGATCCAGACGGACAAACCCCAGGAAGAAATTGTGCCGCCTATGATGGATGCAAGACACCGGTTGATCATGGTGTCGAACCGACTGCCCATTTCGTTCCAGCGCAACGAAGCAACCGGCGAGTGGAGCTTCACGATGAGTTCTGGCGGACTTGTGACGGCATTGAATGGCATTCGAGACCAGGTGCCGTTCATTTGGATCGGCTGGCTTGGAGAGGAAATCCCTCATGAGGAACAAAGCAAGGTGCGCGAGAAACTGGCCCGTGAATTTAATTGCGTGCCTGTGTTCCTTTCGAAGGAGATCGCAGCTCGGTACTACAACGATTTCAGCAACGATATTTTGTGGCCAATTTTCCATTATGTACCGCTCCCGTTGTTCCGTGCAGGTAGCGAGAAGAAATTCGACTTTCGGCAGTGGGATGCCTACAAACTGGCCAACAAGCGTTTTGCACAGGCTGTCCACCAGGTTTATCGAGAAGGAGACTTTGTGTGGGTCCATGACTATCATTTGATGATGCTGCCATCGCTGCTGCGATCGCGCCACCCACAGTGCAAGATTGGTTGGTTTCTCCACACGCCATTCCCGACCGCTGAGATGTACCGTATGCTGCCAGTGGGTAAAGAGATTTTGGAGGGTCTGCTGGGTGCCGACTTGTTGGGATTTCATACGTATGACTACGCCCGCCACTTTATCGCAGCCTGCGCTCGCGTACCTGGCGCCCAGTCGTCTCCCAAGGGAGTTGAGCACAACGACCACTTCTCCGCAATAGGCGTGTTCCCCATTGGCATTGATCCTGACCACTTTGAAAACATTTTGAACTCGGACGTGACGCAGAAACGTATTGCGGAACTAAGAACGAAGTTTGCTGGATACAAGGTTATCATTGGCGTGGACCGAATGGACTACATCAAAGGCATCCCCCACAAGCTGCTGGCGATGGAGCGGTTCCTTTCTCTCTATCCAGAGCGATGCAAGGATGTGGTTCTTATTCAGATTGGAGTTCCATCGCGCACGGGTGTGCAGGAATATCAGCACTTGGCGGCGAGCGTGAACGAAATGGTGGGAAGAATCAACGGCCGGTTCGGGACACTAACGCATTCACCTGTGCATTATATTCACCGTTCAGTGGCACCCAGCGAACTTGTGGCGCTTTACAATTTGGCTGATGTGTGCCTCGTGACGTCGATCCGTGACGGAATGAACCTGGTCAGTCACGAATACGTAATGTGCCAAACTCAGTCGTGCGAACCGCATCGTGAAGGTCCAGGTGTGCTCATCTTGAGCGAGTTTGCTGGCAGTGCTCAATCATTATCGGGTGCCATCCGGGTAAACCCGTGGAACTCAACCGATATGGCGAACGCACTTGGATATGCTCTGTCATTACCGCTTATGGAACGCGAGTATCGGCAAACGAATCTCTACCGCTACGTGAAAACTCACACGGCCAGCTTTTGGGGAAGAAGCTTTCTTACTGACTTGGAAGATGCAGTGTCACAACCACGAGCTGTCGTCAGGAAGTTGGTCAGACTCCCAACGATCGAAGTGCTCGGTGCGTATGCGCGTAGCAGGCATCGATTGTTGGTTCTAGACTACGAAGATGCATTGCTGGACGATCCAACCTCTACAGGAGGGCCTTCTCAACAGCATGGTACTCGAGCACCTCCAAAGCCATTCATAAAGCGCCTTATCGAGGCGCTTGCCAACGATCCGAAAAATACGGTGGTGCTGGTGAGTGGGCACGAGCGGAGTGTGATTGGAAGCTGGCTATCAGACCGCCGGGTCGGTGTGGTGGCAGAGTCTGGTTATTACTACCGGTTGCCGAACGATGATGAATGGCAAATTATGACTGAAGACACAGATGCGTCTTGGAAAAAGGTGGTGCGTCCTATCATGCAGTACTTTACAGAGCGTACTCCCGGAAGTCGCATCGATAGCAAGGAGAGCGCATTAACCTGGCACTACGGTGAGACGGACCCAATCTTTGGACCTATGCAAGCGCGCGATATGCAAGTTAACCTGGAAGATGTTTTGTGCAACTTACCGCTGGAAGTTGTCCAGGGCCCGAACCGAGTGGAAGTGCGTCTACAGGGTGTGACGAAGACGATTTTACTCGACGAAATTCTTAAGCAGTACCGTCCAGCAAGTGAACCGAGCTCGCCAGTATTACACGAAAGCAAGTCATCGAGACAGAGCCAGGAAAAGGTTCCTCTGCCACCACAACTCGACTTCTTGTTTTACGCTGGTAACGGCGTCGAGGACGACGAGTTGTTCTTGTACTTCAAGGAGCACCTGGAGCTGGCCAGGAAGGAGGAGGCACCTCAACAACCGGCAACTTCAGATCTCTCTGCTGCGTACAGAGGTAACGATGCGCTGCCTCCTCCAGTACCATCAGCCACAAGTGTTTACTCGGCAGCGTCGACGTCTGCATTGTCGAAGCGTGCCAACGTGTTCACATGCCACGTCGGTGCCAGCAAGACTGAGGTGCGTGACAACTGTGATGCCAAGTTTGGCGTTGTCGTTAACATTGTGCCAAATATTCTGTGTGTATTGTCAAATGCAGGCGATGTTCCACCTGGAGCGCCCGTCGGACCTTGCTCGGGTGCTGCGGGGTATGGCGTTGGCTTGATTGTATCAGTTCCGTCAAACTGACCAGGTATCTATTGATTGATTTATGCTCACTGCAGCTCTGGCACTTCATAGTCGTGACGGAGACAACTCGGGAGTATCCAACGACGCAAACACGTCGAACGATCAGCCGTTGACTGGAGTCAACAACACGCTTGGCATCTCGGCGTGAAGCCTGTCACTTTCGGTGGGTGGCAAGTGACATGGCTACATCTCAAATGGCTACATTGCACTCGTTGAAGCTGGACCACCAGCTTTTGAGCCCAGCGTATACGGAGTTTACGAGAATTATGGGGCGTGTTACATTCAGATGTTTGTTAAAAGGCACTACGAAAGCAGCGTACTACGAAAGGAAAAAAAAGGAGTCAATCCACTTAAGCCCCATGTCATACTACATTGCTGCAGTCAAGATCGTTGGCGCTTGGCTGACGCGGTGTCGGGCTCCGCCTCGACTTCTTGTTCATGACGACGAGCTCGAGCACCTTCAGCTTGAACACGGCGTGCAGCGCCACACGGGGAAAAACGCTGCGTAGATACACAGCATCGTCACCTCCAGATCGCGATCAAACGCGGTCGTCTCCTGATGCTGCGCTATCCGTTTTTAGCCAGAGCATTATGTAGTTTAGCCGTGTGAACAGGTTTCGCAGCCACTTCTCGCAAAGTTCGACGTCCTCTCTCGGAACCGGTACCACGAACTCCATCGTCAGCGCATCTGAGTGCTTCTTAAAACCCTTAGCGCCGCGGCCCATCACTTCTCGTTGTCGAGTTAGATAGACTTTAGCGTACCCGTAGTTGCGCACGAAGTACTCCTCGCGGTCCGGCACGTTCGGAGCAGGACATGAGATGACCATTCCTGTCGTCTACACATCCGGTAGTTAGTTAGTATTTCATGTTACAAGTCAAATAGTAACAGGTTCATCTTTTACCTGGCCAAGCAGACCTAGAGACAGACAGTAGATGCACGACGAAAGCATGTCTTCAGCGCTCATATCGTCAGGGTAAAGGAAGGGACCGACCGACACTTCGGGCCCGCTTCTTGCCAACTTGGCCTCCACCGCATCCCGGAGGCGGTCGTTGGAGGCCACGATCCACAGCGGCACGAAAGCCTCTCCTCGAAGCCTGTGCGGACTGTACGCCTTCATCGGGCGCTGCATCGGGAGACTGTCGGTGCAGTCGATGAAGTATTTAAACTGGTCGGAAACCTTGAAGTCGCGGCGACCATTGCCGTCGGTGTTGGCGCGGAAGTACCTGAACCCCGTAAGAAAGAGTTCGCGTTAGTACTAGGTAGGATATATTTCACGGGTTAGTAACGTACTCTTTCAAAGTTGAAAGTCGGATGTATGGCAATCTGCCATGGCACAACCGTCGGTCATACACGACTGGTAGGCGATCGTCAACAGCAGTAATCAAAGTGACGACATTTAGGGCACAAGTGGGTCAGCCCACATATGCTTCTTTTGGTATCAGTCACAATCGGATCAAATTCACCGGAATAGCTATCTCTGTTTAGCTAAATTACAAGAATCAACGGGATAGAATTATTTCTCTACATTAGACTGATTACGTAATCATCTCTAGCGTCTCTTCAGCTCCCCACGTCGTGTTTGGGAAAATGGTTTAACCTTGATCTTTGTATGCCATGGAAACGGCTCCCTCATATCGTTTTGGGATAATGTCTCCACACCATATTGTGTGGTTGTCGTCAGGAAACTTAACGATCAGTGCGTATGCGCGTAGCAGGCATCGATTGTTGGTTCTAGACTACGAAGATGCATTGCTGGACGATCCAACCTCTACAGGAGGGCCTTCTCAACAGCATGGTACTCGAGCACCTCCAAAGCCATTCATAAAGCGCCTTATCGAGGCGCTTGCCAACGATCCGAAAAATACGGTGGTGCTGGTGAGTGGGCACGAGCGGAGTGTGATTGGAAGCTGGCTATCAGACCGCCGGGTCGGTGTGGTGGCAGAGTCTGGTTATTACTACCGGTTGCCGAACGATGATGAATGGCAAATTATGACTGAAGACACAGATGCGTCTTGGAAAAGGTGGTGCGTCCTATCATGCAGTACTTTACAGAGCGTACTCCCGGAAGTCGCATCGATAGCAAGGAGAGCGCATTAACCTGGCACTACGGTGAGACGGACCCAATCTTTGGACCTATGCAAGCGCGCGATATGCAAGTTAACCTGGAAGATGTTTTGTGCAACTTACCGCTGGAAGTTGTCCAGGGCCCGAACCGAGTGGAAGTGCGTCTACAGGGTGTGACGAAGACGATTTTACTCGACGAAATTCTTAAGCAGTACCGTCCAGCAAGTGAACCGAGCTCGCCAGTATTACACGAAAGCAAGTCATCGAGACAGAGCCAGGAAAAGGTTCCTCTGCCACCACAACTCGACTTCTTGTTTTACGCTGGTAACGGCGTCGAGGACGACGAGTTGTTCTTGTACTTCAAGGAGCACCTGGAGCTGGCCAGGAAGGAGGAGGCACCTCAACAACCGGCAACTTCAGATCTCTCTGCTGCGTACAGAGGTAACGATGCGCTGCCTCCTCCAGTACCATCAGCCACAAGTGTTTACTCGGCAGCGTCGACGTCTGCATTGTCGAAGCGTGCCAACGTGTTCACATGCCACGTCGGTGCCAGCAAGACTGAGGTGCGTGACAACTGTGATGCCAAGTTTGGCGTTGTCGTTAACATTGTGCCAAATATTCTGTGTGTATTGTCAAATGCAGGCGATGTTCCACCTGGAGCGCCCGTCGGACCTTGCTCGGGTGCTGCGGGGTATGGCGTTGGCTTGATTGTATCAGTTCCGTCAAACTGACCAGGTATCTATTGATTGATTTATGCTCACTGCAGCTCTGGCACTTCATAGTCGTGACGGAGACAACTCGGGAGTATCCAACGACGCAAACACGTCGAACGATCAGCCGTTGACTGGAGTCAACAACACGCTTGGCATCTCGGCGTGAAGCCTGTCACTTTCGGTGGGTGGCAAGTGACATGGCTACATCTCAAATGGCTACATTGCACTCGTTGAAGCTGGACCACCAGCTTTTGAGCCTAGCGTATACGTAACGCTGTTTATGAATCACTTGGCCTGCCTTGAGCGTGTTCAGCTCCCACGTGCTTTCCGACCATCTTGTGCTTGCTCTCCGTCTGGATTTTAACCTGTCCAGGTTGTCCCAGGTTTTGCCTGAAGTTAAGGCTCTTCACTCATTTATGCAGGTCATTATCCATTCAAATCACTGGGACATTATATTGTGTGGTACATCATATCAACTCTCAGGTCTCATTCTATCGAGTCAGGTGTTGGACTGGTTGGGTCCTCTACACGTGGTGGGACTTGGTAACGAACGACACTTTACTATTGACGCCACCCCGTTCAGTTCTCAATCGACGCAGTCGTCCCCACCCCAGATGTGTCCTCTCCGCTACATTCTGCTGCTGCTCTCGCTCCTCGTGGCGATGATCGGCCTCTCCCAGGCCATGACGGACCAAGAAATGTCCGCACTCACGGAGGACGGCGAGGACAAAAAGTCGGGCGGCAAAGCGCAGAAGCAGCAGCAGTCGACGGTGCGCACGCTCGTGGATATGCTCAACGGCAGGTACCTGTACAACGCGTGGAAGCTCAGTCGCGGCGCACAGATCAAGGCGGAGTGAAAGGGACAAAAGACAGAATTCGCAGAGTGAAAGGCATCAATCCACCCCTCTTCGATACGGGTTCGAAAATGGACAGAACCCCCACGGATAGAAGACATTAGTGTAGTTGCGTCTCCATGCGTTGGTATATGTAGCAAAGCAGCGATAATCCAAAGACTTGTTCGCACCCATAGGGTTTTTGTCCTTACGACGGTCGTTGGCAGACGTTGCCCGAGTTCATGACCAGCGGTTCGTTGGCCGACTTCTCCGTGATCGGCATGATCTCCTCGTCCTTCCGCATGGCGCTGCGTTGGGGGTCCGTGAGCTTCACTTCGAAGCGCGGCGCCTGCTGCCCTTCCTCCTGTTTGGCGCGGCCCTGCACGATGTTGTGCAGCAGCATGCTCTCGGCCTCGTCGATGCCCTTGACCAGTTCTTGCAGCTGCTCTTGGTCGCTCACTTGGCTGTTCACTAGGAAGTTCTCTCGCAATGCTAACCGCGCTTGACTCGTGGCGTACGCGTCGTCGCGGAACGCTTGCCGACTCGCTCGCAACAAGCGACGGTAGCCGCCCAGCACCTGCGTACGAACACTCATACCGTCAAAAAAGTTATAGTGCGTCGTATACAATGTGCGGTCGCTAAATCGATGTCACTCAACCGAAAGAGTGACTAGTCACTATTCCGAATGAGTGACACCTTCAGTTTAAGTGTCACACTCCACGGTGCCATGACGACATACAAATCTTCAGTCGAAAAGAGCCCCTTTGATTGACAAGATGGACGCGCTGTTGGCATTGGTGGACGGCGACCTTCGCGTGCTTCTGGGCGTGGCTCTCGTCGCAGGAACGACGATCTTCCTGCTGCTTTCCGGCCTCAAGCCCCGCGCCAAGACGCTGGTGACGCTGCAAGCTCCTGCCAAGCTCGGGGACCTCCCTCCTACTGTCCATCTGCCGCTGATCGAGAAGGAGACCCTGTCCCATGACACACGGCGCTTCCGCTTCGCGCTGCCGAGCCCAGAGCACGTTCTGGGCCTCCCTGTAGGTCAGCACATCTCTCTGCGGTACAAGGACGAGAACGACAAGCTCGTGATGCGCTCGTACACGCCGGTGAGCTCGGACGACACCAAGGGCTACGTGGACTTGGTCATCAAGGTTTACTTCAAGAACGTGCACCCCAAGTTCCCTGACGGAGGCAAGATGAGCCAGCATCTGGAGCACCTGGCTATCGGGGACACCATTGAGGTCTCTGGGCCCAAGGGCAAGCTCTCGTACATGGGCAAAGGAGAGATCCACATCAAGCACCGGCCGCGAGATGTCGTGCCGGAGATCCGCAAAGCCAAGAAGATCGGCATGATTGCCGGTGGAACGGGCATCACCCCATGCTGCAGGTTGTGCGTCGTGCGCTGCAAGACCCGGAGGACAAGACGGAGTTTTACTTGCTCTTTGCCAACCAGACAGAGGGAGATATCCTCTGTCGTGAAGAGATCGAAGCCATGGCTGCTGCCCACGACAACGTGCACTTCTGGTACACGGTGGACCGCGCCGAGAAGAACTGGCAGTACTCGGTCGGCTTTGTGTCGGCGGAAATGATGAAGAAGCACCTCCCTGCTGCGGCGTCGGATGTGCAGATCTTCATGTGCGGCCCGCCGCCGATGCTCAAGTTTGCTGTACAGCCTGCACTGGAAGAGCTGGGATTCACGCCTGACATGCACTTCAGCTTCTAAGCTATAGAAGGGTTCATTTCGGCCTAGCTATTCGGCAATCTCACGACAAAAGCAAGTGTGCTACTGGTAGATATGAAGCACAACATGAACAATCTGCTAAAGCAGCACAGGTTTATTTCTTCTTTGGTGAAACTGTGCGCTGTGTAAGTGGCCGTGAAGTGTCCATCTGATTGATTGCAGCGGTGCTCGTACTACCTCCAGCGGCGCCCTCATCGTCCGATGAGTCGTTGCCACTTTCCTTGAACTTTTTCTTGAGCACACGCTTCTTCTTCTTGTCCTGTGCCATGATCACCTGGGACGACGCACGCTTCACGCGATCTCGGCTCAGCGCCTCCTCTGTATCGTCAAGCAGCATGCCTCCATTGGCAGGGTTTCCCATGTCGTCTAACTCTAGCTCCTCTGCTGTCAGACCGTCAGCGCCGGGCAATGGGATGCGTTGATTGAACGGCCGTGAAACGAGAATGTCTGCGTCCAACCCCTCGGCATTGCCGTTCATCATGCTCTTAAGCGACTTCCGTGGAGCCATAGGAGAGCGAGCGCCATCCAGTTTTTCTGTTGGCCCACCATTGGGGACGCGTCTAACAAGTTTGAACTCAAGTTCGAGACACCAGCAAGCTTGATCTGGCTGAGAAGATGAGAAAGTGTGACTTCGCTTTCCTGCAAAGCTTCCACGATCGTCTCATCGGTCACCACGATAACTTGATCGTCTTCACGCACGCTTTCCATTTTATCCACGAGATGTTCGACGCCGGCCTTCACGCCGATCAGTACCTTAGCCAAACGCTCGTACTTGAGCTTAGCACGTTCCAACTTCGTGCTGGCCAACGCCAGATTCTGCTCGTGATCATCCACAAGTTTGCGGCGGTGGCCACCGCCTGATCCGCTATACTTCAGCTCCTCGACACGCGCCTTCAACACCGCGTGTTCACCCTGTAATCTTTCTAAGCGAGCCTGGTTCTCCTTCGATAAATTAAGCAAATTGTCGGTCGTGCTTTCTTGGCTGGTGATTTTCTGGATAACTTCGTTCACATCGCTCACACCAGTAGCCTCTTTAATCTTGCGGAATGCACTCTCAAAAATGTCAATCTTACTGCGGTGTTCCTTCTTCTCCTCACCCGCAGCGCCCTGTTGCATCATGGTAGTCATCAGCGATGCCTTTAACTCCCTCTCACCTTCATAACCCAAGTCTTCGGCTTCGCGCGCACCAGTACCACCGGCACCCTTTGGTTTATCACGCTTGTCCCCTCGATTGACCATTTCTAAGCGAATCTTGACGTACTGCTGTTTTTCTCTAAGCTCCTTTTCACGATGTCGTTTTTCATCTTCGTGTTGGCTGCGTGCCTTCTCCAGCTCCATCAATACAGTTTCACGTGCGTGGGCAGCATCTGCCGACAGCAGCACCAGTTCATCGTAATCATGCTGTTTGGCGGCCAAAGCGCGTTCAATAGCCGCAAGTTGATTATCAAAACCAATGCGCTCATCCTTGAGTCGCTTTACGATCTGCTCGTACGTCTTCCGGATACTCTGTGCTTCGTTGAATTTGATCATTGCTTTGTCCAGGCGATTTTCAAGCATCCGAATCTTGCGCGTCTCTGGCGTGTCCTCCAAACTTGGTTTCTTGGACTCAAGCTCAAGATCTTTCACAGCATCCTTTAGCTCTTCAAGCAACTGCGTTTGCGATTGCACACGATGCCGTAAATCATCATGTTGCTTGCGAATCTTGTTCACTTGCTGCGATGCTAGCACAATCTCGTCTGTATCGTCGCCAATCCCACCACTCACCCCGGTAGACGACATTAGTGCTGCAGCCCCACCGCCTGCTCCACCAGCAGAGCTTGTACGCTTTAAGTCTGCAAGCGCTTTACGCAGGTCACGATTTTCGTTTTTCAACTGCCGAATATAGTCCTTGTTGGTTTGCTTGCTCGATTCGAGGAGGTCGATGTTACTTTTCCTGTCGACCTCTGTGCAGTACCACGCGGTAACAGCAATGTTAGAACAAGCGACGCAGTAGACTTCAGACTGGCATCCCACTTACGTAATAGTCGCATTTTGTCGCGTAGATCTTCAACCTGTTCCTCCATGCGGCTGTCATAATCCTGCTCCATGCGCCGTAGCGCATTCTCTTGCCGGGCTTGCATAGTTGCGCAGATTGAGCACCGCTTACCACAGCTCTATAGGCACTGGTCACCTTGTCAACAGCCAGGGCTCATCAAAGAACGCACAAGGGTTTTTGAGAGAAATACTTCAGCAGATGGCGCCACTTCCGTAGCGGTCTATATAAGGGTTTCTTGTAACCCCTACAGCAGTAGGTAAGAACTCCTCGATTACCATAAAAATATATTGCGCTCACACGTCAAAGCACATCATGCAGAGTCTTGTAAATTCCCTCACTGATATTGCCATTCACATTCGGCGGGGCGATCATGTACACCGCAGACACTTTAATTCAGGCAAAATCTCTAGAAAAAACGAAATTCAAGATATGAGGTGGAGTAATCGATGGAAATGTCGACAAGATCATACCTCTCAAGACGTCGATGTGGCCCTGCGATAACGAACAACCATAGACTGACAAGGACTGCAACTCTTTCAACGCTGCAACATGGGATATAGAGGTCATGATGTTAGCAGCAGTCACAACAACAAACAAACCTATCGGTTCACCAGAATAATCTTACGAGAGAGATGACGAAGCGACAGAGCCGAGATGCCTGTGTTCGACAGGTTTAAGCACCGTAAGCCGGTCAGCGACCGGAGATAAAATAATGACTTGGTCCGAATATTTCTATCAGGAAAGCACAACCAACCGCAATGAAAACCATGACAAACAACGGGCTAGAATCGAATTGCTGCGCAGCGCTTGCTTACCTATTCTGGCTCAAATTCAGTGATGTCAACGACGTCAGCTTCGAGATCAACCCAACACCTCTGTCGCCAATACTACCACCGCAGATCGCTAACTCTTGCAGCCGGTGCAACGGGATGAGGTGCATGAGTCCATTGTCTGTAATACTGTAAAATAAATTATCTCAGCATCAGTCACCGCCGTTCCTCTTCCATTAGCACGATCAAGTGGCTTACTTTGCGCCAAACAAATCCAGCCGTTCGAGCTGCGCAAGAAACGACAGATTCGCCAATGCTCTATTGGTGATCCCTGGTGTATCCAATCGAAGAATCCGCAACTCCTTCAGTTTTGCCAACCCAGCAGTACCTTTGTCGCCAATTTCGGTATTCGAAATGTTAAGAGCCTTTAGCTTTTTGGCACCATTACAGATTTCCAGCAGTTCAGCATCCATCAGTGGTGTTTCTGCCAGACCCAAGCGTTCAAGCTGGTGGAGGTGACTCACAAATTGGAATCCCCTATGCATCCCAACACGATAGACGCATGTCAGTATTCGTCAGAACAGCGGCCTGCGCTTTAATGAGCAGACATACCTCTTCATAACCCGACACTTGCGTAAGTCCAGCTCTCGTAGATTCGTCAAGTGCTGTAAAACGGCTGCGTCAGCTTCAGCAAACGCAGTGTATCCGAGCAATAACACTTGCAGCTGGGTCCACTCCGTTGGAATCGAGTGGATTTTGGCGCAGTGCCGTGCATCGAAATATTTTAGGTTGGTCAGGCAGGTAAGAAAGCTCATGCCATCGTCGTTGATGTCTTGGCACCCTCGAATCACGAGCACTTCTAAATTCGTGAGGTAACCAATCTCTTGCAGCGCTCTCTCGCTATGCCATCAGTAAAAACAAATTGCACAAAGCATGCATCGTTGGTCAAGCTACAATGCCAAGTATCTGTACATGAACGAACGCAAGCCTACCTTATACGGCAGCTTGCAACGTCCAGCTCCCGTAGCTCAGAGAACTGCAAAGCAAGCCCATCAAACGCTTCGTCTGTAAGCCGCATACAGCGTGCAAGACGCAACTTTTCCAGCTTCGACATCTGCGTCATGTGCTTGATTCCTTGATCAGTTAAATTCCGGCAACCAGCCTGTCCATATCGAACTAGAGTCAGCACGCTAACCAACAATCGACAGAACAAAATAAAAACTCGCACCAAGTCCAACGATTTTAATCTGGTCAAGCTGTTGAGAGCGTCGAGGCAGTCGTCATCCAAATTGTTGCATCCCGACAAATTCAATGCCGTTAATTTTGTCGAGAGCTGGAGTCCTTGAATCGCTTCCTTCGTCAACGCAGTGCAGTCTTGGAACGAAGCGACAATGAGCTCCGGCATCTCCACAATAAATTGCCCGCCTTCCGACCCGAATTGCTGCAATTGGTGACACCCAGAGACGTCGATGCTCTTTAGATATTGCCACGTTTCCAGCGGAATGTCATCGAACCACGAGTCGTCCACTTCTTGTTGATCTGCCAAGTTCCACTCGTGCATCAGAAAAGGAGCAAGGGTCTGGAACTGGGGTTTCTCCAGGACATAATGCTGTCGCAGCCACGTCAAGACCTTGGCAGCAAGTTCCGTGGGCAATGGCGTCGATAAAGCGTCCTGTTGTTGCACCAGTAGCTGTGCACAGATACTGCGGACACTTAGCTCCAGTAAACTGAGTGGGGCGAAGGCTCCTGTGGGCGTTTTACGCCAGTGTTCACCCACATAAGGAGCCACTTGTCCGTGTCGTAGCTGCTCACTCTGTTGTTTTTGTCTTTTGTCCACTTTTGTCTTGCTCTTATTGCGTTTGTCGGGTTTAGGGAGCAGCTTGGGCTTTTTGACGAATGGGAACGGGAACGAGACGTAGCTGGCCAGTGATTGGCTAATATGCGCCGTTGGAGAAGTAAGAGACGCAATGGAGGAAGACGACGACGACGACGACGCGCTGGTGGCGGCCAGAGGAGCAGGCACGTAGAACTGGCTGAAGTTGACGCTCATGGCGGACGCGGACGCGCGAGGGAGCAGCAGGTGGTCGTCCAAGGTGGCGTGCTGGCAGCGACAGCACACGCCTCCCATGGGCTTGCTGGTCGAGCTTGGACTGAAGAAGAAAAGATCTCCGTCGGCCAATCACAGGGCGATAGATCGACCAGGAAGAGCGCCATTGGTGGAAAAACAGCTTCAACTTCAACATCACTGTCGTTTCACTTGACAAATGTATGCCACCCGATATTCTTTCTTACAGGTAGTGATTGACAGTCAACAACCAGGGACAAGGGTGGTAATGCGGTACAGTATTTATTATGACAGGTTCGTTTCGTGTCTATTTTCTTATACCCGACACTGAAGCAAAGTATCAAACGACTGCAAGAACACGATGATGGCGTCGAGAGCTCCCGGTCCCCCGCCGCTACAGCGCGTGGCGACGCCTTTCGGCTACGGATCGCTGCATGACGACGACGACCAGCCTCAAGCGGACGCGACCCCCGAAGGAACGAGCTCCAGCGGTCGCCAGGGCTTCGCGCACGTCGAGTTCCCGTGGGGTCACGCCTATGTGCACTCGGACCTGGTGGCTACTGTGCCCGTCTTCACGTTCTACGCTCTGTCCAAGACGGAGCACATCAAGTTCACGCTGCCCTTTGCACTGACCAGCACGGGGGCGGAGATGGTGCAGGCGGTGCGTCAACGGCTGGAGTTACCGTCCAATGTCGCGGTGGCATTGGTGCAGACGGACTCGGTGAGGAAGCACGAGGTTCAACCGCATCTGAAGCTGGGGAGAGCACTATTGGAGCTGGACCGGAGCACCCGGTGCTAGTGCTACAGACCCCCATGGTGCAGTTCGACAAGAAGAAGAGCTCGTTCTACATGATGCTGCAAGAGGACAACACCAGAGCTGTCCAAGTGGCCAAAGGTGTGGGGTCGGTACTGGGAAACTGTGAGGTTTCCTGTGGCATTAAGTACTGGGAAGTGAAGCTGCAGAGTGCACGAGGTGGAGACGGAGTGTTTGTTGGTGTGGCGGCAGCAGATCTTGCTCTCAACACCAGCATTCTCAGTCGCGGGATCTTCTGGGGCATCTCGTGTGCGACAGGACACAAGTTCCACGAGACCATTGAGTACTATGCCGATCCGTGCAAAGATGGAGATGTGGTGGGCGTGCTGCTGGATATGGAGTACGGACGACTGAGCTTTACCTGAACGGACGGAATCTCGGGGTGGCGTTCGCCGGCATCCAAGCAAAGCGGCTGTGCCCAGCGTTCTCGCTCACGTATATTGGGCACAACATCAAGTTGCTGCCCACTGCTTCGCCCCCGATGCCGTAATACTCGAGTTCATGTGAATTCTCAAACAAATTCGTATCCCTGCTGCTCTCGGGACTCAATGTAGTCCGTACGTACCCAAACTCCAACCAGTAAACTAAATACCATGCCGCTTAAAAGTTTTCGCGCAGTGATGTTCTGCATTCTACACACTGCACAAGCTAGTTCGGTCGAGTATGTTCGAGAAAAAGCGATGGTATTTCAAGTGTAAGGCTACTTTGCATGCAGAGGGTGTGTCGGATGCGGTCGATAAAATAGCTCCCCAGCTGCATTCTTTTGGGAATCTCAGCCGACTTCGTCTTAGACGAAATCAAGCACGCGATAGCACAATTGGAGCATGTGCCTGTACTACGTGCAATGTTGAAGACGGGGAAGTGAAGAAGTAGGTGGAAACATGTCGGTTTTGGCTGGTCGAAAACCTAATAGGCCCTTCCGTTTAGCCTGGTCGCATCGTTGGCCACTTATTCTAGCGAGCAGTGCTGATCAGCGGCAACACAAATCTTTTTATTATGCGTTAATGAGAACAACATTACTGACAACCAACTACGCGCAGTGGGCTCGATTCACAAGGACAACAACAATCTCCACGGCACTTGGTGGAAAGACGCAACTAAAATCGTGAGTGCAAAGGTTTTCAACACGAGTGCGTGCAAGAACACCCGCGGTCAGCACGAAGATGTGAACCACCTCAACGTGAGCGATGGCGTGTCGAGTGGGACACAGCCATTCACTCCGAACGGAGTTTGCGGTACGTCTTTCCGGCGCCCGTGGCCGTGGCGCTCGCACTCGCACTCGCTGTGGCGCCGCCGTTGCCGTTCGCTGTCGTGGCAACCCCATTATACCCGTCACCATAGCCGTCGTAGCCGACACCGACGCCGCCCACAGGGACACCGACGCCCGCACCGCCCACACCGACGCCCGCACCGCCAACTCCCAGGCCAAGACCGTTGACACCGACACCCACGCCTGGCCCGTACAGACCCGCACCAGCACCCGCACCAGCACCCGCACCAGCACCCGCACCACCGTACAGACCCGCGCCTACACCGCCGTGGACACCCGCGCCGAGGAGACCGAACGTTTCGGCGACTTCTTTCTCGGCGCACACGCTGCTGGATAGCGCCGCCATGGCGAGGCCCAGAATGGAGATCTTGGTGTAGCGGAACATGGCGCTGGTGTTTGGTTGTTGTCGGTCGTGTTTTGTCGTTGAAGGTGGACTCGAGTTTGACGCGCGAGGGATTCTTGAGCGAGGGAGTTCCTTTGGTCGGTGTGGTAGGAGCCCAAGAGGAAGAATTTGGAAATGAGTGGAGGCCTTTAGGCAGCGGAGTTTGGATCAAGGTTACACCTGTGTCGGGCGATTTTTTCGTGTTGCTGACAGGAGGCGAAAGGTGTCGTCGTAAGGGCTTCACCAGGAGGTAAGGGCTTCACCAGGAGCATCTTGCAAAAAGACGCTGTTGGAACGGGTTCCCAGAGCTGCAATGGAGAGTGATGACCAGCAATCTGTATGTCTGTATGGGCATGGGATTCATGGTGGGTTTCTTTCGTGTGATGACCATGCAGCGTATGGGTAAATTGCCAGCTGGAAGTGTTTGCGAGCTATTCGTTCATCTATTTGGCAAATAGTTGGTTGACGATTCTGAGGTGTAAAGCGACAAGTCAGGTCATTGCCAACGACATGAAAGACTCATTGGTAGTGGAGTAGTGTGCGTGGTCATTCCTGGAACAAGCGATGGACTCAAGAGAAAGCGGTACTACTAGCCGATCATTGGCTGGCAACTTCAATGTTGGGAAGATAACTTACTGGAGCTTTAAAACGTGCACAAAATATCTGCTCGCTGCATTAATCACCGCCGTAATTCCAGCAGGTTAGCTGAGTCCACTGGGTCAATGAACCACTTCGAGCATCCGTACTGAGTGGGCTTATGGTAGGAGAAGAGCCCGCTGCGGACATGTGTCTTTACCAAGTACAGACACGCAAGGTCAACGCCATTACGCTCATGTTTCGCGTGCATATTCAACGTTATCTGCATCAATTACTCATGACCGACTCCTACTTTTTGCTACCCCAGTCTTTCATGTCGTTGGCAATGACCTGACTTGTCGCTTTACACCTCAGAATCGTCAACCAACTATTTGCCAAATAGATGAACGAATAGCTCGCAAACACTTCCAGCTGGCAATTTACCCATACGCTGCATGGTCATCACACGAAAGAAACCCACCATGAATCCCATGCCCATACAGACATACAGATTGCTGGTCATCACTCTCCATTGCAGCTCTGGGAACCCGTTCCAACAGCGTCTTTTGCAAGATGCTCCTGGTGAAGCCCTTACCTCCTGGTGAAGCCCTTACGACGACACCTTTCGCCTCCTGTCAGCAACACGAAAAAATCGCCCGACACAGGTGTAACCTTGATCCAAACTCCGCTGCCTAAAGGCCTCCACTCATTTCCAAATTCTTCCTCTTGGGCTCCTACCACACCGACCAAAGGAACTCCCTCGCTCAAGAATCCCTCGCGCGTCAAACTCGAGTCCACCTTCAACGACAAAACACGACCGACAACAACCAAACACCAGCGCCATGTTCCGCTACACCAAGATCTCCATTCTGGGCCTCGCCATGGCGGCGCTATCCAGCAGCGTGTGCGCCGAGAAAGAAGTCGCCGAAACGTTCGGTCTCCTCGGCGCGGGTGTCCACGGCGGTGTAGGCGCGGGTCTGTACGGTGGTGCGGGTGCTGGTGCTGGTGCGGGTGCTGGTGCGGGTCTGTACGGGCCAGGCGTGGGTGTCGGTGTCAACGGTCTTGGCCTGGGAGTTGGCGGTGCGGGCGTCGGTGTGGGCGGTGCGGGCGTCGGTGTCCCTGTGGGCGGCGTCGGTGTCGGCTACGACGGCTATGGTGACGGGTATAATGGGGTTGCCACGACAGCGAACGGCAACGGCGGCGCCACAGCGAGTGCGAGTGCGAGCGCCACGGCCACGGGCGCCGGAAAGACGTACCGCAAACTCCGTTCGGAGTGAATGGCTGTGTCCCACTCGACACGCCATCGCTCACGTTGAGGTGGTTCACATCTTCGTGCTGACCGCGGGTGTTCTTGCACGCACTCGTGTTGAAAACCTTTGCACTCACGATTTTAGTTGCGTCTTTCCACCAAGTGCCGTGGAGATTGTTGTTGTCCTTGTGAATCGAGCCCACTGCGCGTAGTTGGTTGTCAGTAATGTTGTTCTCATTAACGCATAATAAAAAGATTTGTGTTGCCGCTGATCAGCACTGCTCGCTAGAATAAGTGGCCAACGATGCGACCAGGCTAAACGGAAGGGCCTATTAGGTTTTCGACCAGCCAAAACCGACATGTTTCCACCTACTTCTTCACTTCCCCGTCTTCAACATTGCACGTAGTACAGGCACATGCTCCAATTGTGCTATCGCGTGCTTGATTTCGTCTAAGACGAAGTCGGCTGAGATTCCCAAAGAATGCAGCTGGATAATCATTTTATCGACCGCATCCGACACGCCCTCTACATTCAGAGTAGCCTGAATCAGCCGAGACGAGTACATCTTTTAAGATGTACTCGTCTCGGCATTTTATTAAAATAAGTCCTCGGCCAGGTGTTAAAACATTGATCGGGCCAACGCAAGTGGTAAAATACTTCTCAATGAGAAGAAGTTCTCATCAGAGATCACTTACTTAGAGTCTACGGCTTGCTGGAGCGCAACTACGTCCTCCAAGTTGATCGTCTAGAGTGTGAGTCGTGCAGTAGTTGTCAAATTACTTGTTGCAATATTGTTGTAGCCATGTTAACTTGAACGAAATATCGCGCTTCAGCCATTAACTTCATCGGAGAGTATACTCAAACCAAGTGCTCCGCCAGTGTCACATAGAAATTAGATCTCATTCGTCAATCTGCCACGTACAGCTCAAGACCCTTCTCTCTCGAGCCATCATGCGTGTCATCCCCTTGACGTTCCTGTTCGCTACAGCTCTGCTCTGCGCATTCGCTCAAGACGCCGCCAAGCCTGAAAGCGTCCAGCCTGGGACGGTCGAGACGCAGTGCTTAGAGCCTTCTGCAGTCAAGACTTTCGAGACGAAGATCGCCGACTTGGAACGCAGCAACTCCGCGCTGCTGTCGCAGGTGGACGAGCAGGAGAAAGACCAGAAGAAAGTGTTAACTAAAGTAGCAAAAGAACATGAAGAGATTGTGGTCAAACTCCAAGAGGAGATCAAGACATTGACTCACGAAGTCGATGTCTTGCAAAAGGACCTTAAACAGGAGCAGGACGCGGTGCAGAAGAAGGACGAGGAGCTGCAAGCTGCAGTCGCCAAGCAGCGCCAAGCGCTGGAGAAGAAGGAGCAGGAGCTGCAAGCTGCGGCTGCAGCAGCGTCGTCTGAGACGGGGCGCATCTCGGAGCTTCAGACGGATATCGAGGTGTTGGAGAAAGATGTGGCCAAGGAACGAGCTGCTGTGGCCCATGCTGAAGCGGAATTGAAGGCTGCACTGGCCAAGCTGGCGGAGGAGACGGCGCGCGTTGCTGCCTTGAAGAAGAGCGCGCTTAGTGTGGAGAAACGCAACAAGATCTTGCGCAAAGAGCTGGAAGAGAGCAAGGCTGTGGAACTGACCATGGCCTCGTTGCTGTCGTCTTACTATGATGAAGGCTTGATCTGGGCGGAGTTGGGACTCGTGTATGCAATGGAGAGACTGGATGATCAGTCGGGAACGTTGCAACAGGTGCAGGACAAGCTGCAGGATGCCAAGAAGACGGCGTGTGAAGCGTCCAGCAAGTTCTATGCGGACAACCTGGCTGCGACGTTGGATCCGATTTTGGAAAATGCCCGCAAGACCGTGGACCCGATCATTGCTGATGTGCACAAGACTGTGAACCCTCATGTGGAAAAGTACTTGCCCATCATGCAGAGTGAAGCGACCAAGGCGAAGACTCAAGTGGTGTACTGGTCACAGGAAGCACTGCGTCGGGCTAAGTTGGCGCGACTGGAGGCTATTAAGCTGCTGGAGCAGAACGAGCATGTGGCAGCGCATGCGCAGAAGGTCATTGATGGTGTCTTGATTGTGCTGGCTGTGCCTTTGGTCTGGCTACAGCTCAATCTTGTATTGCGTCTTGTCTGGTGGCTCTTCACGACCACGTTGTGCGTGCTCACATGTGGTCTGTGCTGTGGCGCACGTAAACGCGGTGCCAAGTCGAAGCGCAAGATTGCAAAGAAGACGCCCAGTGGAAACCTGAACGCGACTTTGCCCCTGAATGGTGCTGCTAAAAAGTCGACGACGAAGACGACGACGACGACGTCGCAGCAGAAGCGTAACAAGAAGGGCAAGCACTAAGTGCAAATGGATGCAGGCGGTGCACGAATGAACGTAATCACTTCCGGAACCAAGCGAAAATCCGAAGTTTATTGTATTCTGTTGTGTTAATTGCTGGAAACAAATTGTCAGCAGACCTTGATGAATACATCAATTCATTATAAGCTTTGTTCGTCGCTAGAGGTCACGACTTCCACTGATGTTAACCAGTTCGACAGCTGACGACGCCATAGATCCTGCTTGCATGGCCTCCACGTGACTGGGTTCTCTCGCTCTCGCTTTCTTGTGCACCGACGGTCGTGGCACCATCGAGAAGTTCTACTCCGACTTGATCGATGGTGGCCACAAGACATCGAGGTCAGGCATCGTGGCGGTTGGCTTCGTGTCGCTCGCGCTGCACCGAGCTTTGATACGCTGATCTCAAGCCTGATACCGTAGAGAGGAGCGACTTCCCCGCACGAGCAAGATCGTACTCATACTTTGGAGTGCGTATCCCGCTCCTCCTCCAGTCAGCACAAAAGTACGGCCACCGACCGTTAGTTGCCTCCCGGACGCGTCTACAGTCCACTCGAGGCGGCAATTGCGTCGTTCATCTTGACCCTCCACCGAGGTCCACTGGCCGTCTCATTCTCCCATTTGCTCTCTGAGCAATACACCACCACTAGCGCCTACCGCTCTCTCCACCACTCCACTCAGCAACTTGCCACCATGGGCATCCGTATTTAGTGCCATTTCCAGCACCAACACGCCCAATGGGGACAGCGCCGTTGGTCCCACCGCCTTTCATGGTAAGGAGTGGGTCGTCACTGCGAGGTCAAGGTCGACGCATAGCGTTTCAGCCAGCCACCACAATCGTCCCGGGAAAATGCACCTGCACCTATAACTCAGTCATTCCTTGGGAAAATCATCTATGACCAAAGCTGTAGCGAAGCAATACTTTTTGGCATATGCAAAAGCGTAAGAAGCGTTTGATGAGGATATTGTACTTACATCATTGAAGCATTGGACTTCTATTCGTACGCCTGGATTCGAACTGGCTGTACAGTATGCTCCGGTGAATTCTTGACTCCTTCTGCCTTTGCCCGGAAGGAGCGGCTCGTCTCAAAATCTTGCAAAATTTGAAAGTGTGATAAGAGTGATCCCTCATCGCCTTCATAATACCTGTCACGAGCCCAAAGCGCAGCAAATAAGTGAATCACATTCAAGGACGATAGGAATATTCCCAGACGCACATAATAAGTTGGATGTCAGCGCCGAACAGGTCCATCTTCGTCACGAAGTTGTTTACTTCAATCTTGATCCATGGTCGTATGTCGGCTTCATATTGGTACGGTGTCACGTGAACGAATAGCCTGAGATTCCTATGATAAAAGCAAATACAGAACAAGTTTAGCTTCTTCTGTTCATTGACTGTAGCTGTCACAAATGGTATCACAGCCAACTTACTCATAGCGGGAGAGGACAGTTAACGCTGTTTCATCCACGGGTAGCGCACCCTGCAGTGAGCCGTTTCCAGAGTCCAGCCAGTGAATTGAATTGATCTACCACAGCAACTACTCGTTCAGATAAAGACACTTTTGAAATTCATCAACTTCACTTACAGCTGTGAAAAACTGCCGCGTGCTAGCAAAGGTGGACCCTTGCCGTAATTTGCCACAGTTCGATCGCTTCGCGTTAAAAGAATACCGGACAAGCTCCGTAACAAGTTGATTCAGTACGACACCGCCTTTGCTGAATCCTAGAAGATGTATCGGTAGCGCTGTCGACAATTTCACTAGAAAAAGAACACTGGTGAATCAATTGATATGCCAAAAGAAATAATTAGCTGCAACAGTACCTCCTTGTCTTCTCAAAGTTGCCTGCGTGTTCTGCATCAACGATGCCAAGTGCTTGGTAGCGGATGCCGTCGGGTCATCTACAGCCAAGCCATCAACAATTTATGTCAGCTTATGATAAAAGATTTTGTAAATTGTTGTTTACCGTACATTTCGTAGCGGCGCCGTATTCATTAGTCGACACAAAATTGTCGAAGCTGCTGTAAGCTCCGTGGGCAAAGTGTCTGGGTCGTACTACCCACACATTGCAAGTGTCTCCAAACTTGTGACTCAGCAATTCCGCCACGTTCTCATAAGAATATTCACAATAGTCTGCAGCATGTCCCGCCAACCTAAAATTCACAATTTAATGAAATATTTCCAGCCAAGTCCGTGAAGCATTTAACCCACGGACATTTCACACTTGAAGTCCTGGACATCTCCAGGGAAGAAAATCACGTTGTAACGTGCTGTCTCCGTCTTTGGGGTCAATAAATACAGCTCGTTCTCCCTATTGTCATATTTGAAACGTGAATATTACGTTATAAACCGTTATTTTTTAAATTGACGATTCCGCACCTGTCAAGCCAGCCACGACTGCGGAGACGGAACGACGAGCGCTCACCGCCACTCTCTCGGTTGGTGGGAGGCGAAGACTGCGGTGTCGTGTCCGCTGTAGGCTCGGCAGGGGTCACCCACAGCGCCGACGCCATAAAACTCCACATCACGGACTGAAGAACGTTGTGAATGGTCCGACCTTCTTCTGTTGAACCTACGTACTGTAACGTAAGAATTAATAACCGCTCATAACGGATATTATGTATTCTACGTAACTTATAGGTTCTGAAATTATTACTCCCTTTCAAATGTTATATCTCGTACAATACGATACTGAGTCAATTAAATAAGTTGAAAAATGTAATGGAGTTGGTTAGCCAAGTGGCCAAATGGTGACGTGAATGTCAATCGAAAGGTAAAGGAGTTGGATTGGGGTCAAGTAGAAGTTGGTCACTGCTGTAGTGCTGTAATGGAAACGAACGAGTTCGTGTCGCGGACGAAGCGGCCTTTCACCCTCTGTCTCTTGGCGGCACTGGCGCGTCTCGTGTCGGAGATCACTGGGTCTGGTTGTTTCGTCACGAACGGCCGCGTCTTCCTCTTGGTCTTCCAGCGGTCGACACGGTCCTCGCGAGTCACGTGATGGTCAACAAGAGCTGGAGGACCAGCCAGCAACACGCCAGGCGGACCGACAAGCAGATCATTGCTGATCCCAACGACTGGTCGACGTGACTGCTGGCCGTCCATCCGCACCGAAAACTTCGGCACGAAAATGCGCGAGTCCACCTTGGCACTTGCTGAGACCGGCGTCACTATCTTCGTCGTTGGGACTGGCGTTGCTGTCTTCGTCGTTGAAACTGGTGTTGCTGTCTTCGTCGTTGAGAATGGTGTTGCTGTCTGTGCTGCATCAGCCTGCTCCAGTTCTTCAAACAGCGAAGACATGTTGTCCACTTCCAGCGCGTCAATCCAGTCACGCGTCGCCAAACTGTTCTCCACCGCAGCATCATTGTCCGTCTCCAAAGACGTGAACAAGTCCGCCACCAGATCCACATTCTTGGCGTCTTCACAGTCTGCAACGGGGTACGTCTCCACGTCCTGGTCTTCTAAAGCTGCTGAGAACATCTCCGACAGCATGTCGACATTTGCAGCGTCCGCAACAGCCTGCTGTTGTTCATCTTCCTCAAAGAGCTGCAAGTCTTCCGTCGTCTCCACTGCAACTGGAGACGCTCCTCCATCCACTTGCTTGCTCTCTTCCAGACACGAAAACAGCTCGCTGATCTCCTCCACATTGATGGCGTCCTCGTCCTCAATAAAGACGTCAAAGTCCACTCCAGAAGCTTCTTCCTGCTCCACACACGAGAACAACTCGCTCAGCTCGTCCACATGCAAGGAATCCTTCTCCTTGTCTCCATCCACACTCCCTTCCTCTCGGAGCTTGCTGTCTACATTCAGACAACAAGCAGTCGCCTCCAGACTGCTCTGCAGCGACAGATCCGCCGCCCAACCCACAGGGTCAAAGGCTGCGTCTCCGTCCGCTACAGGCGAGTCTAGAGGCGGTTTCTCGACGCCTAAGCGTCGAGAGCAAGGGCCCGTGGACCCATCGGGGCTGTACGGCGGCGCCGCAAGCCTGTCATGGCTGCGCGCTGAGTAGTAGAGACGACTGAGGCGGCGTTCATCCTGAGAACGCTCCGGGTACGAAAGAAACCGGCGAGGCGAAGGGTGCAGAGTCTAGCTTGGTCGGGGAGGCGACACAAGCGACGGGAGAAGGTGGAGCGAAGGTGGCGGTCGCAAGAACGAGGTCAGAGACAGCCACACACGCGTTGGCTTCTTCTCTCGACGAGGGTGGCGGCTCAGCAACGGACGATTCGGGTGCTCGTCGGCAGGGAGAAAAGGGAATGACGGCGTTTTTGTATGGGAGAGTCAGTGATGTCATTCTCTCGGAAGAGTGACATGGATGTGAGTGATGGTGGATTCTATTTTTGTAAGTTTTTTTAATCGATTTCAAAACTTTAGAACGCTAGTTTTATTGCTGACGAGACTTGGAGACATGTAGCCATGTTTGGTGCTCCGATTCAACATTGAGCCTTGCGGTGACGAATGCAGAGACCTCCCTTGCGAGCTGCTTGGAAGCACTCTGGAGCGGCGCAGCGCTTGCCGCCGCCGTGACTGTAGCAGAATCCTCCCGCTTGGGCGCTCTTGGTGCACAGCTTGGAGGAGCAGCGCTTGCCTCCTCCGTGGGAGATGCAGAAGCCTCCGCCATGCGCACACTTGGTGCAGTCGTCCACTTTGCACTGCTGACGCCCGCCGTGCCCCATACAGAAGCCTTTGCGCCGTGCCACACTGCCGCACCCTGGCACTTTGCATTTGCTGCCTCCGCCGTGCGCTTTGCATCGTCCTCCGCTTTGAGCGACTGTCTGACAGCCGTCAGAGTTGCAGCGTTTGCCACCACCGTGGCGAATGCAAAACCCGCCGGTGAGTGCGTACTTTTGGCAGTCAGCGATGCCACACTGGCGTCGGTGGTGGGAGCTCTTGCTGCGTTCCGGTTGTGTCGGTGATGTCTCGACGGACAGCAAATCGTGGAGTGTCAGTGGTCGCCGGGTTTTCAACGGAGTGCCGGGGCTCCGATAGTCGACAGCTTTGTCAATTCGGGCCATCGGGACAGTCGACGTCATGCTGGGACTGCTGGGCGAGCCCACCGCTGCTTTAGACGGGCAGACAATGGGGTAGTGACCTCCATGAGGACTGTCGTGGCTCACGGGACCGATGGCCGAGTGCAACGGTGGCAAGATGTTACCTGCGTCATCCGTGCTCAGGTTAGCGAAAAGCGTTCGAATTCCAGGCAACCGGGTTGGCGTTGCGTTATGACGTCCAGGGATCGTTGGGGTGTGGGTCGCCAAGTGGGTCAAAATGGTGGCGGTGAGTTTGGCTGAGAGGTTGTCAGCGTGTTGGTGCTGGAATTGGTACTGCGTGCGGATGCCCATGGTGGCAAATTGCTGAGTGGAGTGGTGGAGAGAGCGGTAGGCGCTAGTGGTGGTGTATTGCTCAGAGAGCAAATGGGAGAATGAGACGGCCAGTGGACCTCGGTGGAGGGTCAAGATGAACGACGCAATTGCCGCCTCGAGTGGACTGTAGACGCGTCCGGGAGGCAACTAACGGTCGGTGGCCGTACTTTTGTGCTGACTGGAGGAGGAGCGGGATACGCACTCCAAAGTATGAGTACGATCTTGCTCGTGCGGGGAAGTCGCTCCTCTCTACGGTATCAGGCTTGAGATCAGCGTATCAAAGCTCGGTGCAGCGCGAGCGACACGAAGCCAACCGCCACGATGCCTGACCTCGATGTCTTGTGGCCACCATCGATCAAGTCGGAGTAGAATTTCTCGATGGTGCCACGACCGTCGGTGCACAAGAAAGCGAGAGCGAGAGAACCCAGTCACGTGGAGGCCATGCGAGCAGGATCTATGGCGTCGTTGTGGCGGAACGGAGAAGCGGCACGCCGGAAGATGCGAGCGCGGATGTGCTGATGGACGATTGCTGGTCGATGCGAGCCATTTAACTGCGCAGTATCACCGCACCACAAAAATTCCTGGTCCCCGCAGTCATCATCACCGTACGTCTTAGTCCGCTGACCTGTGGGAATCGATCGGACGTTGAAGTTGAGGCACAGTGGCCGATACAAGGCGCTTGTTCGAGGCCTCGACAAGCGCATACTCGCCTGTCTGAGTGGCCCACTTTGGCAGCGGACGATCATGCGAGACTCGGTCCACCTTGGAGTAACGCTCGTCAAAAGCGCAGTCTACCACGCAGCCAGTCATCACAACCACCAACACAAAGATCGTGGGCTCAGTAACTGTGAAACAGCTGCAAACACACCGAAATGGCCAGGGCCAGCGACTGACCAGCGCAGTGCTTCAGTTGGAAGCTGAATTTTGCTGCAAAGGTTCCGAAAGCTCGGCAGTCGAAAGCTTGTACAGCTCGAACATCGTTGGCATACCGTCTGTAATGGTCTTATTCATTCTGCCTTTGGCGGTCGTAACCATAGCCGGTCAGGCTAACAATGGGATGCATGCTACAGTCATGCCGGGAAGAAGAGAACGTCGCTAGAACATGCCGTTATGACGTAACGGCGAAGCCAACCTGATACTGGCGACCATTGTCCTCGACGGGTCAAGCATGATATACGGAGTGGTAGTCGTTGACGAGTGAGTTTGCAACAGACATGCGGTAGAATCAGAGAGTTCCTCCCCAGATAGCCACGACCTCGTGCAAGACTACGCATGTGTCTCGGGTGTATTATACATGCAAGCGATACTGTCCCGGAGTGTGCCTGTTTGAAGCAGGCGTATCCAAGTTGCACCTTTATAAATCCATGAATCGTTTAACTTGAAGTTGATGCCTTTAAAAGGTGATATGTTAGACCTGCTGTCGACGAATGATTTCAATTGAGGAAAGCATCCTTGTGAGAGCTGCCTGCTGACGGGAGCATTTGTGGCTGGTGGTCATGAGTTTCAGCAAGCTGCATGGATGAAAGAGTGTACTCACCAACATCCAGAGCCGTCAAGTTGGGTGTCGGTCATTGCATTTACGCCAGAAGTGGCCGGAGCTGACAGCTCCTCTTTTGGTCAGGCACAGGTGAGAGTCGGATAACGTTACTGCTGTCCGAGTTCTTTTCGTGCCGTCCGGCGGACGCCATGTCGGGGTCAGGTGATCAAGAGGAGACTCCACAGTAGCATCAAACTGGCTGCTGAATATTTGCTCAGGTCAAACACGCGGACAATCTCGTCGCTGCACAAGCATATAACGCGTGAGTTGCAACTCCACCAAATAGCTCGGATATTTTCCGTTGTATCTGCCGCTTGATTAACGACGTGTGCAACTTGCCTGACAGCTTGGATACGGTAGTGGTAATGAATTTTGGACTTCATACTGGTGCTGTCGCCTTCGACGGGGACTCTAGATCCTGGAACACATTAGTAAGGGCGTACAGGAATCGCGGAAGAGAGATTGGATTTTGGAGCCCGCTCCAATATCCTATGCCTGACAGCCTGTCAAGTCTGTCAAGTCTGTTGGACTTGTCGTCACCACGCGGTCGCAGTGTGGTATCCGCTGGCTGTTTCCACACAAGCTTTGTGGTGCTTGGATGCTAATGACGACCGCTGAAAAATCCACTGCTGTATATTTTCGTCATCGCTATTCATTCACAGACCCGTTCCTTTGCGAACGACCTCTGTGGAAGTGATGGCGTAAGGTTTATTTGCCCTTGACGTAATAAAAAATTCTCGCGGTTGTTCATGGTCCGACGTGGAAAGCTTACTGATGTCTCGGGGTAACGGATGTCAAGACTGCAGTATGGTGTTCAGTGGATGCATTCCTGTCCGTTTGATATCGTTGGCACGCGCGATTGCTTTTCGTTGAAAGGGGACAGTGTTTTCATTGTTGCTTCGTACAGTAATAGAGTCTTCCTACGGCTCTCTAATAAAAATAGGTATAGCGACAGCTATGTGCGGTTTAGATGCATGCTCTAGGCCAGCAAAATGGTCTGCAGGAACTCGATATCATCGTCGCTCCATGCGTCCTTGTCGCCTACACACGACACAATAGGCATGTACCCGTGGTTGTCGCTCAAATCGGTGCCTTCTTCGACTTCTTCGTCTTTGAGGTTGGGCATGCTGTGGGCACCAGTAGGTACTTTGATGCTCAGGAACGAGTCCGGCGTGAACTGGTCAATGCCCGTAGGGGTTGCCTCGTCATCCGTGCCAGAGGCGTGAGCCGAGTGGCTCGATGATCGATGTGTCGCCTTGTGGCTTGAGGACATCGCCGCGACTGAACGAGACGGTTGAAACAGAGACACAATCGGCGAGTGGTTCGCTTCCAGCATGAATGCCGGCGACGGCTGCGGCACCTGAATAGGTGGCGCCAAACCGACAATGTTTGATGCACCAGCGGGGTCGCAGATCCGTTCGGGTTCGAACTCAGCAGGTGCAGCGGGTGGTGCTGCGGGAGCGGGATGCCCAACGTCTTCTGCTGTTGGTGCTCATAGAAGAGCTGTTGAGCCACAGCCATCGAAACCTGCTTCTTGAGCACGGCGCGACGCTGCGAGCGCTCGCGACGACGAATAGCGTGCACCGTCTGGTACTTGCGATCACTACGACGTTGGATCAAGTTTTGCTTGACACGGTGCTCCTCGCACAGTGAGTGAGCGTCGCCGTTGCGCTTGAGGGTGCGTTCGTTGAAGCATTTGCCGGTCTTGTACTGGCACTTGCCGTAGTACGGTCGCTTGGCTGCCGATTCGTCGTCGGACGAACCTTCCGAGTCACGCTTCAAGGTTTTTGAGGACGAAAGATGCTGGTTCATTTGAGCTGATGTGGCTGAGGTCGTGTTGGGGGTTGCCATCATTTTCGGAAGTGAGTGAAGGGAGAGGAAAACGGAACTGGGCTCTCTCAAACAGCTCGAATTGGAGTACAAGAATTCGGTGGAGACCTGCGGGTGGTGGGTGGGTGGGTCGCGAGTCTGCTGTTGTCTGCTTTTCGCTTGGCAGATGTTGGGCAGGGAGAATTGCAAACTGACGTCCAGCTGTACTTGATTGCCGTGCGCAATTGCGGCGAGCGGTGAACAGCCTGTCCCTCGTAGAGACAGGTGTCTTCACTATTCTCGTTGCTGCGCGTTTATTGCGGTCTGCTATAATAATATCGAGCACTTTGCCCCCTTTGCATTTGAGTAGCATGGAGTAAAAATACCATGTCATTTCCGGGGATGAGAGGATTTAGGAGAACTCTACTATTGTTTTATGCCAAGTTTGCCCTACGAAATGAACTCATGGTTATCTCGGCATTTGTAAGAAGTGCTTGCTAAATGTCACGATGAAGCATGCAATAAGACTCGAGACAGCGCAAGATTAACCTTCAAAAACATCCCGCAGCCCTCGTAGGTACTCGCGCTGGCAATATACGCGTTAAACTGCAAAACGGCACTCTACCCCCAAAAGCTAGAAAGTTCTCATAGCAATGTGCAATTAGGGGTCGTAATTATAGCTGATCGCCTTCAAGCTTGTCGAGGACGAAGTGAAGACACCTGGTCTAGTTGTCTGGGCAATCAGATGGAGCTGCCAATTGCTCGGTGCGAGGGAAAGAAGTCGCGACCGCTGAAAGGCATACAATCGTTAGCGTGACCTCTTGCCCGCTCGCTAACACGGCCACATCTTGCGTGTGGTTTGAAGTGTATCGCCAAGCGCCCAACTTCTGTTGATAATACATGGCGGTGCTGCTTAGAGACGTCGAGACCATCTCTCTACTGGGTCTAGTACCACTGGCGTGCTATATAGGCCAAGGATAGAGCAGACCTCGAGGACGCGAGCTCATCCCACCAACCATCTTAATGGAGCCCTGACTCATTTTGCAGGGCCATCAACATACGGGTGAAAGAATCAGACCGCAGAGACGCGACTTCAAAAGTGTTAAGCAAGCGGAGTGCGTCGCCCCAATCCAAACGTGCCAATCCGGGGTCTATCCTATCCAAGTGTATGTCCCTCGTCCGCCTTTACCGAGTTGCGCAGGCCTCGTCTCGTTTCCGGCAGCACTCCAGCTGCTTCTATTTGAAGCCGTGGCTCCACAACTTCGAGTTATGTTGCGACCACCTGGAAAAGGTTGCAACGAGTGTACATGTATCCATTCAGCGGCTGGATTTCAACAGTCACGCGTTCGCATTCCCTTAACAAGCAAATGTACGTTACCGAGTGTAGGTTGCTATTGGATTTATTGAGCCATCACTCGGACAGTACAACCGTTCAATTGGAAAGTAAAGGCTCGCAGTGGTCTTATTGATAGTGAACCTTGCTGCAGAACGAGCAAACTTGTGTATCTTGAAGTCAGAAATGCAAAGAAATGCCATCGTTGGAGTCAACGCCAAGTCGTGGTGGTCAACTTAACGCGTTTTGGATGCCCCTGAACCAAGACGTGTTGCAAGAGAGAGAGTATGATGGAAAGGCGTTGCAGCTCTTGCCGTCGATCACTTGCACCGGTTACGCCAATGACGCCACTTTGAATGAATGTGCTATCTTGGCGATCCATTATCACGGACGCCAACTACATGTACCGCAATGGGCTTTCGCCAGTTGCTTCTAGAGAGATTGTGTCCTTCCACTCCATTTGCTATGTGAAAACGAGCACAAACTCTGACGTTTATCCGAATCTTTGTCGTTGACAAGTTGACACGATATCACTTCAACGAAATAGTACGTTAATAATCCTCGCTAGACCAATCAAAATCGCTTTTCAATGCCAAAATGAGGTTAACAGCGCAAAAGTTAAGAAGTTTTTGCTTGTCAAACGTGGCGTTCGGTATCCACACAAAAATGCCTTTCAGCACTAGTGGTCTCCTCTCTCCTGGACGAGCTTTCGTCGGTCCCCGCTTTGCCATGTGGCTCTTGGGTATTAATCCATCCACGGGTGCAGCCCACAAAGTCACCGACCTGCTGGTCGAAGATCGCCAGTTGTTGCAGCAACTCGGCAGAGCTTCAGGACCTGCTCAACAACCTGTTGGGCGCCTGCTGCTGCCGCTTTCGGCTGTTCCGAGCCCCGACCAGCTTTGCAACAGCAAGCTTTGGGTCGACAATGTCGACGTCGACATTGAAGATCAATGGGCAAATGCATTGCAGCAGCCGCACTGCGGATTCGTGGCTTTGACAGTGTTCAAGCAGCCGTTGCGATCTGGTCAAGCCCCACCTGTGAGCAACGTGTCAAGCAGTATCGGCACGAGGTTGCTGCTCAGTAACAAGCACGTGAATCTATGGGACTTCCATGTGCCTCCCCAGACAAGTTGCGACTTGCATCAACACCTTCATCCTTACGTGTTCATCAACCGAACAGCATGTGAAACTCAAGGGCTGGATGACAAACTACAACCAGAAGGTCCTGTGACTTCGTTCGCTGCATTTGAGTTTCGCTGTGTTGATGTGAACGACAAGGACGAGCATATCCACGCCTTCCGGAACCCAGGGAATGTTGCTGTGGAGCAGTATATCGTTGAGTTTAAAGCATGAAAGTGAAGCTAGCGTGGTGAGATAACACAAACAAAAAGGAACATTCATCCTTTTCTTGTCTTGATAAGTTGATTTATCAACGGCGTTTGCTAGCACGTGCCTTTCTCTCCGGTCCCGGTGTTGTTCGAGCTACTTTATCTTCCATTTTATCGACTTAAGTCACGAACTCCATCTCTCGACCTTGACGTTGATCATTGTGCTTCAGCTCTACGCCAGAACGGATATCATCCCCCTCCCAAATTTCGAGCCAGAAGAGCCTCTCCAACCACTGCAGGTTCACTTGCAGTTGTGCCTTCTGTTGAACTCAGTTTGCTAGTACGTACAACGTTGTAGTTGCTCGTCAGTCTTTATCGGTGAGATGTCACCATCGTGTTGTTGAGAATCGAACGCTGTTGGAGAAAAAATTGGACTGACTGTCCGTTGCTGGTAGCACCATGAGGAATACAGAGATTGTTGGAGCTGAGCCGTCCAATGCTAATCGGTAGATAGTGTCATGGAACGTGTCGGACGTCTATCGCTGATGATGTCAGTGATACTAGGACAAATACAATCCATCAAGCCACCAACTAATAGTGAAGAATTCAGCGCGACGACTCAATATTGGACGCGAAACCCCGGCACAGCAGCATCTGGGTATCGCGCCAAACTTGCCCTATTATCCAACAGCCCCTTCATGAGGTTGTAGCAGATCAGTATCTCATTTGTAAACGGAGCGCGGCAATGTTCGAGTCTTCAGGAATTCCTGTCCAGCACTGCTGGACTAGCACCAAAATATCGTTTCTCAATCGCCGAAAAAGAAGCCATCTCAAAATGGCTATAGCATTCTTCTACAATCCACCGCTGATACTGTGGACAGATCCCGACTTTGAAATTCCAGAGTTTGAGTTTTGTAGCATAGATCGTTGAGTGGGTGAACGCTGCAGACGCTGTCGTTCTTCTTCTTCATGGGCACGTTTGCGAGCTTGGCGGATCCAGCGGAGCATGTTAGAGCGGATGAATAAACCACTTAGATAATGCTGTGTGAGCTTCGCTCGGTGTAACATCTTGACGCACGTGCGCACCTCATGCCACACAGTATCCAACTTCTCTTGCAAAGCCGATATCTGGGCCGCACTTGTGCCATATCTTTTAGGACTCGGCTGAACTAGGAGCTGCTGATGTAGCGGCGGTGTGTTGACTACCAGCTTTTCAATGAGCTCGCTCTGCGTTTTAAGCAATGCTTTCGTGGTCTTCTTCTGGTGGGCAGCGTCTAACTGATGCACCACATCGGAACGAACACTACGCCAGTAGCGTGCCAAGTCCTCTACCTCTCGCTGAGTTGACGTAATGTTTGTTCTACCCACGGAGAGTCGCAAGTCTTGTAGATCACACTCATCCAAAGCGACCTCGGGCAAGTGAACGTCAAAGGCACGAAGCTGGTATGCACGAGTCACGCACAGGAATGCATCCATGTCCAAGAACTCTTGGCCAGCATCGCCATACACCAGACGACACTCTCGTGCTGTAATTCGACCCGCCGTGACCCCCGTTACAATCTTGGTAAATTCATCCAGTCCGATACGATTGCCACCGAGGTCGTGCGCTGTGAAGGCCTGTCGATACCGCTATGATAACAGAAACACTTGTTAGTTTTCCGACAACATCCAGGCTTCAGTACATGAAATTACTAACCTCATCAGTTTGCCGAGTCTTTTCCGCCCACTGCTTCAAGAAGATCTCCATCACGTCGTCGAGCTCGACGAAGTATGTGTCAGCAACCGCGTCATATTTTGGATCGATCAAATCTTCGTTCGATCCGTCAGTTGCCTGTGCAAGAGACGAATCGATCGTCGACATCGCTGCTCTACTGCGTGGAAGCGCTTCGATTTCGGCACACAATGAACGCATGGATGCCTCTGACAGGGAGAAGTTAAACACATTTGCAGCAACTGCAACTGCATGCTGGATGTCAATAGGGCAGCTTCCGTCGGGTGTTTCGTCCAAGCGCTTACCGGGCTTGAAGATTTTCATCTGTCCGTAGAAAATGTGGGCAAGAACATGTAAGTAGTACAGGAACACGTCATAACTTGGAGGGCTCAATTCGCACGTCTCCGCAGTCTTCGCTTCGCCTAACCCACACGATGAAGCGAAGAAAGCCACGCGAGAGTCATCTTGAAAAGCCATCACCCCGGCTAAAAGATTCTCTAGGCGAGCACCGACCGCCGCAGGAGCATTGTACCGCGCAACCAAGTAGTCGCAAACGAATGGTACAATGGACCAGAGACTCGCAGTCTCAAGTTGCAGGTGGTCTACCTTCAGGAACTCGAGCCATATATCCAGTATTAACGTTTTCACTCGAGCCTTGGACAAAGGAGGAAGAGACTCTCTAATCCCATTGGGGTCGTCTCTCGTAAGTAGAGAAGTGTGAGCCCGCAAGTAAATCTGCCAAATGGACGGTACCTCACCGCCCCTGAGTAATAGAGCCCGTTCGCTCGCACTAATATCACCGCTAGAACTGGGTACGGCCTGAAAGCCAGTGGTCTCACCAATACGGGTCTGACGCCTTCTTCCCAGCGTTGATGCTGCAGTCTTCTTCGCACGAGGCCGTAATAGCGTTTTACCTCCTTTGTTTTCCTTACTAGACCGATCGGGCGAATTACCGGCGTTTATCGCAGAACTACTGGCGGGAACTATAGCCGTCCCAACGTTTGCCACCAAGAAGCGCCGTGGAGTGTACCCGACAATGCCGATCTGAGGTGCTATCACAGCTCGAAAGACAGTGGAGCGTCCGCGGAGATAAATACACTGATGATTTTTATGCGGGCACTCGCCTCGTGCTTCTTCGCCTTGGCCACGTCTGAAGCACATAGCGCACTATCCAGAGCTTCAAGGTCAAGCGTAGCTGTGGTGCCCTCCATAACAGCCGTAAAAAGCCTCAGTAGTGTGTCGCCTCCATCTGCGTGACTGGTCTGAGCACAAGCAAGACCACAACATAGTCAGCACATAGATTCTAGAGCCCTAGAGTAATAGGAAGCCATTTAACGCACCCGTTGTGTGAGGCATTGGCGCAGCAGTGCATCGTTGGAAGTAACAATATCCACAAAAAATGGAGACCAGAGATCAATGTTGCCCAGGAAGACTTCCTGCAAGACATTCGGGTCCATAGCACTCAAACACGTCACAAGGTGCGGAGAGGCTTGGAGTTCGAGGAGTAGTTCTTGGCTAGCGCGGTTAGATCGACTGGCGTCACCGTTGTCCTCACCGCTGCTCTCACGACATTGGAAAATCTCCCGTAGAACTTGCAAAACCGCAGTTTGATCTTCTAGCGCTAGCCGCTCGAGACTCCCCATTGATGCGCGTGAAATGAAATCCTGCACCCCGGCAGTCTGTTGGAGAAACAACATTAACTGGTGGAAGGCAGGCGCGTCGCCACGTTGGTGCATCTTCGTGAGCAGCAATTGCAGTGGTTTTGGATGCTCAAGCAAGAGATCTGTTAAGTCGTTCAAATGAGACGTGAACCACTCCAGCAGCAACAGCGCCTCTCGCTCCAAGGAATCGCCAGAAGGCAATGCTGCGGCCAGCTCTTCGGCAGCAAGCGTTATCTTTCTCCGTCTTCCAATCTGCAAAAGGGCTCGTGACCTCCAGCATCAAGGGTGGTGTGCTTCCAGAGCAGTTGCACGCCTTTATTTTTCTGGATGAGCGCATCCAGGTAGTCACATGCTTTTGGATCTAAAGACAAGAATCTCTTGACAGGGTCTGCAAACTTCGTGATAGCAAAAAGTAGCATACCAGGGTTAAGCGCAATGGCGCTTAATAGCGTTTCTGGGCTGCGGTTCACTGCGTTCACAAGAAGCTCCGGGCTACGGCGCTGGCAAGAGATGAAGGAGTTCATCAAATTTGTGAGTTTCCGTTCGTCATCCGAACGCACAAGTTCGAGTTCCAGCCGTTTCTCACGTGCATTCTCACATCGATGAAACCTGTCTTGGATCGGCTCGGCTGGTTCCACATAGGTGCAGAGAAGATCACGGAGCTTTCTGCGGGCTTCAACCACGACACCTTTTTCAATGTCCTCCAAACTAGCGCCATGATCATCATTTCGTAGTATTCGTTCGGTCTTCTCCTGCCCTTCCACGTCGCAAAGCAAATTAAATATATCTTCGCATGTGCGAAGGACATCGCTGTGTGAAGCCATCAGCTGCTCCGGTAAGATTCCAGAGCTCACAGGTTTCGATTGTCCTTGATTCATAGATAGCTGTATTTTGCTGAGACGGCCGTACCCAGGACTTGATGATACCAACGCGCCAAGAAGAACTTGTGAAATCGACGCCTTCGGGTTTGCGGATGCGTAGGCAGTATCCGTCGTATCACCACTAATTAACAATGTTCGTGATCGCCCCCTCGTCCCCCACGTTGTTTCTCTAATGATAGTGGCGTCGTCGGTGGCAAGGCCATAAGTCCTACTGGTGTGCCTGAAACTTTCCGCGGGCCAGACTCGCCGATAACCCCAAGGTGGGAAGCGAGATTCAATTTTCTTCGCGAGAGCTGGCGTTGATGGTGAATCAACTCGGATACGTAGGTCTCTTCTAACGCATGCAGAACACTCTTGAGAGTGGCAGCCGCCTGGGTAGCCGACATAGTAGGGTCGAGGGCTTTGTATGCGAGGCGCTTCTCTTCGTCGCTCAATTTTTGCCAGACGAGGAGTACAAGGCGGACTCGCTCCTGTAAAACAAGGCTTGCCAGGGCTGCACCCCGCTTACGAGTCTCCTGCCATGACAACCTGTCTTTTCCCGATCCATTTCCATCCGTGTCTGGCAGCTTTGCCCGCAAAAGTTGGCTGGCCGACGCTTGCGTTGTAGCAGTCGAATTCCAGAGCACCAAAAGTAGTTCATCATCCAACACAGGCGCTAACATCTCGGTCACAGCACTGACACGGCGAGACAAATCCATTTGCTGGAGGAGTTGCCCAACGCCAGCCGCACTCAATTGGTCGAAAACGTGTTGTTCACTAAGCTCACGCAGCTTGTTTAGCTTCACAATCTCCTGCTCCTGCGTATCAAGTGTTTTAGCCTGGCGAAAAGCAACATCAGCGTACTGCTCCTGTTGCTCAAAACCTTGATCTGGATCGTATTTCGTGTAAATGGAATTCGCGAGACCACCTACAAGAACATTCGTCAACAGTGTAGAAGCTCCACACGCCACGAGAATCCGATTAACAGTCTCGAGGCACAGCGCGGAGCAAATAGGATTGGCTCCTCCAGCTTCTGGATTTCCAAACCGCCCATTCTCAGAGTGTCGAAGCAACGCTTGCCAAATTCGGGCCATCTTGGTCTCCAAAGACATCGTTGGATCCTCGAACAGCTCTGCTCGTTGTGAAACAGTACGAAACAGCACTTCATCTAAGTCAACCAGAGCGGGTTGTGTCTGATTGGGGATGTGGCCACGAGTTGAAGGAAATCCAGGTTGAAGAGGTGGGAATTCGGATGCTGGTTCATGGTTGTCACGGCGACGTCGAGCTGGCGCTTCCACGAAATTGAAACTTGGGAGGTTAATACCAGCATTTGTAGCACGGTCGAAAAGCGGGTCTTTTCGCTGGTTTATTCGTCGAGGCATCACGTTGGTACCTCCGTCCAGACGATGGCCACCTTCACGAGTAAACTGGTCATAAATTTAGCAACGACCGGCGAGCCACACAATTCTCCACAACATTCGACTGAAAATGGCCCCACGTCGCGACTACGACGAAATCGCCAACGAATCCTCATGCCTAGAAAAAGAAGACGGTAAGGCTGTATAAAAATAGGAGAGACTACAGCAACAATTGCCAGCAGCATTTGCATTGCGCTAGCACTCTCGCAGCTCGATAGATAGAAAACCGACCTCTAAGCAGACGACCGGCACAGCTAGAGCATGGCAGCTTGCCGCGGCTTCCCGCGCTTCTTGATCTTAGACATCTCTGCCTCCACCAACTCTTCCGACCATGTGCGTAGTGACTCGATCATCTTTTTCTTAAGGAGTTCCTCAGCCATGACAGCCTCTTCGTCACGAGGGATGTCGTCTTCCATGTCAGTATATGACGCGGTGCCATCCTGCCCACTGCTGCTACTACTGCTGCTGTCACCACTCATATCTCCAAATCCAGCTACGCCACCGCCCTCTTTCTCTAGATACGTGGACAGATCTTTGAAGAACCCGGCCATATCCTTGACGCCGTTAGGGAAGATCTGGCGAATCCGTTCAATAGCCTCGTTGTCTTTCTTGATCTTTTCAATTTCCCGAGCTTCCAAGGACAAATTGCGTGTCGTATGCTCCTTTCTATTGCGCAAACTGCGGAGCCATCCGTTGGATCCCCGAAAGTCCTCAACCCCCATATTTTCCGCAATCCGCTTGCCCATTTCACGGAGGTGCGTGTCCGACACGGCGCCATTTTTCTCGCGACTCATATCGAACCAGTTTTCCACAACGCGATTTACTTTCTCGTACTTGGACTTCTTGTTGATGTGCTTGGAACAGCCGGAGATATTGTCCTTGTAGTAGGCTTTCTTGAACTCCTCCTTCCGCTTGAGGATTCGACTCACCGTGCTCTTGTTCAGGCCAAATTGCGCAGCCAAACGGATGCCACTCATCTGCTCTTTACCACTCTGTGCAGCAATCGCACCTCCTTCCTGTTTGCTGCGAGAGGCACATTTTGGGTCGTACTGATACTGCTCTGCAACTTCAATAAGTCGGATCTTGGTCTGGAGATCAACACTCACGTTCGTACCAGCCTTCCGCTTCTTCCGGGGAGGTGGTGACGTCGTCGTTGTCGATGTAGCCATCTCCAAGGGCATCCCCTGAGACGGGACCATGCTGATTCGCCCGGTACTTGAATCATACTTACCGGTATGGGTACCGGTAACGTTCGGTACGTTCAGGTTAATTGCGTCAGTTAACCGTCGGTATTCGTCGTTAGATTTCTGCATCTCGGTGTTAAAATCCCCTGCAGCACCATTAGATTCCGTTTGGAAGTACGACGACACGTTAAGTTGCTGGTGCCGGTGTGGAGCAACTGTAGCCGACGGCGATGTCGTTAATAACAGCGTCGGGGACGTTGGTAACGCTAATGGCATTCCGAGACCTTCACTCTGTTCGGAATTCTCGTGGCTGAAGAAGGCGCTGTCCGATTGGCTGCTGCGCTTGTGCTGACGTCGCTCCGCGTCTTCCACGTCCAGCGTCAGCGTCAGCATCTCGTCGGCGTGGGTGGCGCTGGTGTCCATGGGCAGCAGGTTAAATAGCGGCGTTCGATACTGGCGGCCCTGTTCGGTTCAAAACGGTTTTTAACTCAAGTGAACACGATTGGCTGAAAAGAATAATGACGAATCAAAACGAGTTTCTACCGATATATGCTCGGTATGTAGCCATGTGGTGGTGTAGCCATCTGTAGACGAACGAAGGGATCAGTTGACGTTCAGACGTCGTGCCACCTCTGCCGGGGAGCATTGCAGCAGACCGAGATATTGCGTCAATAGTTTCTGGAACGCGGCGTCTCTCTCGGCTGGAGTCATGATGGCTTTGACGTCCAAGAAGCTTCTGTTGTCGTTGTCGTCATTGTCCTCCTCTCCACTCAAGTCAGCGTTGGCGTCAGCAGCTGCGTCGCGAGTTTTGACTCGTACGCGACGCCGTCGAACAGGCTCCCAATCTTCGTCGCTGGAATCATGCAGCACTGGATCGTAACTGGGGATAACTGCATCACTGGAGATTGCACTCTGCTCGCTCTGCGCCTGAGCACTTGGACGACGACTTTGTCGTCGGTGAACACTTGAGCGGCGTTGCTTCGATTGTCGCCTTGGATCAGCACTTTTCTCGCTATGAAGTTGCGAGAGCAGCGAATTTTGAAGAGAGAGCTCTCGCTCTTGACTCGCAAGATGCAGCCGCCGGAACTCTTTCGACAGTTCGGTACTTTCCCTGCGTTGACGGATGCTACTTCTGGGTGGATCATCACGGCCGATATCTCCATCGGCTGCAGAACTTTCGTCGTCGTCGTCTTCTGCACCGGTACCTTCGTGATCGCTGGTGCTGTCTTCATCAGAGTTGGTTTCGTCATCTTCGTCACTCTCCTCCTCAATCGTTTCAGGGTGGTCATCGGCAGATTCGCCTTCCTCACTGCCAGTATCGGGAGCCGCAGGTGGAATCTCGACAACGACGGATCTCCGTCTCTGATTGAATGGCTTGGGTTTATACCCCACTCGGTCACGAATCTGAGCTAAGGCCAACGCAGGAAGCTCCCCGCCACGCTTCCACATCTGCTTGTTTGAATTCTGATCACAATCGTCCACCTCGTCCTGAAGTTCGTCTTCTGGTATTTCGATTCGCTCTTTCTCACGACGACGGGCAGCAGCACGCGATCGACGTAATAACAACGGAAGCTCGCTGCGTGCATCCGCCTGCTTGGTCGATGCACGCACAGGTGTAGCTTGTACATCTACAGGATCACTGTCGAGCACTGTGCGTCCTGATCCTTGTGGCCGCTTTTTGCGAGGGGTGCCACGTCGATTAACTGGAGGGTGTGGAGCTGTCAATCCTTGCGTCGCTGCAACAGTCGAACGGCGCCATACTTTCATTTCTCCCTTGCCTGGCGATGTAAGCACTACTGAGTTTTCGTCAGGGGCCCAGTCACCGGCGAATAATTCATCGTTCCTTTTCGCATGACCACCTCTCGTTTAAAGTTCACGCCTGCACACGTACATTACACGATGATATCAATCAAAAAAGTTGCGGGGCATGTTATGTTGTCAGGAAATGGGTAGGACTCACCATGGGCGTTGTAGACGACGTAACTGGATTTGCTTTCGGTTTGACGAGCTGGTATATCTCGTTCGGGGGATGGTACGCGTCCAGAGTCGTCGGATTTGTTTTGCTGGTATGTAATCGGACTGTTGTCGGCAGGATTGTTCGCTCTAACATTCTGCTCCGTCTCCGCAGTAACGTGTCGGAGTCTTGCCACAGTCGCGAGCCTCGAATTTGTCCGCACGGAAGGTTGTTTTTCGGGTGTTTTTGCTGTGTGAGGGCGTCTGGAGCCTCAGTCTCGCCGGAATGTACAAACATGCTTGCTAGGTGAACAATCGAGGCATCTTCCCTCTTGACACTAGTGAAGTCCAAATCATAAAGATGTTTCCGCTCCTGGACAACACTAGGCTTGAAATTCTTCATTCTGTCAGCGTCAATGAACGGAGCCATCAAGCTGAGGTGACCAGCTCCAGTATATGGGCCCGTGTGGTTTTGCAGTGTGGCATCAAATGGCAATGAAGATAACGGTCTCCCGCCTGGTGTACTGGGAGTCGTTGGTGGCCGGACTTGATTTTGCTTTTCAAGAACTGATTTCCTGACCAATTTACGCCGACCAACTGCAGTTTTGTCGGGTGTGTTGCTTCTGCTTGCTATGGCCACTACGACTTTGATACGATGGGCTGCGGCGGAGTCGGGGGACATTGGTCTATTTCGTCGTCAGGGTCTTGATCTTCATTGTTCTCAATTTCAGTCTCTTCATCGGACCACGATTCCCAGTTGTTTACCGTCTGTGGGGGTGTAATGGGAGGCGCAGGTTCATCTTCTGGTGTGGGAACTACCTCGAGTTCCTTGATGACTTCCTGTATAGCTCCATCGACGACCACAGCGTCCATAAACGACTTCCAAGCCGCTTCCACATCGGTAATGTCATCATCGCTTTCGTTCGCGGTGCTGACTCTAGATTGACGTTGACGATGCCTTGGCGTTGAAACTGGTGACTTGGGTTTCTCGTCTTGGTTTAACATGACACTGCCTCTTGTATTGACTCGGAGATTTTTTCCTTCAGGTGGTGTCGGCGGTGATAATTGTTTTTCCTGCTCGATTGCCGGTGTTTGGGGCTCTTTTATCGTGGGAGTGGCAGTGCTGGGCTTTGCTATGGGTGGCCGTCCTGTGCCTGATCTCTTCAACGCCACTTTTGCCGGTTTTTTCTTCATTTCCGAGGGTTTTCTCTTTTCGCTTCCTTGGTGGCATCACGTTTCGCCTGCGCCTCCCGTTCCCGTTGACTCCGCAGTTCTTCCACTGCTCGGCGAATTCTACGAGCTCGCACAATTTCTCGTACCCGGCGCCAAACGAATTGGATTTTCATCGCACAGCGCGTGTCGAAGAGATATCGACGGCGAGTGACGTCTTCGACTGTGCGCAGTGCCTGGTCGATCGGAAAAAGCGCCATGTGCTTGGAGAATTGGAGCAAGTCCTTGAAGGCAATGCTGCCGTTGTACCTGGACTTTGGGTCGTACCGCCCCGTTGTTATCGCGAAGATATCTGTATTACCGCTAGCTTTATCCCCAGCGAGAGCGGCAGAAGTCAAGCTTAACTCCTTCAATAGTCCTTCCGTTGTGCGACCGAATGCCTCGATCTCGGCAACGCGTTCGCAGAAAGAAGGTTTGGACCGCACCCAATTCAGAACATTGCGCTTGATGAGACTTGCAGCGGCACGCTGCCGGACGTTTTGGTACGCGTAGGAGTTCTCGAGTCGTCGACGCTTCTCTTTGACTGGGTCTAAGGCGAGGAACGCGTTACGACTGTGGGTTTGATCATTGTCGTCTTCGTCTTCGCCACTGGAGGAATCGGAGTCGAAAATACCGGCTCGATCCCAGCGCTCCAGCAATACTCGAGCATCCATGGCTGCCTCTGCGAGACACATGTGGCCGTCCTGGAGGAACTGCAAATGCTCTAGAATTTTCAAGAGAGGGTCGTCATCATGGTTTTCGCTCGGTTCGAATTCAAACAAGAGCTTTTCCACATCACTGGCCCAGCCCAGAAAGCGATCGCTCTCTAGCGGACTCAACCCAGTGCGTGAAGATTTTGTATTGGCTTCGGTGGCGAGTTCTCGGACATTGTCGACAAGAGCTATGAGAGAAGCTTTGTTGTCGGCACGCAGCAGAAATGCTTGTCTTCGAGCTTGTCCGAGTTTCTCCTTCAGTCGAGATTTATGACCAGACACGCGGAACTGCGCTCGAAGTGATGGTCTCCGCTTCAAACTCACTTGATTGCGTCGTCGAGCACATTCGACCTTGATATATTCTTCCTGTCATGGGGCAAAGTGTAAGATTTTGGATGGCAATAAGACACGAACTCAATGTCTTACTGCTGTCTCGGCGAGTGCTGAAAACGCACCAGCTTTCCCCATCGATGACAAAGTGTCACGCTTTCAATTATCAAGTCGGGTATTTTTACAAGCGTCTCATGTTCGGCTTGCCTGCAGCGTCGCAAATGACAGATGCACGAGAAAAGGGAATCATAGGCAACCAAGGATATGTTGAAGTGGTCATCTTTATTGATCTCCAATGCATCAACTATGCGAAGGAGGGTCTTAGAAAAACAAATGTACTACTATGGCGCCTGCCTAAGCAGTTGTTACACCGTTCTCGTTCATTACGCGCGACTTCAGGCGGTACGCCTCTTTCGTATCTCTTGAAAAAGGGCAGAGTAGACTGTCCTTGCTTGGCCTTGTCGCCCAACTTAGTGAGCCCCAAGTCTTCTCGGAGGCAGTTTGTCCTCCGTCGCCTTCGCCTCCGCCGATTTGAGCTCCTCTTGAACGCAGTGAACTTGTCTTTCAACTTGCCAAGATCGAGAGTGAGGCTCTTTTCTTCGTCATGACAGCGTTCTCCGTCGCTTCAGCGGTACGCAGCGAACGCTTGTAGTTGCCCTCGGTGGTGATAGCAGTATCAATCCAGCGCTGGTGAACGCGAACAGGAGCGCCAAAGTCAGCAGAAAACGTTGGACTTGGCCCGCGTGTGGAACAGGTTACAAGCTTATAAGCTTGAGTGCTGCAAAGTACAATTTAATTTCAATGCATGTAGCTCAGCTTAAAACAAATGCTGAGCTACATGCCAGCACACCGAGCACTGCTGGAAGCAGAACATTCCTGTGCGGACTTACCATAATGCGTCAAAGGCGGACAGGTGATCTGATCTCACGATCACCGACCAGTCCTTCCTGTTTGCGTGACATGGTTCTATATTACAGCGCAATGATATCATGCAGTGGTCGATTCTGGTCAAGGATGGACTCGATCATGAAGCCCAAACCTTCTCAGTTGCAACTTACTTGTAAGCCTAAGAGTTAGGAGGTGATTTAATTTCTTCTGTTACGACCCACAGAAGTTGCCCTTGTCTGCAGAGCGATTAGCGTTCCAATGGGCACTTGCCAGTGCCCTACACATAAACTCTAAACTGTTGTGTAGTCACTATGTTTGCACCAAATCCTCATCATCAACATCAATGCCCAATCCGGACCTCATCGCACTTGTCGACTGTCTTCGTCGTGCCTGCCGCCTCAGCCGCCCCAACAGTCAAAGTACGTAGAAGCAAACACGTTGGTTTGACGTTTAGCTCTAGTCCAAAGTTATTATACTGTACCTACAGAAGGGTCATTGAATTTGACAGCCTGCCAAGGGCGGAAGGTGACTGGAAAACAGGTGGTCGATTGTGCAAATCGTGACATGAGCTACCAATGGTAGTACCATGGTAAGCCGACTTGGCCGAGATGAACCGTGTCGTGTCAGTGGGGTGTCAGCCATTCCGATTCGATGAGGGGGAGTGAATAATGATTGTTGGCTATGGCACCTCGCGTATATCTTCATGTTGTTGCGTGGTTGTTTAATATTGTCTGCAGCTCGACGACTGATACTGTGACTGATGGCGCGGCACAATATGAAAAATGCATTTCTCCTTAGTAAAGATAAATACGGCACGAGCAAGGTATTCCCTACACCGTGGCATCAGTGTGTGTGTTGCATATTGAATAGCTGGTCGGCCTGCCGCATCGCCAGGATTCCTTGCAGGAAAGAGTTCTCCCACGTGATTGTACAGTACAAATCAAATGTGATGAGCTTCCAGTCCTGGGCCACTCCTGGCACGACAGTCGTGATGACGTCGAGACTCGCCCACAAGGACGGAAACTATACACAGTTTCCTGCACCGTAACGAAACCCCAGCACCAGACCCAGCCAGCGCGACCAGCCCCTCTAAAGTGTGCATGTAGTTCTCGTGGGTGGTCTGCCAACAGTAAACATGTCGTAATAATAAAAATATGCACTTTGAAAGCTGAAAACCTTTTCCCACCAACACTTGGTGGGGAGCTCAGAGGCGATGGAGGCATGGAGATATCACGACAACATTTAGCAGTATTGCTTATCGCACATTTGCGCTGGTCGTAGAAGTTTACCAAGAATTCACACGATAAGCTGAAGTTTCCATTGCACGCCGTTCCATTAGTAGAGGCTCATTATGGCGTTATGCTATCAATTTCACTGTTCGTGGACCGCGGAGACCGTACCCTCTCTCGAAAGTGCTCGATCATGTGCAGTTCCTCCAGGACGGCCACATGTGTCTCGCAGAGGCAGCCATGGATGCTCGAGTATTGCTGGAGCGCTGGGATCGAGCCGGTATTTTCGACTCCGATTCCTCCAGTGGCGAAGACGAAGACGACAATGATCAAACCCACAGTCGTAACGCGTTCCTCGCCTTAGACCCAGTCAAAGAGAAGCGTCGACGACTCGAGAACTCCTACGCGTACCAAAACGTCCGGCAGCGTGCCGCTGCAAGTCTCATCAAGCGCAATGCTCTGAATTGGGTGCGGTCCAAACCTTCTTTCTGCGAACGCGTTGCCGAGATCGAGGCATTCGGTCGCACAACGGAAGGACTATTGAAGGAGTTAAGCTTGACTTCTGCCGCTCTCTTCTTACGGCCCATGCGTCTAATCCCGCCTTGATGTTGACTTGGTGTCATCGCAGGGCCTATCTGTCGGTAGCAACTACTTATTAGTACTGTAGTATGAACGAATACATTTGTCGAGGATGGCACTAACATATTTTATGCCGCACGTGCTTGAAATGCTTGATACGCTTGATTGTTGGGAACTGGAAGTCAATAGTGTTCTACCCTCCTACCGGTAGTCCTGCTTATAGAAGGACTCGCAGTGTCATCCGCTCTGCACGGATCATTCTGATCAATAGTTCTGCTTATAGAAGGATTCGCTCATTCTGTTTGATACAATGAAGGGCCACTTACTTACCGCGGTCCGTCGTTGTCGTTTAAGTGCATGTCGGATAGTACTGTAACCACGCGTGGTGTTCAACAACCACAATTACAGTACAAGTCTGTGCTGATATCGAATTCGATGAAGTTGTGTCACCTACTGTAATTCCTAGACGCTCACAATGCATTGGAAGCTACGACACCCCACGGCGAGCTTCAACCGTCACGCTATCAGTATGCAGAGACAGATCGGGCGCCTATCAGACACTGTGCCTCTGAAAACTGCTCAACTTGAGTCGAGTCAGCATCAGATGTCGGGCATCGTGGCGGGGAATCGATCGCATCAATGTCCACGCTTTGTTTACCGATATTTGGAAGAGCATCAGTCGTGTCTGGTACGAGCTTTGGTTCCCGCAGGTTCTTTTGCTGGCATTATCGTCACCACAAACTCTCAGGCACGAGCTACTCTCCTGCCGTAGCCGGAGGCGCCAGTCATGAGTAAAAGTCGATCATGTATTACGGCGCGCTGTTCGCAATCTTGAAGTTTGTATCTCAACAACTATGTACAGAAGGGTCTTCTGAGAAGACCAAACGTGTATGTACTGTTCATTGTACAGTAAACAGTATGTACGGCCACATGCAGCCGTACGTGTACTGTGTACTGGTTCAGCACATGATCTCTTGGAAGAGATCACAACTTGTGTTTGCACTGCAAATTTTGCAGCTGGGAATGCTGTAAAAAGCGCCTTATCACCAGTTTTTGTGATTGCAGAAAACCCATGCTTTTCTGTAAGGACGGAGGTTAAACCTTTCCAAATAGACTATCTGGTTGTTCACCCGTTCACATTGATAAATGCAGAATCGGTGAGGCGGTAAACATAGGGAATCCAGTTTAATCTTTGCGATGTGCCTCGATTCACTGTTCATGTAAGGAACCAAAACATACAGCTCCAATCTCCGCGATGGGACCAGCTCTTCCTAATCGTCCAGTGATGAGATTAGAATTATCCGTTGCTGGTCGGTAATGCCGACGACAGATAGACATGTACTAGTAGTACAGTCGCTGACGGCCAGTCCAGTCCTCAATTTCCGGCCCAGCACTCAAGTCCAAGCGCTTAAGCGAAAATGCGTCCGTACTACATTCTCCTGTTGACGTTGGCGCTCATTTTTGCCATCAGCAACGCCGCTGTCGCGGCACCTGCTACCAACTCACTCACCGTTGCCGACAACGAAGAGAGCACCAAGCGCTCACTGCGTAGCACCGCAGCGGATGATGAAGAGGAGAGATTTCTCGGTCTTGGCAAGGTCACATCGAAGGTGACGGAGAAATTGCGGTTGATGAAGATGCGTCGGGCTGCCAGCAAGGAGATGAAGGCAAAGGCTGCCGAGGCCGCGAAGGCTGCCAAGGTTGCCAAGGCCGCAGAAAAGGCCAAGGCTGCCGAGGCTGCCAAGGCCGCTAAGGCTGCCAAGGCCGCAGAAAAGGCCAAGGCTGCCGAGGCTGCCAAGGCTGCGAAGGCCGCAGAAAAGGCTGCAAAGGCACAGAGCGCAGCAGCTAAGAAGGCGGCTATCCAGAAGGAGAAGGAGAACAGGTTGGTCAACGGCTGGCTGGATGAGATGAGAGACCCGAACAAGGTTCACAAGGACTTGGGACTCACGAAGTTGGGCGACAAGGCAAAGGACAGCCCACTAAACGCACTCTACCAGAGATACGAGGAGGCTTACCGCCTGAAGATGCGCGCCCGAGTGAACGGAGTAAATGTGTAGATAGTGAACTTACACTGACGTTAAGGTGGCGACGATCGCTCCATGATACCAAGTTTGGTATTAGTGAATATCACCTGGTATTTACATGCCTTGCCAACTGGTGATGCATTTGTTCGTTCGTGTGGCTTCATCAAGTCGTGCACTGGTCTGGGGGAGGTGCCGAAAGCAATAGGCGATTGTACTACAAAGGTATCGAGCCAACCCACTCGTCCTTTATTCCTCTGCGAACCCCTATTGAAACCCTCAGGTTCGGACTTGGGTAGTAAGCGCTTTTGCCTTCGTCACTGACAAGACAAAACTAGACCAATGAGTGGCCAATGCACTGATGCCCACCAGGATCGCACAATTGAACACGAAAAGAAAGCCACAATTAAGAGCCAGAGGCATTTTGGTGCTTTTGTACTTTATTCTATTGCGTGTTCGTACAGTGTGAGTGACTGCGCAGAGAGCACTATTACAAAACCGACTTCTAGGCGGTTGCCAGTGCAGTAGACGACCCACGAGCAGAACAACAAACTGAATAGCAGACAAGGACATGGTAATGTGCTCACGATGGCTTGGGAAATTGATATAAAAACAACAAATTTGCGCAACACGGGTACCGTGACTTTGTGCTAAACATGTCCTTTAGGACATGAAACACACGTGAAGAAATGACAGCAGTTTGGAGCTCTTGACTTCAAGGAATGTCGGATAAAATTCATAGGTATTTCTTAAAAATATATACTTTTGCAATTGACAGATCATAATTCTGCGTACCTGGTAACCCGTAACCGGTCAACATTCGAATAACAATTCTGAAAATTGCAAGAACAGACACAGTTAGGTCTAAAATCTGATAATTGTGATAATAGCCACAGTAGCTTATATAAATTCGCAAAATAGACGAGTTTATTTACGAATTAATCCTGGTAATGCAACGCCTATACTAGTAAGGATTAATCCTGTTAGTGCAACGGGTAGGTTGTGACAGCTCTATAAGGATTAATTCGGCCACCCAGCGTTGAGTACCGCACACTAAAATATTCCATACAAATTTCAAGTCACGAGCCCTGTCAATCTCTCAAATTGCATTAATTATACAGATGTATTGGATTTCCAAGGTAATTGTAATTAAACTTGGAGTGTACGATCAGGGCTGACGTCGTCGCGTACCACTTCGGTAGGCAGGCGACGTCCACATACATAAGTGTGTACATGGTGCCATTAGATGCCAAAAGACGTTCTGAACGGCAGTGAGCAATGTTCTTACATATGTATTCCAAACGATTCAAAAGCCATCTTCACATTGCTATTTTTTTGTTTATTATATGCTGTAGACTTGGAGAATTACACGTGCATCCGACGCTGTAGCAAAAGAATCGGCAACAAATGGCTCCCCTTTCGCTATTGTCGCCTCTTGCAGTACTAGAAGTGCTAATTCCTGTAGGCTACTTACCTTCAGACTGGCTTGTGAGCTCGAGAACGTTGCCCCTGGGTGCCGCCCTGCTCCTTTTGGTCTCGTATAAGATATAGACATCAAAATTATCTGGTTCTCCGACAACAGCAAGCTGAAAAAAGGTCGAATAGGAGCTGAAATGCAATATCGCTGTTTCTTTTTGCGTTTCGTATTCAGTACTTCCATTTTTTAATACTCGTGGCGGCCAGCGTTACATCTTTCAGCTCTTGGCGGGCCCAAATGCCACGGCTGTTGCATTTTTCCAACTCACTAGTAGTGAGCTGGAAGAATGAATGTGGTAGCATTTGGGCCGAGGAAGTCTTAAGATCGTTCGTGGGGATGCTGAAGCGCACGTCTTGAAAGCACTCCGATGTATCGCTAATGCAGCGGGGCTGCGTAGCAAGTGCTTGGCACAGAGGAAGAGGGGGCGACTCTTTGAGTCTTAGACGTCCGTCTATCAGTCGGAGTTCCGACGACTGTATGTTCTTATACAAGAACCAAGTATAGCGATACTTAACAGTCCAAAACTGACTCTTTGGACTCGGCTTAGTTTAATTAAGAGTAAATAACAACTTCTTAATTAACTAGCAAAATGTGAACTGAATTGAATGTTTTTATCTGTCTAAATCTCTTTTCCTAAATGTATAGAACTAACTATTGCATACTTAGTTCTAGTCATGCACAAATGAATGGCGTTGCGCCCATGTACTGACATCAGTACTGACTTAGGGTAATCCGAGGGTACCAAGTACCAGTATCTCTTTGAGGAGGGATACGGACATCTTATCCGGACGATGTGTCCCCAAGGTGACCAGGTGTGGCCCACCTTACTGGTCACCTTCATGTAACCCCGTTACACCCTCCCCCACTAAACCGTGAACACGCCTGTTCACGGAACATCTCACTTAGTGAGGGTCGTTGCTCGATGAGCACTACTACGACCATGTCCGGCCACTCGTGGCCTCTGTCGCGCCTCGAAGGCGCCCCGTGCTGTCACCAGCACCTCAGGCATAACAGCCCCATGCCATGTAGGCATCTTGGTCCTTAGACCATCCTCAACACCGCCTCGGTGTTTCGTATATGCGTCTAAGACGCTTCGTGCATGAGCACACCGCCTTGAAGGCGTCTTGGTCCTCAGACCAACCTCAACACCATCTCGGTGTTCCTTATCTGCGTCCTAGACGCATCGTGCATGCGCACCTCGCCTTGGGGCTCCATACACCAGCCCTCCCGGCAGTGTCAGCACGCCATGTGCTAGTAGGTCTTGGACCTGGCCTTGGGAAGGCGCCAGAGTCTTTTGACTCACCCCACACAAGTGGGTGCGTGCTGCACGCATCGCTGCAGCCCTTTCGTGGGCTCAGTACGCAGCAGAGCTGCTTATGAGTGATCACCACGTCGTGGTGTTACTCAACGCTTACCCCATCCATGGGGAAGCGGCTCACTCGAGCTAGAATGTGTGATACGAGCTCAGAGAGCCCCATCACACTGAAGTTTGGCTCTTTGAGCCTGTGCGAGCGCGCACACTAAAGTGGGAAGCCCCACACGGGGTTTATACGACCCCCAGCGTCCATGACGACGCTTCGTCGCTCTACGCGACCTTAATGATGACTGAGTCATCCATTATCGGACAAAGTCCGTCAGCAACATGCTGCATTGCTGTGCGATGTGGGGATCGAACCCTATATCCACAGCGCGCGCTCTCAGAGCGCAAACCACTCCGCCACCATGTGGCTAAGCGTGGGATCTTTGTCCCATAGCACCTTGTGCTTTAGCTGCGGGATGAGGGTGTCGCACCCTACATCTTCCAGCTTGTGCTTAAGGCACCACGCCTTTGGCCACTGAGTGGACCAAAAGTGGGGACGATGTCCCTTTAGCAAAATTGCTAATCCTGAACGGTGTGGGGCTCGAACCCGTGCACCGCGGCGTAGGCTTACCAAGCCTAATCCACTCGGCCACCACGCATGGGGCTTGAGTGCGGACAAAGTCCGATACCATAACATGGTAAAAGCTGATTGAGATGGGGTTTGAACCCTCACTCTACAGCGTGAGCTCGACGAGCACAATCCACTCAGCCACTGCGTGGATAAAGAGTGCATGGACAATGTCCAATACCATAGTATGGTAAAAGCTGGTCGATGCGGGGTTTGAACCCTCGATCATCAGCTTCGGCTCGAGGAGCATTAACCATCACGCCATATCGCGTGGCATGGTTCGGATGACTATCATCCTACTAGACACATGTTCCATTTGAACATAGTCTGCGCTTCATACGTGAAGCTAACGGCGGAACGCCTATTATAAGCGATTCACTCGCTCACGCTGCAAAAGCAGCCCGGCACCGGTGCCTACGCATCAAAGATGCGTGTTGCTATTGCAGCGGTAGGGTCAGAGCCTGAGCTCGGTCAATGACCCAGCAGCTCCCCACTCTAGAAGTGGGAAGCGCGTGCTGACCGCTTGTGCGGTCGTTCGCCCGAAGGGCGCATCTGATCAAGACGATCAAAGGCGTCCACGACGTCAGGGCAATCTTGCCGAAGGGGTATCTCGAACTCCCATGAGTTCTTTGAGTGAGGATACCCCCGCCATTTCACCAGATACTGGTTGTGGCCTTTGCGACGTCGTCGCGCTAGGAGCCGCTCCACATGATAGTGCGGCTCTCCTTGCTCATCGAGCAGTGCCGGTGGCGGGCGGTTTGTGGCCGGATCAGGGCATGGCCCTTCGTAGTGGCCTGCCTGTGTGCCGGCAGCACCGCTGCCATTGGGTCCTCTCTTCGGCATAGCCGATCGCGTCCGTTGGGACCTCGGCGCCGGCGGCGCCAGCGCTTTGCGCTCACCCCTGTGGGGTCTCGATATGGCTTGAGCAAGCCGACGTAGAAGGTTGGGTGCGTACGCATCGCCTTCGGAAGGTTCAGCGTATACGCTAGGCCCTTCTTGGCCACGACCTCGTAAGGTCAATAAAGCGTGGGCGCAGCTTTGTCTTAAAGACAGCAGACACCGCGTGTGTGGGGAGGTTCTTTGCGTTTAGCAATACGAGGTCACCGACCTTATACTCCTCCACATTACCCCTGCCTTTGGCATCTGCTTGTTCTTTTTGAACATCTTGGCTTTCAGCCATTGCGTCACGCACGTGTCTTAAGACACTTAGACGCCGCGACACAAAGTCGCTAATGTGCTTACGCACAGAAGCAGGGCTGACATCAGCAAGCCTGTCGGCTATCCCTCCCCGTCAAGCCCTGAGCCACGTCGTGGCGGTGTCAATGGGACACGTGGGTTCACTAACCCGTTCACGTAAAACGGCGTAAAGCCCGTTGACGCGTGAACCGCATTGTTCAATGCAAACTCAACAAGCGGGAGCATCGCGCTCCAACGCTTAGGAGTTTCAGCGCAAACGCTGCGGAGGACGTCCTCCACAACGCGGTTAACGCGCTCGGTTTGACCATCGGTCTGCGGATGATCCGCTGTGGACATGTCCAGTCGAGTGCCCAGCACTTTGAAGACTGATGTCCAGAACTTCCCAGTGAAGCGCGGATCTCGATCCGAGACAATCGTCTCAGGCAGCCCATGCTGCCGAAAGACACGGTCGAGGAACAGCGAGGCTGTTCCTTCTCCATCAATGGAGTCCGGCACAGCCGCTAAGTGAGCCATCTTGCTCAATTGGTCTACAAAGACCACAATGCCCGTGTTGCCTGCCGAATCTTTCGGCAGACCAAACACAAAGTCCATACTCATGGACTGCCAACACCCACTGGGTACGGGCAAACTCGCCAAAGGCGCAGCCGCATGCGGCGAGGGTTTGACCCTCTGACACGTCTCGCACGTGCGTACGTAAGTACTGACCCACTTATAGAGCTTGGGCCACCAGTACATCGCGCTCACAGCGCTATAGGTCTTTTCACGACCAAGGTGTCCGCTCACCGGAGCGTCATGTGCCTCAAAGAGGATCTTGTATTTCAAGTCCTCATCGTGAGGTACCACGACACGTGGTGGGTCCTCGGGACCGGTGCTGTAGTACAGCAGGCCATCACTAAGGCTGTAGCGATGAAGCCTCGCGCGTGTGCGCGCCGACAACGTCGGTTTAGAGTCCGCGGACTCTTCGCTCTTCAGAGCTTGCAGTAGCGCTACGCAAGAGGCGTCCTGCGCATACGCACTGCGTATTAGGTTCGTCACTGACGACGTCACCATCGTGACATGAGACAGCTCGTAGTCCGGCCTGCGCGAAAGCGCATCCGCCAGCACGTTCTGCTTGCCCGGCTTATACTTCACTTCGAAGTTATACTCCGCAAAGAAGGAGAGCCATCGGGCCATTCTCTGAGAGAGATGGGGCGACTGGGTCGCTGTGCGTAGTGACGCATGATCTGTGTAGATCACAAAAGGCTTAGAGCCTAGCAGGTGAACCCTGAACTTGACTAGAGCGTACTTCATCGCAAGTAGCTCTTTGTCATGAACTGGATAGTTCTTCTCAGCAGCTTTCAGCTGCCGAGACTCAAACGCGATGACGCGTTCACGCCCTTCGGCGTCCGCTTGTAGTAAAGCGCAACCGATTGCGAAATCGGACGCGTCACACACGACGCTAAACGGACGATCAGGGTCCGGTAACGCCAAGATGGGCGCATGAAGGAGACTCTCCTTGATTGCATCAAATGCAACTTGATGCTCGGTGTTCCAACACCAGTCCGTATCCTTCTTAAGGAGGTTGGACAATGGCCGAGCCATCTCAGCGTAATTCTCGCTGTACTTATGCAAGTAATTGGCGAGGCCAAGCCACTTGCGCAAGTCCTTTTGGTTCAAAGGAACCGGCCAATCTACGATTGCCTTGACCTTGGCGGGATCCGCCCTAAGGCCCTGCTTCCCAATGAAGCACCCGAGGAAAGGAATTTCCTCCGCGCCAAAGACGCACTTGTCTGCGTTGGCGTACAACTTGTTGGTGCGCATGCACTCGAGCACAGCTCGCAGATGCTCTACATGCATCTCAACATCCGTCTTCCCGTGCTCCGCACGACTATGGACGAAGATGTCATCGAAATACGTCTGTGCGTACGCCCGATGGGGCCTAAACAATTGCGTCACAAGACGATTGAACGTTGCTGGAGCGTTCGACAGCCCTTGGGGCATTACCAGCCACTCCCAGAGCATACCGCTCGGGGTGCTCACCGCTGTCAGCGGTACGTCACACGCTCGCATGAGCAATTGGTAGTACCCATCGACAAGGTCGAGGGCGCTGTACAGCGTACTGCCCACCATATTGTTCTGAAGAACATCCTTTCGGGGAATCGGTGTCTGCACCGGAATGGTGGCTGCATTCAGCTTATTGTAAGCATGCACAATGCGCCACTTGCCATTTGGCTTTCTGACACAGAATGTCGGGGTCGAGTGCGGAGACTTGCTCTCACGCACCATTCCGGCCTCGTGCTTGGCACGGAAGAAAGCGTCTATGACGTCACACTGCTCCTTAGGCAGTGGCCACTGCCGCGTCACGCAGTATTTGGTTCCTGGAACCAAATCAATCTCGTGGCGCACACCTCGATCGGGAGGTAGACCCATTGGCGGGTCTTTCGAGACAACGTCTCCATACTCCTTTAGTAAAGGATAAAAGGGATCCTTGGGATCCTTAAGGATCGCTGATCCACTCCGCGCATTGAGCGCCTTCTTGGTATCCTCCAAGACAGCTTCGTCCACTAAGGACGAGGAGTTCAACTCCTCTTCAGGTCGTATCATGACCACCTCAGCGAGGTCGTTGGCTTTTAAAGCCTCACCAAACTCGGCGACCGACATCTCGTCGAGCTCGATGAGCTCACTGAGATCGGGTAGTCCGTCGAGGCGGATGCCTCCAGTGACATCACCTGTCACTCCATCAACGAGCGTGTACAATTGCTCGCTGCGGCCGCGTGGAGCCTTACCGCTCAGCACGCTAGACGCGTCATCCGACGACGTCGCTACAAGCGCCTTGCGCTTCTCCCATGACGCCTTGCGTCTAGTCCGTCTCTTTGCAGAGACACTCCACTTCGTGGACAACACATCGACTTTACCGTCGACGATTTCGGGTGTGTTCACCCCTAACGTATCATCCTGATACCTTGGCGTCTCGCCAGTCATGTTCACTGAACACGCAGCGGAGTGTCACTCAGTCTGCGACCTCCACTCAGTGGATAACGCGCCACTCCGCGTGCATCATCGCGATGCCCCGACATCTCGTCGATCACGTTCGACTGAACGTGCAGCGATGGCTGACATGGTCCACGACCATCGCTCAGCGGATTACGCGCCACTCCGCGTGCATCATGGTGATGCTTGGACGTCTCGTCCGTCGTGTTCGACTGAACACGCAGTGGTGTGTCACCAGGTCCATGACCGCCACTCAGTGGATAACGCGCCACTCCGCGTGCATCTTGCAGATGCCTCGACGTCTCGTCGATCGTGTTCGGCTGAACACGCAGCGATGCACTGTTCGGTCCGTGACCATCGCTCAGTGGATTACGTGCCACTCCACGTGTCGACACTCCGTCGACCGGCGCCTCGCGCCCTTCGGGACAAATGTCCCCAGTGTCAGAGCTATCCACCAGTTCCGACACTCCAATATCAAGCACATTGACCGACTCGGTCCAGTGCTCGCGCCAATAGCGCTTCTGCTTTTGAGCGGAGGTGGGTTCATGACTCGCCAAAGCTCCGCTCGGAGCAGGGTGCGTGGCACCGAGGGTCTTAGACCGCCAATCTATCCATGGCTCATGGCGTTCAAGCCATGTCATGCCTAGAATGAGGTCATACCTCGAATCAAGGTCTAGGACCAAGCAGCGTTCAACGCTATTGAAGTCCAAGAACTTCACTCGCAGGTCCACAGGGACCTTGGGCACGGTAACCCGTGCCCCCGTCGCTAGACGTACCGTGACTGTGTCACTCGTTCGCGCTTCCAGCGCCTCGGCATACTGCCGATTTCCTTCCATCGTGGAGCGCCTGGCATAGTTACCAGACGCTCCTGAGTCTATCAAGACTATCCAGGGCTTATCAAAGCCCTTCACGTCCACATGGACGACCAACAAGCCCGGCTTGCATACACGTTCCGTGTTAGAGAGTACGGCTCTCTTCGGGGCTAAGCCCTGTCGCTCCTCACCTTCCAAAGGTACGACAGAACTTAGTTCTTCCCCAGCAGGGCGCCCCGCACCTACTGGGAGTCGTCGTTTCCGCCGACGACCCAGAGTTCTGGTTCGCCGGACGGGCTTGGCTCGACGGAGCCTGGCGCTGTTTGCGCAGCGGACAACCGTTCCGCAAGTGACGGGTGCTCCCGCACGTGAAACATCTCCGGATGTTCATGCGCTGCTCTGCAGCTCGAAGCTCTGCTTCTTCATCTTCAGCGTAGCTGAGATCCATAGGCTCAGGACCACCTTGTCCATGTGAGCCCGCACTCGCTCCAAGTCTAGAGGACTTGAAGTTGTGCTCGGCGTTCAACGCCATGTCCACTGCCTCTTCAAAAGAGCTTGGACGGGAGCGGAATACCTCCGTGCGGGCGACGCCCGTGCGAAGACCCTCCATAAACACCGTCACGGTGACTGCCTCAGGCAAGGGGTCGGCAAACATGCCGGCTATGAGCGTGCGTAGCTCTTGGACATAGTCCACCAAATCCTTCTTGCCTTGGCGACAAGCAAGGAAGCGTGATCGCACGCGGTACGCCTCATTAGGCGGCGAGAACACTCGCGACAGCTGACGCTTCAGCTCTTCCCACGACGGGAACGCTTCGTCTATTGACGAACGGCACGTGAGTGCCCACTCCTTCGCTCGCCCGCCGAGCTTGGAGACTGCCAGCGCGACGCGCTGCTGCTCCGTTTGGAGCATGGCCGAATTCATGGCCATTTCGACCTCTCGGGTCCACAACAGGAGGCTCTCTCCTTCAGATCCATTAAAGATCTTCACACTCAACATGAGTGGTTTCGGCTTCGAAAGCCTACTTTCTTGGCTTGGCGACGCCTGGGGCGTCTCAGCCTTCACTCTTTGTTGAATGTGCTCAAGGAGAGCATTCTCGTAACTTGAGAAGGCCTCGAGACGCGCATTGATTGCGTCAGGCCCTTGGGACGCTAAATGCGTCATGCCCTCAGGGCCTAGCAAAGACATTAGCTTGTTAAGCGTGTCTTGCTGACTTGAGTCAGATGGGCGAAAGCATTCTGCTCCATCCTCACAGAGGGACAGTCAATGACTCAGGTGTCGGATTGACTACAAGTGCTACCAGATGCAGCGGGGCTGCGTAGCAAGTGCTTGGCACAGAGGAAGAGGGGGCGACTCTTTGAGTCTTAGACGTCCGTCTATCAGTCGGAGTTCCGACGACTGTATGTTCTTATACAAGAACCAAGTATAGCGATACTTAACAGTCCAAAACTGACTCTTTGGACTCGGCTTAGTTTAATTAAGAGTAAATAACAACTTCTTAATTAACTAGCAAAATGTGAACTGAATTGAATGTTTTTATCTGTCTAAATCTCTTTTCCTAAATGTATAGAACTAACTATTGCATACTTAGTTCTAGTCATGCACAAATGAATGGCGTTGCGCCCATGTACTGACATCAGTACTGACTTAGGGTAATCCGAGGGTACCAAGTACCAGTATCTCTTTGAGGAGGGATACGGATATCTTATCCGGACGATGTGTCCCCAAGGTGACCAGGTGTGGCCCACCTTACTGGTCACCTTCATGTAACCCCGTTACAGCTAAGGTGTCCGGGATTTGCTCCTGAGGTCACCAAGATGAGGAGTCCACACTTGCTTGGCCAGAGCAGGTCGACTTTATTATCCTTTGTTGATTCCGGAATAAGCTTGGCGCTCACTCACTGTTCCCTCACTAGCTCTGTTATTACATGCATTCCTAGATTCTCATGGGTTCACTTCGCTGGCTGGCTCCTCATCTGGTTGCTTGTTAAGGGCATCGACCCTTCAACTGATGCTGCCACTGTTGCTCGAAACCGCTGAACTATCACCTTGGTACTACTGTAGTATTTACAGTAGGTAGCCGCCAATAGTACAATTTCAGTCAGCTCGCGATATCCCACGAGAATCTCGTGACATTCCCTCCGCTAAGACGAAACTCTCCTCGATTTCTTGCGTTCGTGAAAGCGATTGATCAGGTCGCCCACATACTTCAAGTTCGCGAGGGGTTCCCATGTGCAGCGGGCTTGTCCGAGCCACTTGACCTTGTACATTGCCTTGCCACGGGTGCGCTTGAAATCCACAATGTCCTCCACTAATTCACCCTCAGTATTATCCGGGAGCAGTACCTTAAATGTTCGCTGCTCCTGCCTTTGCTGCGTATGGATGGCTTTAGGTAGCTGGTGTGGAATACGGGATGAAATTTCACGCCTTGCGGTAGCTTGAGTTCGTAATAATCATGACCAAGCCGATTTACAATAGCGTATGGGCCTATCCAACGAGCTCCAAGCTTTGCCTTGGTTGTTCCGGCGTGATAGTTGGCCAAATTTTCAGTCGAAAGCAGCACCTCCTCCCCCACATCAAAGGATTGCACCGGTCTGTTAGCATCGTAATATTCACTCATACGATCACTGGCACGCTGAAGCTCACGACGTACAGTTGCTAGGCGGTCGGCCTGTAGCTCGAGGAACGTCTTCCCCAACTCACTTCGTCGCTTGTCAGCTCCGGTTGTAGTAGGTGCACTCAATAATGTTGTAGGAGTCGATGGTAGATAGCCCAGGTCGGCCTCAAATGGAGCCATCGAGATCGACTGCTGAAACCTCGAGTTATATGCAAATTCTGCGAGAGACAGGTACGAATCCCAGTCATCGGAAGCTCCATTCGTAAAAGCTCGCAAATAGTTTTCAATCGTTTGATTGAGGCGCTCCGTCACTCCATTTGCTTGATGCCGAAAAGCGGTAGTCAGCTTTTGACGTGTCCCCAACATGGTACACAGCGTAGTCCAGACGGTAGCGGTAAACTTCGGGTCCCGGTCGGATAGAATTTCCAGCGGAATGCCGTGCAACGCAAATATACGATCGCGGTAGAGCTCCGCAACCTCCCGAGCCGTAGCAGTACCCTTACAAGTTACAAAATGCGCTCGTTTTGTTAGTTGGTCCACCACAACAAGCACTGCATCACTCTTGAGCGCGTCATAGGCAGCGATACTATAAAATCCATCGCTACATGCGTCCATCTACCACGTGGAATTGGCAGACTTTGGAGTAACCCTGGGGCTTCGTGTTTCGAGCTTTTGTCCGTTGACAAGTCTCGCAAGACTTCACGTATGCACGCACACTTCGCATCATATGTCTCCGTTGGTAGTGTTTCTCCACCAACCGGAGAGTCAGCCCAATGCCTGGATGCCCATATACTTCCACGTCATGAAACTCAAAGAGAACTGCATTTATTATCTCGCTGATGACGGGTAAAACAAGCCGAGGCCATTCATTATTTGGGCCATCAATTTGTTTCCATCGAGCGAGTACCGTTCAATGAACTTGAATTTTACGGTAGAAGACGATGAATCACCTTTTACCAGTCGCAAAATGGTCGCCGTGTGTAGGTCCTCGCCGTAGCACTGCACAGCTTCCTCGATTAGCTCAACAACACTCGTCTTCACACGTGAGTGCACTGTAGCGGCCGATACGATGGCTTGAAGTGAGTATTGCTCATAAAAATCTGTTCGCCGAGAAATACCATCGGCCACTGTATTAGTTTTCCCCGGCATGTACTTGAAAGTCACGGGATATTCACTCAGCTCATCATACCAGCGCGCAATTCTACGCGAGATGCTCTTTTGAGAGAACACACTCTACAGATACTTGTGGTCGGTTTCTACCACGAATGGTTTGTCTAGAAGATAAATCCTCCACACGCGTAGACCAAACAGTATTGCCAACAATTCTTTATCCCTGATCGAATAATTCTTCTCAGCGCCCTTGTATTTTCTGCCCTGAAATGCTACTGGGCGCTCCACAACGCGTCCTTCATACTCCTCCAACTGAAACAGTACACCTCCTATCGCGTAGTCACTTGCATCCATTCGTAGATAGAAAGGCCTGTTAAAGTCAGCTATTGCAAGGACCGGAGTAGACGAAATTCGCTCCTTGAGATGTTCAAAGTGCTGAATTTGTTCGGATGTCCACGCTAGTTTCGTCTTCTGTTGCTGGCCCTCTTTAGTTTTTAGCATGTCAAATAGTGGTCCTGCATCACGCGCAAAGCCCTTGCAGAAACGCTGGACATACGTTGCTGTCCCGAGAAAAGACTGCAACCCGATTTTGTCTTGGGTAGTGGCCACTTGCGCAACACCTCCACCTTTTAGGATCGATCCGCACTCCATTACGACCGATATAGTCTCCTAGGCACGGAATCTCTGACGAACAGAATACGCACTTACTTAGCTTGACGAAATATTCATTCTCTTCGAGTCTCGATAAAACGTGATCGAGAGCCGCCAAGTGACTCTCGAGGTCAATACTCCGTGTGAACACATAAATGTCATCGAAATACGACAAGCAGCTACGGCCTTCAACAATCTGCGCATCCCTTCATTAAATATGGCAGGTGCGTTCAAGAGACCCATAGGTATCACCAAATACTCGAACGACCCATCTGCTGTCTGAAGCGTTGGGTACTTAACCCTTTTGTTGCCCATACATTTTTGGGCGTAGCCCCAATACGGTGGGCTTGCATGAGGTGAGTTCGGCTCACCTCACTTTACGGAAGAGACTCTAAATGTAATCGTGACGCCAGGTTCTGTTTCCTTAGAGGTACCCGACTGAGGTTAGGACAGGTCACTAAACCGAGATCCAGGGACCTGCGATCCGTGGTGGTGTACCTCTTGCCTATGACTTTAGTGACATGTATATGTAAGATTTTAACTTGAAAAGCGCCATTTACTATTGTTGTTCTTCGCGCAAATATCACTAAACACCACCCAATATGGGATAGGAACAATATATAGGGCTAGCTCGGCGGCAATGTTGCCGTAGCACAGAACGGCAACTTATATCCAGTCTAACGTTGCTTTTGCTTTGTTATTTTCAAAACTTCAAGCCACTCCGAGGTATTGCTCTCGTGATCATCTTCAAGAACCCCGTGCCGCCGCGGCGAGCGCATCGCGCATCTTGGCTCGCTGCACATCGGTTATATTCCTCGCGTGGCCTGACACTGACGAATATATATATATATATTAAAATACTGATCTTGCTAGTCATTGCTTTACGTGCGCGGCAGCAACTAGTGACTGCTCAGCACGAAAGAAATAGTCGCCTTAGGACGAACTCTTGCACCGGGTTACTCTGCGAGACGTCGATTTTGCCAATACTTGTACGTCTTGTAAGGCCATGAAGTGGTTCAACAAGCTTGTCAATAAGTCAACTGCACCCATGCAACAACGTTTTGAGTTTGAACATCTACAGGTGTGAAGCTGAGTCGTTAGAAATTGATCCTTTTATTTGCTCTGAGAATCGAGGAGCTAACGTTGAGTGAAACTAGTATTGTAGATGCACGCCGCGGACTTCATCTCTCTGACTGGTGGTTCTGCTTACAACACAATGCACTTTTCATACTTTTGCTAATTGTTACCGCGAAAACCGTCAACAAAGCATGGGGGCGAGTCCTCAACAGTGCATTGCACCGTTTTGGGCAGCCCCTTTCCACAAATTAGTGGCCCTCTAGTCTACTGTAAAGTGGTACACTCAAATCAAGATAAAAATTATTAAACGAGGCATAATGCATCGTTTACGAACATTTCTGATACCCGAAAATATTAAAAAAATAACATTTTATTATAAAAATTAATATACTTTATACAACGTGGCATAATGCATCTTTTTATATAATTTTCCGGTAAAGCACTGATTGGTTTAAATTTTTATATAGATATTTGATTGGGCAATATTTGTAAAACGATGCATTATGCCACGTTTTATCAAAGTTGGGCAACACAATGGTTAATGTCTGAATCGCGCATCCGAAACTGGTAGTAGCCGCTAAGTAGATCCATGCAGCTGTACCAATAACACCCTTGCATTCATTCGAAAGTCACATCTTTGCGGGGCATCGTTAACGTTCGCCTCACAGTGTGGTTGTTCATAGCGCGATAGTCATGGACTATGCGCCACCCGACGGGCTTCTTCACACAAAATGTTGGAGCTCCATGTGGATACGAAGGCGGCCGAATTAAACCTGCTTTAAGCATCTCCTCAACCCACGCTCGGATTTATGCCTCTTGGGCGGGAGATTGTCGCCACTGTTGTCTGAATATCGGCTCGTTCGCATCTACTTCCATTTCATCACGCCATGCAATTCTGGAGGCGAACCGCTAGGCAGATTTTGCTTAAAGACTGACCAATGTCGATTCAACACGGGGTACACCGGGTATCCGTCGTAATCATCTACCTCGGTGAATGTCTTCCCACTGTTCGCTTGCTCTTTTTCCGTCATAGGCATTAGCACAAACACGCACTCAATCTCTTGGGGCTTCCGAAGTAGTCGCTGAACTGTTTGCTGGTGATATATTTCGTTTCTCCACTAATTGCTGAAAAATATCCATGCTGGAAATACCGACTACAGGAATTAGCTATACTCCCACTCACGGAAAAACGCTGGCCACCAACCTTGAGAGCTGGGCTTTGGGGAATTGCAATCCTCCTTGGCTTATTTTTCTTTTTCTTCGAGACTTTGGGCTTGACGTCGAGCTCTACCGCAGAATTATCCCGCAACTTGATCGTTTCTTCGATCCAATCAATCTCAGTATTCACTATTTTAAACCACCAAGCAAGACGTCGGAATTTTCTGGCACTGGCAGCACGAGAAAGTCTCCAACGTAGGGTGGGAACGACTCAATAAACAAGTGCAACCGGACGGTGCGTTTCTTAAGTTTCATCTCTTGTTTGTTAGCCATGGTGATAGTTATGATCACTCCATGGTCAACAATTCATTTCCAAATCAGCTCTGCGGTAAAACTCTGGGCTAACCGCATCAATCGTGGCGCCACTATCGATAAAGTTGGAATTTGTGACGATTAAATCCTCAGGTTCGCACTGCCGTAGTCAAACAAACGAACATTACTTGCGCACAGTTTATTCTCCAGACCAAGATATCTGCTTCCTTGATCTCCACTTGTAATGCAGGTATACATTGTCGACTCATTTTTCTTGTGTTTCGCTTTTTGTTGGTCGTCTGTGGCGAAGTTCGGTGAAACTTTACCGCCCAGTGTATAGCGCCTAGCCCGGGTGGAGGGGTCAGTAACCTCTGGAACCGAAGTTCCAGAGTGGCGTGTGTTACCTCGCGAATCCCTGTAGGTCCGATTAACCTTGGGGTTTATCTTTGGACGTCGTCTCCGACTTGGACCTTGAACGTCAACCTTGAAACGGGATGTCGTTTCAACCTTGAACCTGAACCGAAGGTCTGGAACGAGGCAGTGGGTCAAGCGTTGAAGAACCTGGAGCAATCTCTCTCCTTAGCGATAACCTAAAACAAATACAAAAGTGAGTTCTTCCCTATACACTACTACAAACAGCCGCTACTTATTCTTATAGACCCTTGAGCGGGGGTCTGAAACCGGTCTCAAATAGGCTGAATCAGGGAACCGGTATACCCTGAGCCTAACGTTCGCGCACCACCTTCTAACGAAGGAAAAGTAGTTAATCACACTCAATATGATTCGCTTTCAATACAGTCTTACTTTCAACCAATGGGGTGACTGTTAACCAACCACCACCAGCACTCGTTCTTAACATGAAATGGATAACCCGCCCACTTCGCAACACACTCAACGGGGTCCAACTAGGATATGGAATACACTGGATCACCTCAAACGCGAGTGCGAATGATCCCCAGTGTATATGGACTTGATACTATGGGGAGTCCCGCACTGCCCTGTCCGAGGAACAGCGGACCCGATTCCTAATTCGACTTGCGCCTTAGGGGTTAAAGAACTTCTCTGTTAGTCTGTTTAGAAATATCGCTAATCTTCTTAATACAAATCTTCATATAACTGCTCTGGAATTCTTCTGTGTTCTTCCGTGTTCTTCTGGTCTCTCGTGCGTTCTGATTTATCTTGATTTGAGTATGGTGACTCAGATGACGTAAACATCTTGTGGGTACATTTACCCACATTCCACCAAACAGCATAAACACCTTGCGCATACACTTCCCAGGTTCAATGATGATGGCCAGTCGATTCAGTGTCTGAAGCCAATTCTCGTTTCAACCCTGAACCATCGTTTCAGGGGACACTTCATCTCTAAATCCACAAACTTGAAGGCGGAAGTCCTGGCACCAGTGGCATATAAAATCCAAGTCATACAGACTATGAACCAGCTTCGTTTCAGGGTCTGGATCGGGTTTACTTGCAACTTGGCTTCGTTTCAGACTTGATTCACTCCGGGTGCACGATATATCGGTCGGTTCAGCCAAGTCGAGGCGGGACACCACCTGTAATACGTTTACAGTGGTGTTTTCGACACTGCATATCAGTCAAACCCGCTTAAGGACGAGGGCGAGCCTGGACGGAACGTTCGTTTCAGGGAAAATACCTCCTGTGCGTGAACTTCCAGGCTCTAAGGGCCCATCCTTGGCTGTCCCAAGCATCGTTCCGCGGAATAAACCAGTATCCACGACAGTTTCATGTCACAAGTCCATAAATGGACCCAAAGCTTCACAACCACTCATTGGTTCAGGCAACGGTTGATTGCGTCCAGGGAAAATCCACTGTAGCTTCGTCACAACCGTCCCTTCCAGCCATAGTTTGCCATAGAGAAATTCACTTTCGAACTAGCACAACATGTCTGGACCCAAGAGACAAGATGAAAGGGTTGGACCTGGGCGCGGTTTTAGACCAAACGTTGGTCAGCTACCACGACTTGAAACGGTCCTTCACTCATTCATCACGCCTAATCAAATCACATCAGAACATAACCGGGGACCAGACGCAAGTCTGGCACTCAGCCACATTTCAGAGGTTGTTCCACCACTCAAATCACGATCCAAGCGGGAACACAAACGAAAAGACAAAACCACACGAAAGCCCAAGAGAAACCAGCGCAACATGGCGACCTCGGAGAGCAACGCGCAGGCTGCGGAGAGGGTTGAGACCCCAATCCCATCGTATCTGGCTACACCAGACGCAGAAGAATCGTCTTCGCAGGTCAGTGCGAGCTCAGGGGTCAACAACGAGAGCGCTTCGGTCTCAAGCGACGGCAACGGTGAGCAGAAAGACAATGACAGTGGCGACAAGCACACAGGCCAAGGTCGGGGTAACAATCCAAGCGCCACAGGGCCAAGCACGGGTGGGGATCCTCCAGCGAGTCACGTTTTGGCATTGGAGATCTCGTTACGGCGTCACGATTCATTTCACGCAGGGGAATGGCTTCACTGTCAATATCAGGCCTCGTTCCATCCTCCCAAGTCACGATTGTGGATACATCGCAGCAAACTGCGGCAAGCTGGGAAATTCCGCCTGCGTTCGATGCTCGAGACGGCTCCTTTCGTTTGGTTGGAGTTCCAGCCACGGTGGAGGCACTCGACGCAGACGCAGCAGTGGAAGAAGGCTATGGAGGCGTTGAAGTCGTCCAGAGTGTGGAGGCCTTCTCGGATCAGGACCTGGATGACTTGGAACGGTTCATCGGTCCAGGCGCTCGGGACAACGTCCTTCGGCTGAACGACAGGTCGCCGACCTACATCTCTTTGTCGTCGATGTTACAAGCACCTTTGTATCAGCGTGAATTTGCTTCGATCTTGACTGCGTTTCAGCCCAACCGGCTGGCTGAGCGCACGATCAACTCGGTGTCGTTTGCTAAGCGTCTGCTAAGCCGTTGCAGACAATTTCAAGCTGAAGTTGACGCTGGGACGGACCGCTCTGTTCAAGTCACGTTGGATCTGCATGCAGAGATCGAGAGCCTTCGACGCGAGTGGACGGCCATGAAGCATTTCTGGCAAGAAAAGCTGGATCGAGCCCAAGGTGCAACCGCTAAGGCTGAAACCCAGTTCAAGACCAGCTACCAGCGTCAGGCCGAAGATCATGAGTTCGTCGTCAAAGTGCTACGAGACGAGGCCTCCATGCTGAAGGATGAACTGTATTCGGCCAGAGCTCAGATCGAGGTGCTGAAACGACAGGTTCAAGACAAGACCTTGGGCAAGTGGGTCTTCAACGACTATTGTCGTGATGATCCACACGTCACGGTGACTGGAGATTTCCTCGTCTCAACCTGCTCTTCAAGAGCTGTCTGGATCGCGTCCCGATGCCAAGCGACACGAACACTGTGCTTCATATATACTCAGCCGACAGACCGCAGTTCCAGCCTGCTGCCTATGATGTCGAGAAGAGTCAAGATCCTGATACGGATAACA
>JAAVTJ010000269.1:0-29102 GCA_011947355.1 Phytophthora boehmeriae | reverse complement strand
ACCCACGAGCAGGGATCTCGGGAGCACACGCCGTACGTTTCCCCCTGGGCCTCTGGTATGTGGAGCAGTGCGCAGTCGTTGATGATGGGTCAATCGGGCGTCATGCTGGCGCCGATGGTGGAGGCCGTCCGGTGTGGTGCTAGAGCTGTCAATACGCTGGGCAGCCGATTATGCGGTACAGCAGATGGGAAGGAGAAAGAGGGCGTAGGAGGACGCTTGTGTGTGTCGGTGGCGGTCCTGTGGAGCGCGAAATAGCGGCAGAAAGCGCTCGCGAAAATGGGGGTGGGGTTTTCACTTTTGCTGGGCGCATAGCGCAGTGGTAGCGCGTCCGCTTTGCAAGCGGAAGGCCCCGGGTTCAATCCCCGGTGTGTCCAACTCTTTGTTCGACTCACCTTCTCTTTGCAGCTGCTCCTCCTTGTGCTACTCCCAGAGCTTGTATACCCCCTTTGCGGTTGTCACTGTGCTGCGCATGACGTATCACGCATCGCTGAGGCGGACACCACTCCGGTGGACGCTGTCAGGCAACATGACTCGCTGGCGTATGGCCGTCGGACGAGTAAGCTTCGGTGATGCATCACACACCACCCACGAGCAGGGACCTCGGGAGCACACGCCGCACGTTTCCCCCTGGGCCTCTGGTATGTGGAGCAGTGCGCAGTCGTTGATGATGGGTCAATCGGGCGTCATGCTGGCGCCGATGGTGGACAGGCCGTCGGTGTGGTGCTAGAGCTGTCAATACGCTGGGCAGCCGATTATGCGGTACAACAGATGGGAAGGAGAAAGAGGGCGTAGGAGGACGCTTGTGTGTGTGTCGGTGGCGGTCCTGTGGAGCGCGAAATAGCGGCAGAAAGCGCTCGCGAAAATGGGGGTGGGGTTTTCACTTTTGCTGGGCGCATAGCGCAGTGGTAGCGCGTCCGCTTTGCAAGCGGAAGGCCCCGGGTTCAATCCCCGGTGTGTCCAACTCTTTGTTCGACTCACCTTCTCTTTGCAGCTGCTCCTCCTTGTGCTACTCCCAGAGCTTGTATACCCCCTTTGCGGTTGTCACTGTGCTGCGCATGACGTATCACGCATCGCTGAGGCGGACACCACTCCGGTGGACGCTGTCAGGCAACATGACTCGCTGGCGTATGGCCGTCGGACGAGTAAGCTTCGGTGATGCATCACACACCACCCACGAGCAGGGATCTCGGGAGCACACGCCGTACGTTTCCCCCTGGGCCTCTGGTATGTGGAGCAGTGCGCAGTCGTTGATGATGGGTCAATCGGGCGTCATGCTGGCGCCGATGGTGGACAGGCCGTCCGGTGTGGTGCTAGAGCTGTCAATACGCTGGGCAGCCGATTATGCGGTACAGCAGATGGGAAGGAGAAAGAGGGCGTAGGAGGACGCTTGTGTGTGTGTCGGTGGCGGTCCTGTGGAGCGCGAAATAGCGGCAGAAAGCGCTCGCGAAAATGGGGGTGGGGTTTTCACTTTTGCTGGGCGCATAGCGCAGTGGTAGCGCGTCCGCTTTGCAAGCGGAAGGCCCCGGGTTCAATCCCCGGTGTGTCCAACTCTTTGTTCGACTCACCTTCTCTTTGCAGCTGCTCCTCCTTGTGCTACTCCCAGAGCTTGTATACCCCCTTTGCGGTTGTCACTGTGCTGCGCATGACGTATCACGCATCGCTGAGGCGGACACCACTCCGGTGGACGCTGTCAGGCAACATGACTCGCTGGCGTATGGCCGTCGGACGAGTAAGCTTCGGTGATGCATCACACACCACCCACGAGCAGGGATCTCGGGAGCACACGCCGTACGTTTCCCCCTGGGCCTCTGGTATGTGGAGCAGTGCGCAGTCGTTGATGATGGGTCAATCGGGCGTCATGCTGGCGCCGATGGTGAACAGGCCGTCGGTGTGGTGCTAGAGCTGTCAATACGCTGGGCAGCCGATTATGCGGTACAACAGATGGGAAGGAGAAAGAGGGCGTAGGAGGACGCTTGTGTGTGTGTCGGTGGCGGTCCTGTGGAGCGCGAAATAGCGGCAGAAAGCGCTCGCGAAAATGGGGGTGGGGTTTTCACTTTTGCTGGGCGCATAGCGCAGTGGTAGCGCGTCCGCTTTGCAAGCGGAAGGCCCCGGGTTCAATCCCCGGTGTGTCCAACTCTTTGTTCGACTCACCTTCTCTTTGCAGCTGCTCCTCCTTGTGCTACTCCCAGAGCTTGTATACCCCCTTTGCGGTTGTCACTGTGCTGCGCATGACGTATCACGCATCGCTGAGGCGGACACCACTCCGGTGGACGCTGTCAGGCAACATGACTCGCTGGCGTATGGCCGTCGGACGAGTAAGCTTCGGTGATGCATCACACACCACCCACGAGCAGGGATCTCGGGAGCACACGCCGTACGTTTCCCCCTGGGCCTCTGGTATGTGGAGCAGTGCGCAGTCGTTGATGATGGGTCAATCGGGCGTCATGCTGGCGCCGATGGTGGACAGGCCGTCCGGTGTGGTGCTAGAGCTGTCAATACGCTGGGCAGCCGATTATGCGGTACAGCAGATGGGAAGGAGAAAGAGGGCGTAGGAGGACGCTTGTGTGTGTGTCGGTGGCGGTCCTGTGGAGCGCGAAATAGCGGCAGAAAGCGCTCGCGAAAATGGGGGTGGGGTTTTCACTTTTGCTGGGCGCATAGCGCAGTGGTAGCGCGTCCGCTTTGCAAGCGGAAGGCCCCGGGTTCAATCCCCGGTGTGTCCAACTCTTTGTTCGACTCACCTTCTCTTTGCAGCTGCTCCTCCTTGTGCTACTCCCAGAGCTTGTATACCCCCTTTGCGGTTGTCACTGTGCTGCGCATGACGTATCACGCATCGCTGAGGCGGACACCACTCCGGTGGACGCTGTCAGGCAACATGACTCGCTGGCGTATGGCCGTCGGACGAGTAAGCTTCGGTGATGCATCACACACCACCCACGAGCAGGGATCTCGGGAGCACACGCCGTACGTTTCCCCCTGGGCCTCTGGTATGTGGAGCAGTGCGCAGTCGTTGATGATGGGTCAATCGGGCGTCATGCTGGCGCCGATGGTGGACAGGCCGTCCGGTGTGGTGCTAGAGCTGTCAATACGCTGGGCAGCCGATTATGCGGTACAGCAGATGGGAAGGAGAAAGAGGGCGTAGGAGGACGCTTGTGTGTGTGTCGGTGGCGGTCCTGTGGAGCGCGAAATAGCGGCAGAAAGCGCTCGCGAAAATGGGGGTGGGGTTTTCACTTTTGCTGGGCGCATAGCGCAGTGGTAGCGCGTCCGCTTTGCAAGCGGAAGGCCCCGGGTTCAATCCCCGGTGTGTCCAACTCTTTGTTCGACTCACCTTCTCTTTGCAGCTGCTCCTCCTTGTGCTACTCCCAGAGCTTGTATACCCCCTTTGCGGTTGTCACTGTGCTGCGCATGACGTATCACGCATCGCTGAGGCGGACACCACTCCGGTGGACGCTGTCAGGCAACATGACTCGCTGGCGTATGGCCGTCGGACGAGTAAGCTTCGGTGATGCATCACACACCACCCACGAGCAGGGATCTCGGGAGCACACGCCGTACGTTTCCCCCTGGGCCTCTGGTATGTGGAGCAGTGCGCAGTCGTTGATGATGGGTCAATCGGGCGTCATGCTGGCGCCGATGGTGAACAGGCCGTCGGTGTGGTGCTAGAGCTGTCAATACGCTGGGCAGCCGATTATGCGGTACAACAGATGGGAAGGAGAAAGAGGGCGTAGGAGGACGCTTGTGTGTGTGTCGGTGGCGGTCCTGTGGAGCGCGAAATAGCGGCAGAAAGCGCTCGCGAAAATGGGGGTGGGGTTTTCACTTTTGCTGGGCGCATAGCGCAGTGGTAGCGCGTCCGCTTTGCAAGCGGAAGGCCCCGGGTTCAATCCCCGGTGTGTCCAACTCTTTGTTCGACTCACCTTCTCTTTGCAGCTGCTCCTCCTTGTGCTACTCCCAGAGCTTGTATACCCCCTTTGCGGTTGTCACTGTGCTGCGCATGACGTATCACGCATCGCTGAGGCGGACACCACTCCGGTGGACGCTGTCAGGCAACATGACTCGCTGGCGTATGGCCGTCGGACGAGTAAGCTTCGGTGATGCATCACACACCACCCACGAGCAGGGATCTCGGGAGCACACGCCGTACGTTTCCCCCTGGGCCTCTGGTATGTGGAGCAGTGCGCAGTCGTTGATGATGGGTCAATCGGGCGTCATGCTGGCGCCGATGGTGGACAGGCCGTCCGGTGTGGTGCTAGAGCTGTCAATACGCTGGGCAGCCGATTATGCGGTACAGCAGATGGGAAGGAGAAAGAGGGCGTAGGAGGACGCTTGTGTGTGTGTCGGTGGCGGTCCTGTGGAGCGCGAAATAGCGGCAGAAAGCGCTCGCGAAAATGGGGGTGGGGTTTTCACTTTTGCTGGGCGCATAGCGCAGTGGTAGCGCGTCCGCTTTGCAAGCGGAAGGCCCCGGGTTCAATCCCCGGTGTGTCCAACTCTTTGTTCGACTCACCTTCTCTTTGCAGCTGCTCCTCCTTGTGCTACTCCCAGAGCTTGTATACCCCCTTTGCGGTTGTCACTGTGCTGCGCATGACGTATCACGCATCGCTGAGGCGGACACCACTCCGGTGGACGCTGTCAGGCAACATGACTCGCTGGCGTATGGCCGTCGGACGAGTAAGCTTCGGTGATGCATCACACACCACCCACGAGCAGGGATCTCGGGAGCACACGCCGTACGTTTCCCCCTGGGCCTCTGGTATGTGGAGCAGTGCGCAGTCGTTGATGATGGGTCAATCGGGCGTCATGCTGGCGCCGATGGTGAACAGGCCGTCGGTGTGGTGCTAGAGCTGTCAATACGCTGGGCAGCCGATTATGCGGTACAACAGATGGGAAGGAGAAAGAGGGCGTAGGAGGACGCTTGTGTGTGTGTCGGTGGCGGTCCTGTGGAGCGCGAAATAGCGGCAGAAAGCGCTCGCGAAAATGGGGGTGGGGTTTTCACTTTTGCTGGGCGCATAGCGCAGTGGTAGCGCGTCCGCTTTGCAAGCGGAAGGCCCCGGGTTCAATCCCCGGTGTGTCCAACTCTTTGTTCGACTCACCTTCTCTTTGCAGCTGCTCCTCCTTGTGCTACTCCCAGAGCTTGTATACCCCCTTTGCGGTTGTCACTGTGCTGCGCATGACGTATCACGCATCGCTGAGGCGGACACCACTCCGGTGGACGCTGTCAGGCAACATGACTCGCTGGCGTATGGCCGTCGGACGAGTAAGCTTCGGTGATGCATCACACACCACCCACGAGCATGTTGAAGAAGGAGTGATGTCGCACGCTCGACTTCCGGGTGTTGCGTTTCTGATCTACATATGGTGCATATGGTACATGTCTGGTATGGGTTGCAGCATGTGGAAGATTCATGTGGATTGGACATGTGATTGCATATGTTGGTGAACTAGTGGTGCAGTGGATTGAGTTCCACTCACTCACTCATTGGATTGAGGGTTCAAGTCTCACAGCCACTAAACTTTTCTTTCATATGGGATGCCATTCGGGATGGGATAGTTTTCTTTTGTGGACACGAAGGTTAAGCAAGGTAGAACAGTGTTAACAAATTAAATCTTATCACTTTTGGTTTTACAATCTCGGCCACAAGCCATCAAAATAACTTCCAAGCGTTTCCAACTTCTTTTTGGTTATGAGCCCAAGCAGCGATTCCAAGTTCAAGGTCGAGCCGTTCGACGGTTCCAACTACACGCTGTGGAGTTACAAGATGAAGATGTATTTGATGTCCAAGGGATTGTGGGAGGCGGTCTCTGGTGAGGGCGAAACGACTGCGGTGAAAGAACAGCAAGCGCATGCGGCAATCGTCCTGAATCTGAGTGATTCACAACTGATGCACGTAGTGACGGCGTCCAGCGCTAGAGCGGCATGGACGAAATTGGAAGGTTTTCACCGCACGCAGGACATGGCGAATCGGTTGTGGCTCAAGGAGAAATTTTCATCATTCAAGTTTACGGCATCCTCCGTCAGTGGTCATGTGATGGAGTTGGAGAAGCTTGTAATGGAGATGAAGAGCGCGGGCTGCGGACCAAGTGAGGAGGATGTCTGCGCGACGATGCTGCGAAGTCTACCGGCGAGCTATGAGAGCCTTGTTCAAGCATTTCGCATGTCGGTGGTGACATTTAGCTTTGCAGATCTGGTTAGCAAGCTAATTGCTGAGGAGGTGCGTCAAAAGGATTCGACACGTATTGAAGAGGCGACTGCGCTGCTCGCAAGCAAAGGCAACGGAAAGCAGCAGCAAAAGAAGAAGCAGCGCGGAGGACACAAGAAAGGATCGTCTGGAGCATGTTTCAATTGTGGCAAGAAGGGTCACTACGCGAGAGATTGTCGTGCTAAGACAAGCTCAAATGAAGAGAGTCGAATGTTGCATTTAATGCAACCGAGGGGTTTGAAGCCGGCAGCTGGGTCATGGATAGCGGAGCGTCAGCACACATGTGCAAAACACGAGATGCGTTTGAGGAGTACACGGAGGTGCAAAGCTCGCGCAGTGTGTCCAGCGCCAAGAATAGCGCGAATCTGAAGGTGCTCGGCTATGGGACAGTGGTTCTTCGTGTGTGGACTGGAAAATCGTGGATAAACGCGCGCCTGGAGAAAACGCTTCATGTTCAAGACTTGAACAAGAACCTCTTTTCACTCACGGCTGCTACTGCGCGTGGGATGACAGTGGTCATCACAAGCGACCGTTGTGTGGTGAAACGTGGTGAAGAAACTGTGGCAACAGGAAGGAAGCGTGGGAAGCTTATGTACCTGAACACGGAGGCTGCAGATGAGTGTCATTCGGTTGGTAACGACATCGAGCTCTGGCACCGGCGACTTGGACATGCGTCATTCGGAACACTGAACACGATGGTTCAGGATGGAAGGTTGAGCAGCACAAAAGCTGAACCTGGGGTGGTGTGCGGCGTGTGTGCTACGGCGAAACAAGTGCGCAAAACTTTCAACTCCAGCAAGGACAAGTTGGAAGCCAGGGAGAGCAGACGTTCCGATGACATGGTGTGTTCGGATGTGCTTGGACCGATCACACCAGAATCGAAGTCCGGGTTCAAGTACATTGTGACATTCATTTTGATGAAAAGTCGCTATGTAACGGTTTATCCGCTACGCAAGAAGAGCGAGGTCCCCGATGCTTTTGTGAAGTTTTGCAAGCATATCAAGACTTCTGGGGCAGAGATCAAGGTATTGCGGAGTGACAATGGTGGCGAATACCGAAACGCAACAATGGAGTCACTGTGCGATGACAAGATGATCAAGCAAGAATTCACTGTGCCATACAATCCTCAGCAAAATGGCATGGCAGAGCGAATGAATCGTTCGTTGGTTGAGATGACACGGTGCATGCTGAAGGAAAGTGGTCTGGACAAGGCCTACTGGTGTGAGGCTATTATGACAGCGGCGGACATCCGTAATGTGCTGCCTACGACGTCCAACTCACACTCCAGTCCGTTTGAGGCTTTGTTCAAGCGGAAACCACAATTGGATCACATGCGGGTGTTTGGCAGTGAATGTTACGCCCACGTCACGAAGCAGAAGCGCAAAAAGCTGGATGACTCGGGTGTGAAGTGCTTCTTCCTCGGGTATGCGAAACAGCACAAGGCGTATCGACTTCTCAACGCAAACGATGGCTCTATTGTCATATCCAGGAGTGTGACGTTCGCTGAGCACCCTGTGATCAAGGAGTCGAAGGATGGCGACAAGGATGTAACTGACATCATCGACATCGACTGCGAGAGTGAGATCGAAGAATCCAGTGTTGAGGATATATTCCAAACACCGCCAACAGGACCGCGTCAAGAACCCACCCAAACGGAACATGCCAGACCAAGCCACTCAGTACCGACGAGAGGATCAAGTACTCCAGGGAGAGATGGTGAAGAAGAATGGATGGTGCGGCCGTCTCGTAAGAAGCGTGGAGTGGTGCGGTATGCAGATGAATACCCCGGCACGAGACGTGGTGAATTTCGATTGGATGACTTTGAGGGGAGTTCGAATCCCTCTATTGTCTGAACGCTGAAGTTGACGATGGGGAGCGCGCGGTGACATACGAAGAAGTCATGCGCAGCAAGTACAAGGAGGAATGGTTGCGAGCAATGGAAAGTGAGATGAAGTCGTTGGAAGATCATCACACGTGGACTTTGGTGGACATCCCTTCAGGCAAGAAAGCCATCGGGTGCAAGTGGGTGTTTCGCATTAAACGCGACCCAAACGGGGACATTGTGAAGTTCAAGGCACGACTGGTGGCAAAGGGGTTCACGCAGCGTCCGGGGATCGACTACACGGAAACGTTTGCACCTGTGGCTCGAAAAGAGTCGATCAACGCTGCGATTGCAATTGCAGCTGAAGAAGACCTTGAGGCCGAAAATGTTGATGTGGACACTGCGTTTCTCTATGGTGATGTGGAAGAAGAGATTTACATGGATCAGCCGGACGGGTTTGAAGACCAAGCAAATCCGACAAAGAAGTGTTTGCTTGGACAAGCACTCTACGGAACGAAGCAAGCAGCACGCCAGTGGAACAACAAATTGAACCAACATTTGGAGGGTCAAGGTTTCAAGCGATCAGTCGCGGACCCGTGTGTCTACATTCGGCAGCTGGACAATGAGTACAGCATTGTTGTTATCTACGTGGACGACCTCATGATTTTCAGCAGGACGAAGACTGGGATTGCGAAGATCAAGCAAGCTCTAAGGAGTGAGTTCAGCATTAAGGAGCTTGGTGAATTGAAGTACTGCCTCGATCGAGATCCATCGCAAGCGCGAAAACAAGGTTATTGTCATGAACCAAAGTGCGTACATTAAGCGACTCACGGAGAAGTTTGGTGTGGAGAACTGCAAGGACGTGCATACACCGGCGGACAGTAACTCCAAGCTTGTGAAGCCAGCAGAAGATGAAGTGTTCGCGCCCAAGTTTCCGTATCGTGAACTTGTGGGGGCTTTGATGTACTTGGCAACGTGCACGCGTCCGGATATTGCGCATTCAGTTGGCGAGGTGGCAAAGTTTTGTGAACGCTACAACAAAAGCCATTGGGCGGCTGCGAAGAGGATCCTAAAGTACTTGAAGACGACTCAAGACATGGGCATTGTGTTCAACGGTGGGATCAAGGGAGAGCTCGTTTGCTATGCGGACGCAAACTGGGCCGGTGATCTTGACACAAGACGTTCGACAACCGGTTACGTGTTCTTTTTGAACGGCAGTGCGATCTCGTGGAAATCGAAACGACAACCAACTGTGGCTACCTCAAGTACGGAGGCGGAGTACATGAGTCTTTATAATGCGACTCAAGAAGCTGTGTGGCTACGTCTATTGCTAAAAGACATGGGATACCCGAGCGAGAGTGCTACTACTATCTACCAAGACAATCAAGGTTGCATCGCGCTTGCCAAGAACCCCGTGTATCATACACGCACGAAACACATTGACATCAAGTTTCACTTTCTGCGTGAGAAGGTTGAGCAGGGGTAATCCAACTTGAGTACAAGCCGACGGACGAGATGATTGCCGATGGGTTAACGAAGGCTCTGGCTCGAGACAAGCACCGCCGATTCATTGTTGGTCTCAGCATGAGTGCGTAAGATGACGAAGAGAGCGCACATCAAGGGAGAGTGTTGAAGAAGGAGTGATGTCGCACGCTCGACTTCCGGGTGTTGCGTTTCTGATCTACATATGGTGCATATGGTACATGTCTGGTATGGGTTGCAGCATGTGGAAGATTCATGTGGATTGGACATGTGATTGCATATGTTGGTGAACTAGTGGTGCAGTGGATTGAGTTCCACTCACTCACTCATTGGATTGAGGGTTCAAGTCTCACAGCCACTAAACTTTTCTTTCATATGGGATGCCATTCGGGATGGGATAGTTTTCTTTTGTGGACACGAAGGTTAAGCAAGGTAGAACAGTGTTAACAAATTAAATCTTATCACTTTTGGTTTTACAATCTCGGCCACAAGCCATCAAAATAACTTCAAGCGTTTCCAACTTCTTTTGAGCAGGGATCTCGGGAGCACACGCCGTACGTTTCCCCCTGGGCCTCTGGTATGTGGAGCAGTGCGCAGTCGTTGATGATGGGTCAATCGGGCGTCATGCTGGCGCCGATGGTGGACAGGCCGTCCGGTGTGGTGCTAGAGCTGTCAATACGCTGGGCAGCCGATTATGCGGTACAACAGATGGGAAGGAGAAAGAGGGCGTAGGAGGACGCTTGTGTGTGTGTCGGTGGCGGTCCTGTGGAGCGCGAAATAGCGGCAGAAAGCGCTCGCGAAAATGGGGTGGGTTTTCACTTTTGCTGGGCGCATAGCGCAGTGGTAGCGCGTCCGCTTTGCAAGCGGAAGGCCCCGGGTTCAATCCCCGGTGTGTCCAACTCTTTGTTCGACTCACCTTCTCTTTGCAGCTGCTCCTCCTTGTGCTACTCCCAGAGCTTGTATACCCCCTTTGCGGTTGTCACTGTGCTGCGCATGACGTATCACGCATCGCTGAGGCGGACACCACTCCGGTGGACGCTGTCAGGCAACATGACTCGCTGGCGTATGGCCGTCGGACGAGTAAGCTTCGGTGATGCATCACACACCACCCACGAGCAGGGATCTCGGGAGCACACGCCGTACGTTTCCCCCTGGGCCTCTGGTATGTGGAGCAGTGCGCAGTCGTTGATGATGGGTCAATCGGGCGTCATGCTGGCGCCGATGGTGGACAGGCCGTCGGTGTGGTGCTAGAGCTGTCAATACGCTGGGCAGCCGATTATGCGGTACAGCAGATGGGAAGGAGAAAGAGGGCGTAGGAGGACGCTTGTGTGTGTGTCGGTGGCGGTCCTGTGGAGCGCGAAATAGCGGCAGAAAGCGCTCGCGAAAATGGGGGTGGGGTTTTCACTTTTGCTGGGCGCATAGCGCAGTGGTAGCGCGTCCGCTTTGCAAGCGGAAGGCCCCGGGTTCAATCCCCGGTGTGTCCAACTCTTTGTTCGACTCACCTTCTCTTGCAGCTGCTCCTCCTTGTGCTACTCCCAGAGCTTGTATACCCCCTTTGCGGTTGTCACTGTGCTGCGCATGACGTATCACGCATCGCTGAGGCGGACACCACTCCGGTGGACGCTGTCAGGCAACATGACTCGCTGGCGTATGGCCGTCGGACGAGTAAGCTTCGGTGATGCATCACACACCACCCACGAGCAGGGATCTCGGGAGCACACGCCGTACGTTTCCCCCTGGGCCTCTGGTATGTGGAGCAGTGCGCAGTCGTTGATGATGGGTCAATCGGGCGTCATGCTGGCGCCGATGGTGGACAGGCCGTCGGTGTGGTGCTAGAGCTGTCAATACGCTGGGCAGCCGATTATGCGGTACAGCAGATGGGAAGGAGAAAGAGGGCGTAGGAGGACGCTTGTGTGTGTGTCGGTGGCGGTCCTGTGGAGCGCGAAATAGCGGCAGAAAGCGCTCGCGAAAATGGGGGTGGGGTTTTCACTTTTGCTGGGCGCATAGCGCAGTGGTAGCGCGTCCGCTTTGCAAGCGGAAGGCCCCGGGTTCAATCCCCGGTGTGTCCAACTCTTGTTCGACTCACCTTCTCTTTGCAGCTGCTCCTCCTTGTGCTACTCCCAGAGCTTGTATACCCCCTTTGCGGTTGTCACTGTGCTGCGCATGACGTATCACGCATCGCTGAGGCGGACACCACTCCGGTGGACGCTGTCAGGCAACATGACTCGCTGGCGTATGGCCGTCGGACGAGTAAGCTTCGGTGATGCATCACACACCACCCACGAGCAGGGACCTCGGGAGCACACGCCGCACGTTTCCCCCTGGGCCTCTGGTATGTGGAGCAGTGCGCAGTCGTTGATGATGGGTCAATCGGGCGTCATGCTGGCGCCGATGGTGAACAGGCCGTCCGGTGTGGTGCTAGAGCTGTCAATACGCTGGGCAGCCGATTATGCGGTACAACAGATGGGAAGGAGAAAGAGGGCGTAGGAGGACGCTTGTGTGTGTGTCGGTGGCGGTCCTGTGGAGCGCGAAATAGCGGCAGAAAGCGCTCGCGAAAATGGGGGTGGGGTTTTCACTTTTGCTGGGCGCATAGCGCAGTGGTAGCGCGTCCGCTTTGCAAGCGGAAGGCCCCGGGTTCAATCCCCGGTGTGTCCAACTCTTTGTTCGACTCACCTTCTCTTTGCAGCTGCTCCTCCTTGTGCTACTCCCAGAGCTTGTATACCCCCTTTGCGGTTGTCACTGTGCTGCGCATGACGTATCACGCATCGCTGAGGCGGACACCACTCCGGTGGACGCTGTCAGGCAACATGACTCGCTGGCGTATGGCCGTCGGACGAGTAAGCTTCGGTGATGCATCACACACCACCCACGAGCAGGGATCTCGGGAGCACACGCCGTACGTTTCCCCCTGGGCCTCTGGTATGTGGAGCAGTGCGCAGTCGTTGATGATGGGTCAATCGGGCGTCATGCTGGCGCCGATGGTGGACAGGCCGTCCGGTGTGGTGCTAGAGCTGTCAATACGCTGGGCAGCCGATTATGCGGTACAGCAGATGGGAAGGAGAAAGAGGGCGTAGGAGGACGCTTGTGTGTGTGTCGGTGGCGGTCCTGTGGAGCGCGAAATAGCGGCAGAAAGCGCTCGCGAAAATGGGGGTGGGGTTTTCACTTTTGCTGGGCGCATAGCGCAGTGGTAGCGCGTCCGCTTTGCAAGCGGAAGGCCCCGGGTTCAATCCCCGGTGTGTCCAACTCTTTGTTCGACTCACCTTCTCTTTGCAGCTGCTCCTCCTTGTGCTACTCCCAGAGCTTGTATACCCCCTTTGCGGTTGTCACTGTGCTGCGCATGACGTATCACGCATCGCTGAGGCGGACACCACTCCGGTGGACGCTGTCAGGCAACATGACTCGCTGGCGTATGGCCGTCGGACGAGTAAGCTTCGGTGATGCATCACACACCACCCACGAGCAGGGATCTCGGGAGCACACGCCGTACGTTTCCCCCTGGGCCTCTGGTATGTGGAGCAGTGCGCAGTCGTTGATGATGGGTCAATCGGGCGTCATGCTGGCGCCGATGGTGGACAGGCCGTCGGTGTGGTGCTAGAGCTGTCAATACGCTGGGCAGCCGATTATGCGGTACAGCAGATGGGAAGGAGAAAGAGGGCGTAGGAGGACGCTTGTGTGTGTGTCGGTGGCGGTCCTGTGGAGCGCGAAATAGCGGCAGAAAGCGCTCGCGAAAATGGGGGTGGGGTTTTCACTTTTGCTGGGCGCATAGCGCAGTGGTAGCGCGTCCGCTTTGCAAGCGGAAGGCCCCGGGTTCAATCCCCGGTGTGTCCAACTCTTTGTTCGACTCACCTTCTCTTTGCAGCTGCTCCTCCTTGTGCTACTCCCAGAGCTTGTATACCCCCTTTGCGGTTGTCACTGTGCTGCGCATGACGTATCACGCATCGCTGGGGCGGACACCACTCCGGTGGACGCTGTCAGGCAACATGACTCGCTGGCGTATGGCCGTCGGACGAGTAAGCTTCGGTGATGCATCACACACCACCCACGAGCAGGGATCTCGGGAGCACACGCCGTACGTTTCCCCCTGGGCCTCTGGTATGTGGAGCAGTGCGCAGTCGTTGATGATGGGTCAATCGGGCGTCATGCTGGCGCCGATGGTGGACAGGCCGTCCGGTGTGGTGCTAGAGCTGTCAATACGCTGGGCAGCCGATTATGCGGTACAGCAGATGGGAAGGAGAAAGAGGGCGTAGGAGGACGCTTGTGTGTGTGTCGGTGGCGGTCCTGTGGAGCGCGAAATAGCGGCAGAAAGCGCTCGCGAAAATGGGGGTGGGGTTTTCACTTTTGCTGGGCGCATAGCGCAGTGGTAGCGCGTCCGCTTTGCAAGCGGAAGGCCCCGGGTTCAATCCCCGGTGTGTCCAACTCTTTGTTCGACTCACCTTCTCTTTGCAGCTGCTCCTCCTTGTGCTACTCCCAGAGCTTGTATACCCCCTTTGCGGTTGTCACTGTGCTGCGCATGACGTATCACGCATCGCTGAGGCGGACACCACTCCGGTGGACGCTGTCAGGCAACATGACTCGCTGGCGTATGGCCGTCGGACGAGTAAGCTTCGGTGATGCATCACACACCACCCACGAGCAGGGATCTCGGGAGCACACGTCGTACGTTTCCCCCTGGGCCTCTGGTATGTGGAGCAGTGCGCAGTCGTTGATGATGGGTCAATCGGGCGTCATGCTGGCGCCGATGGTGGACATGTTGAAGAAGGAGTGATGTCGCACGCTCGACTTCCGGGTGTTGCGTTTCTGATCTACATATGGTGCATATGGTACATGTCTGGTATGGGTTGCAGCATGTGGAAGATTCATGTGGATTGGACATGTGATTGCATATGTTGGTGAACTAGTGGTGCAGTGGATTGAGTTCCACTCACTCACTCATTGGATTGAGGGTTCAAGTCTCACAGCCACTAAACTTTTCTTTCATATGGGATGCCATTCGGGATGGGATAGTTTTCTTTTGTGGACACGAAGGTTAAGCAAGGTAGAACAGTGTTAACAAATTAAATCTTATCACTTTTGGTTTTACAATCTCGGCCACAAGCCATCAAAATAACTTCCAAGCGTTTCCAACTTCTTTTTTTGGTTATGAGCCCAAGCAGCGATTCCAAGTTCAAGGTCGAGCCGTTCGACGGTTCCAACTACACGCTGTGGAGTTACAAGATGAAGATGTATTTGATGTCCAAGGGATTGTGGAGGCGGTCTCTGGTGAGGGCGAAACGACTGCGGTGAAAGAACAGCAAGCGCATGCGGCAATCGTCCTGAATCTGAGTGATTCACAACTGATGCACGTAGTGACGGCGTCCAGCGCTAGAGCGGCATGGACGAAATTGGAAGGTTTTCACCGCACGCAGGACATGGCGAATCGGTTGTGGCTCAAGGAGAAATTTTCATCATTCAAGTTTACGGCATCCTCCGTCAGTGGTCATGTGATGGAGTTGGAGAAGCTTGTAATGGAGATGAAGAGCGCGGGCTGCGGACCAAGTGAGGAGGATGTCTGCGCGACGATGCTGCGAAGTCTACCGGCGAGCTATGAGAGCCTTGTTCAAGCATTTCGCATGTCGGTGGTGACATTTAGCTTTGCAGATCTGGTTAGCAAGCTAATTGCTGAGGAGGTGCGTCAAAAGGATTCGACACGTATTGAAGAGGCGACTGCGCTGCTCGCAAGCAAAGGCAACGGAAAGCAGCAGCAAAAGAAGAAGCAGCGCGGAGGACACAAGAAAGGATCGTCTGGAGCATGTTTCAATTGTGGCAAGAAGGGTCACTACGCGAGAGATTGTCGTGCTAAGACAAGCTCAAATGAAGAGGAGTCGAATGTTGCATTTAATGCAACCGAGGGGTTTGAAGCCGGCAGCTGGGTCATGGATAGCGGAGCGTCAGCACACATGTGCAAAACACGAGATGCGTTTGAGGAGTACACGGAGGTGCAAAGCTCGCGCAGTGTGTCCAGCGCCAAGAATAGCGCGAATCTGAAGGTGCTCGGCTATGGGACAGTGGTTCTTCGTGTGTGGACTGGAAAATCGTGGATAAACGCGCGCCTGGAGAAAACGCTTCATGTTCAAGACTTGAACAAGAACCTCTTTTCACTCACGGCTGCTACTGCGCGTGGGATGACAGTGGTCATCACAAGCGACCGTTGTGTGGTGAAACGTGGTGAAGAAACTGTGGCAACGGGAAGGAAGCGTGGGAAGCTTATGTACCTGAACACGGAGGCTGCAGATGAGTGTCATTCGGTTGGTAACGACATCGAGCTCTGGCACCGGCGACTTGGACATGCGTCATTCGGAACACTGAACACGATGGTTCAGGATGGAAGGTTGAGCAGCACAAAAGCTGAACCTGGGGTGGTGTGCGGCGTGTGTGCTACGGCGAAACAAGTGCGCAAAACTTTCAACTCCAGCAAGGACAAGTTGGAAGCCAGGGAGAGCAGACGTTCCGATGACATGGTGTGTTCGGATGTGCTTGGACCGATCACACCAGAATCGAAGTCCGGGTTCAAGTACATTGTGACATTCATTTTGATGAAAAGTCGCTATGTAACGGTTTATCCGCTACGCAAGAAGAGCGAGGTCCCCGATGCTTTTGTGAAGTTTTGCAAGCATATCAAGACTTCTGGGGCAGAGATCAAGGTATTGCGGAGTGACAATGGTGGCGAATACCGAAACGCAACAATGGAGTCACTGTGCGATGACAAGATGATCAAGCAAGAATTCACTGTGCCATACAATCCTCAGCAAAATGGCATGGCAGAGCGAATGAATCGTTCGTTGGTTGAGATGACACGGTGCATGCTGAAGGAAAGTGGTCTGGACAAGGCCTACTGGTGTGAGGCTATTATGACAGCGGCGGACATCCGTAATGTGCTGCCTACGACGTCCAACTCACACTCCAGTCCGTTTGAGGCTTTGTTCAAGCGGAAACCACAATTGGATCACATGCGGGTGTTTGGCAGTGAATGTTACGCCCACGTCACGAAGCAGAAGCGCAAAAAGCTGGATGACTCGGGTGTGAAGTGCTTCTTCCTCGGGTATGCGAAACAGCACAAGGCGTATCGACTTCTCAACGCAAACGATGGCTCTATTGTCATATCCAGGAGTGTGACGTTCGCTGAGCACCCTGTGATCAAGGAGTCGAAGGATGGCGACAAGGATGTAACTGACATCATCGACATCGACTGCGAGAGTGAGATCGAAGAATCCAGTGTTGAGGATATATTCCAAACACCGCCAACAGGACCGCGTCAAGAACCCACCCAAACGGAACATGCCAGACCAAGCCACTCAGTACCGACGAGAGGATCAAGTACTCCAGGGAGAGATGGTGAAGAAGAATGGATGGTGCGGCCGTCTCGTAAGAAGCGTGGAGTGGTGCGGTATGCAGATGAATACCCCGGCACGAGACGTGGTGAATTTCGATTGGATGACTTTGAGGGGAGTTCGAATCCCTCTATTGTCTGAACGCTGAAGTTGACGATGGGGAGCGCGCGGTGACATACGAAGAAGTCATGCGCAGCAAGTACAAGGAGGAATGGTTGCGAGCAATGGAAAGTGAGATGAAGTCGTTGGAAGATCATCACACGTGGACTTTGGTGGACATCCTTCAGGCAAGAAAGCCATCGGGTGCAAGTGGGTGTTTCGCATTAAACGCGACCCAAACGGGGACATTGTGAAGTTCAAGGCACGACTGGTGGCAAAGGGGTTCACGCAGCGTCCGGGGATCGACTACACGGAAACGTTTGCACCTGTGGCTCGAAAAGAGTCGATCAACGCTGCGATTGCAATTGCAGCTGAAGAAGACCTTGAGGCCGAAAATGTTGATGTGGACACTGCGTTTCTCTATGGTGATGTGGAAGAAGAGATTTACATGGATCAGCCGGACGGGTTTGAAGACCAAGCAAATCCGACAAAGAAGTGTTTGCTTGGACAAGCACTCTACGGAACGAAGCAAGCAGCACGCCAGTGGAACAACAAATTGAACCAACATTTGGAGGGTCAAGGTTTCAAGCGATCAGTCGCGGACCCGTGTGTCTACATTCGGCAGCTGGACAATGAGTACAGCATTGTTGTTATCTACGTGGACGACCTCATGATTTTCAGCAGGACGAAGACTGGGATTGCGAAGATCAAGCAAGCTCTAAGGAGTGAGTTCAGCATTAAGGAGCTTGGTGAATTGAAGTACTGCCTCGGGATCGAGATCCATCGCAAGCGCGAAAACAAGGTTATTGTCATGAACCAAAGTGCGTACATTAAGCGACTCACGGAGAAGTTTGGTGTGGAGAACTGCAAGGACGTGCATACACCGGCGGACAGTAACTCCAAGCTTGTGAAGCCAGCAGAAGATGAAGTGTTCGCGCCCAAGTTTCCGTATCGTGAACTTGTGGGGGCTTTGATGTACTTGGCAACGTGCACGCGTCCGGATATTGCGCATTCAGTTGGCGAGGTGGCAAAGTTTTGTGAACGCTACAACAAAAGCCATTGGGCGGCTGCGAAGAGGATCCTAAAGTACTTGAAGACGACTCAAGACATGGGCATTGTGTTCAACGGTGGGATCAAGGGAGAGCTCGTTTGCTATGCGGACGCAAACTGGGCCGGTGATCTTGACACAAGACGTTCGACAACCGGTTACGTGTTCTTTTTGAACGGCAGTGCGATCTCGTGGAAATCGAAACGACAACCAACTGTGGCTACCTCAAGTACGGAGGCGGAGTACATGAGTCTTTATAATGCGACTCAAGAAGCTGTGTGGCTACGTCTATTGCTAAAAGACATGGGATACCCGAGCGAGAGTGCTACTACTATCTACCAAGACAATCAAGGTTGCATCGCGCTTGCCAAGAACCCCGTGTATCATACACGCACGAAACACATTGACATCAAGTTTCACTTTCTGCGTGAGAAGGTTGAGCAGGGGTAATCCAACTTGAGTACAAGCCGACGGACGAGATGATTGCCGATGGGTTAACGAAGGCTCTGGCTCGAGACAAGCACCGCCGATTCATTGTTGGTCTCAGCATGAGTGCGTAAGATGACGAAGAGAGCGCACATCAAGGGAGAGTGTTGAAGAAGGAGTGATGTCGCACGCTCGACTTCCGGGTGTTGCGTTTCTGATCTACATATGGTGCATATGGTACATGTCTGGTATGGGTTGCAGCATGTGGAAGATTCATGTGGATTGGACATGTGATTGCATATGTTGGTGAACTAGTGGTGCAGTGGATTGAGTTCCACTCACTCACTCATTGGATTGAGGGTTCAAGTCTCACAGCCACTAAACTTTTCTTTCATATGGGATGCCATTCGGGATGGGATAGTTTTCTTTTGTGGACACGAAGGTTAAGCAAGGTAGAACAGTGTTAACAAATTAAATCTTATCACTTTTGGTTTTACAATCTCGGCCACAAGCCATCAAAATAACTTCAAGCGTTTCCAACTTCGTTTTGGACAGGCCGTCCGGTGTGGTGCTAGAGCTGTCAATACGCTGGGCAGCCGATTATGCGGTACAGCAGATGGGAAGGAGAAAGAGGGCGTAGGAGGACGCTTGTGTGTGTGTCGGTGGCGGTCCTGTGGAGCGCGAAATAGCGGCAGAAAGCGCTCGCGAAAATGGGGGTGGGGTTTTCACTTTTGCTGGGCGCATAGCGCAGTGGTAGCGCGTCCGCTTTGCAAGCGGAAGGCCCCGGGTTCAATCCCCGGTGTGTCCAACTCTTTGTTCGACTCACCTTCTCTTTGCAGCTGCTCCTCCTTGTGCTACTCCCAGAGCTTGTATACCCCCTTTGCGGTTGTCACTGTGCTGCGCATGACGTATCACGCATCGCTGAGGCGGACACCACTCCGGTGGACGCTGTCAGGCAACATGACTCGCTGGCGTATGGCCGTCGGACGAGTAAGCTTCGGTGATGCATCACACACCACCCACGAGCAGGGATCTCGGGAGCACACGCCGTACGTTTCCCCCTGGGCCTCTGGTATGTGGAGCAGTGCGCAGTCGTTGATGATGGGTCAATCGGGCGTCATGCTGGCGCCGATGGTGGACAGGCCGTCGGTGTGGTGCTAGAGCTGTCAATACGCTGGGCAGCCGATTATGCGGTACAGCAGATGGGAAGGAGAAAGAGGGCGTAGGAGGACGCTTGTGTGTGTGTCGGTGGCGGTCCTGTGGAGCGCGAAATAGCGGCAGAAAGCGCTCGCGAAAATGGGGGTGGGGTTTTCACTTTTGCTGGGCGCATAGCGCAGTGGTAGCGCGTCCGCTTTGCAAGCGGAAGGCCCCGGGTTCAATCCCCGGTGTGTCCAACTCTTTGTTCGACTCACCTTCTCTTTGCAGCTGCTCCTCCTTGTGCTACTCCCAGAGCTTGTATACCCCCTTTGCGGTTGTCACTGTGCTGCGCATGACGTATCACGCATCGCTGAGGCGGACACCACTCCGGTGGACGCTGTCAGGCAACATGACTCGCTGGCGTATGGCCGTCGGACGAGTAAGCTTCGGTGATGCATCACACACCACCCACGAGCAGGGATCTCGGGAGCACACGCCGTACGTTTCCCTGGGCCTCTGGTATGTGGAGCAGTGCGCAGTCGTTGATGATGGGTCAATCGGGCGTCATGCTGGCGCCGATGGTGGACAGGCCGTCCGGTGTGGTGCTAGAGCTGTCAATACGCTGGGCAGCCGATTATGCGGTACAGCAGATGGGAAGGAGAAAGAGGGCGTAGGAGGACGCTTGTGTGTGTGTCGGTGGCGGTCCTGTGGAGCGCGAAATAGCGGCAGAAAGCGCTCGCGAAAATGGGGGTGGGGTTTTCACTTTTGCTGGGCGCATAGCGCAGTGGTAGCGCGTCCGCTTTGCAAGCGGAAGGCCCCGGTTCAATCCCCGGTGTGTCCAACTCTTTGTTCGACTCACCTTCTCTTTGCAGCTGCTCCTCCTTGTGCTACTCCCAGAGCTTGTATACCCCCTTTGCGGTTGTCACTGTGCTGCGCATGACGTATCACGCATCGCTGAGGCGGACACCACTCCGGTGGACGCTGTCAGGCAACATGACTCGCTGGCGTATGGCCGTCGGACGAGTAAGCTTCGGTGATGCATCACACACCACCCACGAGCAGGGATCTCGGGAGCACACGCCGTACGTTTCCCTGGGCCTCTGGTATGTGGAGCAGTGCGCAGTCGTTGATGATGGGTCAATCGGGCGTCATGCTGGCGCCGATGGTGGACAGGCCGTCCGGTGTGGTGCTAGAGCTGTCAATACGCTGGGCAGCCGATTATGCGGTACAGCAGATGGGAAGGAGAAAGAGGGCGTAGGAGGACGCTTGTGTGTGTGTCGGTGGCGGTCCTGTGGAGCGCGAAATAGCGGCAGAAAGCGCTCGCGAAAATGGGGGTGGGGTTTTCACTTTTGCTGGGCGCATAGCGCAGTGGTAGCGCGTCCGCTTTGCAAGCGGAAGGCCCCGGGTTCAATCCCCGGTGTGTCCAACTCTTTGTTCGACTCACCTTCTCTTTGCAGCTGCTCCTCCTTGTGCTACTCCCAGAGCTTGTATACCCCCTTTGCGGTTGTCACTGTGCTGCGCATGACGTATCACGCATCGCTGAGGCGGACACCACTCCGGTGGACGCTGTCAGGCAACATGACTCGCTGGCGTATGGCCGTCGGACGAGTAAGCTTCGGTGATGCATCACACACCACCCACGAGCAGGGATCTCGGGAGCACACGCCGTACGTTTCCCTGGGCCTCTGGTATGTGGAGCAGTGCGCAGTCGTTGATGATGGGTCAATCGGGCGTCATGCTGGCGCCGATGGTGGACAGGCCGTCCGGTGTGGTGCTAGAGCTGTCAATACGCTGGGCAGCCGATTATGCGGTACAGCAGATGGGAAGGAGAAAGAGGGCGTAGGAGGACGCTTGTGTGTGTGTCGGTGGCGGTCCTGTGGAGCGCGAAATAGCGGCAGAAAGCGCTCGCGAAAATGGGGGTGGGGTTTTCACTTTTGCTGGGCGCATAGCGCAGTGGTAGCGCGTCCGCTTTGCAAGCGGAAGGCCCCGGGTTCAATCCCCGGTGTGTCCAACTCTTTGTTCGACTCACCTTCTCTTTGCAGCTGCTCCTCCTTGTGCTACTCCCAGAGCTTGTATACCCCCTTTGCGGTTGTCACTGTGCTGCGCATGACGTATCACGCATCGCTGAGGCGGACACCACTCCGGTGGACGCTGTCAGGCAACATGACTCGCTGGCGTATGGCCGTCGGACGAGTAAGCTTCGGTGATGCATCACACACCACCCACGAGCAGGGATCTCGGGAGCACACGCCGTACGTTTCCCTGGGCCTCTGGTATGTGGAGCAGTGCGCAGTCGTTGATGATGGGTCAATCGGGCGTCATGCTGGCGCCGATGGTGGACAGGCCGTCCGGTGTGGTGCTAGAGCTGTCAATACGCTGGGCAGCCGATTATGCGGTACAACAGATGGGAAGGAGAAAGAGGGCGTAGGAGGACGCTTGTGTGTGTGTCGGTGGCGGTCCTGTGGAGCGCGAAATAGCGGCAGAAAGCGCTCGCGAAAATGGGGGTGGGGTTTTCACTTTTGCTGGGCGCATAGCGCAGTGGTAGCGCGTCCGCTTTGCAAGCGGAAGGCCCCGGGTTCAATCCCCGGTGTGTCCAACTCTTTGTTCGACTCACCTTCTCTTTGCAGCTGCTCCTCCTTGTGCTACTCCCAGAGCTTGTATACCCCCTTTGCGGTTGTCACTGTGCTGCGCATGACGTATCACGCATCGCTGAGGCGGACACCACTCCGGTGGACGCTGTCAGGCAACATGACTCGCTGGCGTATGGCCGTCGGACGAGTAAGCTTCGGTGATGCATCACACACCACCCACGAGCAGGGATCTCGGGAGCACACGCCGTACGTTTCCCTGGGCCTCTGGTATGTGGAGCAGTGCGCAGTCGTTGATGATGGGTCAATCGGGCGTCATGCTGGCGCCGATGGTGAACAGGCCGTCCGGTGTGGTGCTAGAGCTGTCAATACGCTGGGCAGCCGATTATGCGGTACAACAGATGGGAAGGAGAAAGAGGGCGTAGGAGGACGCTTGTGTGTGTGTCGGTGGCGGTCCTGTGGAGCGCGAAATAGCGGCAGAAAGCGCTCGCGAAAATGGGGGTGGGGTTTTCACTTTTGCTGGGCGCATAGCGCAGTGGTAGCGCGTCCGCTTTGCAAGCGGAAGGCCCCGGGTTCAATCCCCGGTGTGTCCAACTCTTTGTTCGACTCACCTTCTCTTTGCAGCTGCTCCTCCTTGTGCTACTCCCAGAGCTTGTATACCCCCTTTGCGGTTGTCACTGTGCTGCGCATGACGTATCACGCATCGCTGAGGCGGACACCACTCCGGTGGACGCTGTCAGGCAACATGACTCGCTGGCGTATGGCCGTCGGACGAGTAAGCTTCGGTGATGCATCACACACCACCCACGAGCAGGGATCTCGGGAGCACACGCCGTACGTTTCCCCCTGGGCCTCTGGTATGTGGAGCAGTGCGCAGTCGTTGATGATGGGTCAATCGGGCGTCATGCTGGCGCCGATGGTGGACAGGCCGTCGGTGTGGTGCTAGAGCTGTCAATACGCTGGGCAGCCGATTATGCGGTACAACAGATGGGAAGGAGAAAGAGGGCGTAGGAGGACGCTTGTGTGTGTGTCGGTGGCGGTCCTGTGGAGCGCGAAATAGCGGCAGAAAGCGCTCGCGAAAATGGGGGTGGGGTTTTCACTTTTGCTGGGCGCATAGCGCAGTGGTAGCGCGTCCGCTTTGCAAGCGGAAGGCCCCGGGTTCAATCCCCGGTGTGTCCAACTCTTTGTTCGACTCACCTTCTCTTTGCAGCTGCTCCTCCTTGTGCTACTCCCAGAGCTTGTATACCCCCTTTGCGGTTGTCACTGTGCTGCGCATGACGTATCACGCATCGCTGAGGCGGACACCACTCCGGTGGACGCTGTCAGGCAACATGACTCGCTGGCGTATGGCCGTCGGACGAGTAAGCTTCGGTGATGCATCACACACCACCCACGAGCAGGGATCTCGGGAGCACACGCCGTACGTTTCCCCCTGGGCCTCTGGTATGTGGAGCAGTGCGCAGTCGTTGATGATGGGTCAATCGGGCGTCATGCTGGCGCCGATGGTGAACAGGCCGTCGGTGTGGTGCTAGAGCTGTCAATACGCTGGGCAGCCGATTATGCGGTACAACAGATGGGAAGGAGAAAGAGGGCGTAGGAGGACGCTTGTGTGTGTGTCGGTGGCGGTCCTGTGGAGCGCGAAATAGCGGCAGAAAGCGCTCGCGAAAATGGGGGTGGGGTTTTCACTTTTGCTGGGCGCATAGCGCAGTGGTAGCGCGTCCGCTTTGCAAGCGGAAGGCCCCGGGTTCAATCCCCGGTGTGTCCAACTCTTTGTTCGACTCACCTTCTCTTTGCAGCTGCTCCTCCTTGTGCTACTCCCAGAGCTTGTATACCCCCTTTGCGGTTGTCACTGTGCTGCGCATGACGTATCACGCATCGCTGAGGCGGACACCACTCCGGTGGACGCTGTCAGGCAACATGACTCGCTGGCGTATGGCCGTCGGACGAGTAAGCTTCGGTGATGCATCACACACCACCCACGAGCAGGGATCTCGGGAGCACACGCCGTACGTTTCCCCCTGGGCCTCTGGTATGTGGAGCAGTGCGCAGTCGTTGATGATGGGTCAATCGGGCGTCATGCTGGCGCCGATGGTGGACAGGCCGTCCGGTGTGGTGCTAGAGCTGTCAATACGCTGGGCAGCCGATTATGCGGTACAACAGATGGGAAGGAGAAAGAGGGCGTAGGAGGACGCTTGTGTGTGTGTCGGTGGCGGTCCTGTGGAGCGCGAAATAGCGGCAGAAAGCGCTCGCGAAAATGGGGGTGGGGTTTTCACTTTTGCTGGGCGCATAGCGCAGTGGTAGCGCGTCCGCTTTGCAAGCGGAAGGCCCCGGGTTCAATCCCCGGTGTGTCCAACTCTTTGTTCGACTCACCTTCTCTTTGCAGCTGCTCCTCCTTGTGCTACTCCCAGAGCTTGTATACCCCCTTTGCGGTTGTCACTGTGCTGCGCATGACGTATCACGCATCGCTGAGGCGGACACCACTCCGGTGGACGCTGTCAGGCAACATGACTCGCTGGCGTATGGCCGTCGGACGAGTAAGCTTCGGTGATGCATCACACACCACCCACGAGCAGGGATCTCGGGAGCACACGCCGTACGTTTCCCCCTGGGCCTCTGGTATGTGGAGCAGTGCGCAGTCGTTGATGATGGGTCAATCGGGCGTCATGCTGGCGCCGATGGTGGACAGGCCGTCCGGTGTGGTGCTAGAGCTGTCAATACGCTGGGCAGCCGATTATGCGGTACAGCAGATGGGAAGGAGAAAGAGGGCGTAGGAGGACGCTTGTGTGTGTGTCGGTGGCGGTCCTGTGGAGCGCGAAATAGCGGCAGAAAGCGCTCGCGAAAATGGGGGTGGGGTTTTCACTTTTGCTGGGCGCATAGCGCAGTGGTAGCGCGTCCGCTTTGCAAGCGGAAGGCCCCGGGTTCAATCCCCGGTGTGTCCAACTCTTTGTTCGACTCACCTTCTCTTTGCAGCTGCTCCTCCTTGTGCTACTCCCAGAGCTTGTATACCCCCTTTGCGGTTGTCACTGTGCTGCGCATGACGTATCACGCATCGCTGAGGCGGACACCACTCCGGTGGACGCTGTCAGGCAACATGACTCGCTGGCGTATGGCCGTCGGACGAGTAAGCTTCGGTGATGCATCACACACCACCCACGAGCAGGGATCTCGGGAGCACACGCCGTACGTTTCCCCCTGGGCCTCTGGTATGTGGAGCAGTGCGCAGTCGTTGATGATGGGTCAATCGGGCGTCATGCTGGCGCCGATGGTGAACAGGCCGTCGGTGTGGTGCTAGAGCTGTCAATACGCTGGGCAGCCGATTATGCGGTACAACAGATGGGAAGGAGAAAGAGGGCGTAGGAGGACGCTTGTGTGTGTGTCGGTGGCGGTCCTGTGGAGCGCGAAATAGCGGCAGAAAGCGCTCGCGAAAATGGGGGTGGGGTTTTCACTTTTGCTGGGCGCATAGCGCAGTGGTAGCGCGTCCGCTTTGCAAGCGGAAGGCCCCGGGTTCAATCCCCGGTGTGTCCAACTCTTTGTTCGACTCACCTTCTCTTTGCAGCTGCTCCTCCTTGTGCTACTCCCAGAGCTTGTATACCCCCTTTGCGGTTGTCACTGTGCTGCGCATGACGTATCACGCATCGCTGAGGCGGACACCACTCCGGTGGACGCTGTCAGGCAACATGACTCGCTGGCGTATGGCCGTCGGACGAGTAAGCTTCGGTGATGCATCACACACCACCCACGAGCAGGGATCTCGGGAGCACACGCCGTACGTTTCCCCCTGGGCCTCTGGTATGTGGAGCAGTGCGCAGTCGTTGATGATGGGTCAATCGGGCGTCATGCTGGCGCCGATGGTGGACAGGCCGTCGGTGTGGTGCTAGAGCTGTCAATACGCTGGGCAGCCGATTATGCGGTACAACAGATGGGAAGGAGAAAGAGGGCGTAGGAGGACGCTTGTGTGTGTGTCGGTGGCGGTCCTGTGGAGCGCGAAATAGCGGCAGAAAGCGCTCGCGAAAATGGGGGTGGGGTTTTCACTTTTGCTGGGCGCATAGCGCAGTGGTAGCGCGTCCGCTTTGCAAGCGGAAGGCCCCGGGTTCAATCCCCGGTGTGTCCAACTCTTTGTTCGACTCACCTTCTCTTTGCAGCTGCTCCTCCTTGTGCTACTCCCAGAGCTTGTATACCCCCTTTGCGGTTGTCACTGTGCTGCGCATGACGTATCACGCATCGCTGAGGCGGACACCACTCCGGTGGACGCTGTCAGGCAACATGACTCGCTGGCGTATGGCCGTCGGACGAGTAAGCTTCGGTGATGCATCACACACCACCCACGAGCAGGGATCTCGGGAGCACACGCCGTACGTTTCCCCCTGGGCCTCTGGTATGTGGAGCAGTGCGCAGTCGTTGATGATGGGTCAATCGGGCGTCATGCTGGCGCCGATGGTGGACAGGCCGTCCGGTGTGGTGCTAGAGCTGTCAATACGCTGGGCAGCCGATTATGCGGTACAGCAGATGGGAAGGAGAAAGAGGGCGTAGGAGGACGCTTGTGTGTGTGTCGGTGGCGGTCCTGTGGAGCGCGAAATAGCGGCAGAAAGCGCTCGCGAAAATGGGGGTGGGGTTTTCACTTTTGCTGGGCGCATAGCGCAGTGGTAGCGCGTCCGCTTTGCAAGCGGAAGGCCCCGGGTTCAATCCCCGGTGTGTCCAACTCTTTGTTCGACTCACCTTCTCTTTGCAGCTGCTCCTCCTTGTGCTACTCCCAGAGCTTGTATACCCCCTTTGCGGTTGTCACTGTGCTGCGCATGACGTATCACGCATCGCTGAGGCGGACACCACTCCGGTGGACGCTGTCAGGCAACATGACTCGCTGGCGTATGGCCGTCGGACGAGTAAGCTTCGGTGATGCATCACACACCACCCACGAGCAGGGATCTCGGGAGCACACGCCGTACGTTTCCCCTGGGCCTCTGGTATGTGGAGCAGTGCGCAGTCGTTGATGATGGGTCAATCGGGCGTCATGCTGGCGCCGATGGTGGACAGGCCGTCCGGTGTGGTGCTAGAGCTGTCAATACGCTGGGCAGCCGATTATGCGGTACAACAGATGGGAAGGAGAAAGAGGGCGTAGGAGGACGCTTGTGTGTGTGTCGGTGGCGGTCCTGTGGAGCGCGAAATAGCGGCAGAAAGCGCTCGCGAAAATGGGGGTGGGGTTTTCACTTTTGCTGGGCGCATAGCGCAGTGGTAGCGCGTCCGCTTTGCAAGCGGAAGGCCCCGGGTTCAATCCCCGGTGTGTCCAACTCTTTGTTCGACTCACCTTCTCTTTGCAGCTGCTCCTCCTTGTGCTACTCCCAGAGCTTGTATACCCCCTTTGCGGTTGTCACTGTGCTGCGCATGACGTATCACGCATCGCTGAGGCGGACACCACTCCGGTGGACGCTGTCAGGCAACATGACTCGCTGGCGTATGGCCGTCGGACGAGTAAGCTTCGGTGATGCATCACACACCACCCACGAGCAGGGACCTCGGGAGCACACGCCGCACGTTTCCCCCTGGGCCTCTGGTATGTGGAGCAGTGCGCAGTCGTTGATGATGGGTCAATCGGGCGTCATGCTGGCGCCGATGGTGGACAGGCCGTCCGGTGTGGTGCTAGAGCTGTCAATACGCTGGGCAGCCGATTATGCGGTACAGCAGATGGGAAGGAGAAAGAGCGCAGGGGACGCTTTGTGTGTGTCGGTGGCGGTCCTGTGGAGCGCGAAATAGCGGCAGAAAGCGCTCGCGAAAAGGGGTGGGGTTTTCACTTTTGTGGGCGTGCGCGTGGTAGCGCGTCCGCTTTGCAAGCGGAAGGCCCGGGAAGTGTGTCCAACTCTTTGCATCACCTTCTCTTTGCAGTGCTCCTCCTTGTGCTACTCCCAGAGATGGTATACCCCCTTTGTGGTTGTCACTGTGCCGCATGGTATCAGATCGCTGAGGCGGACACCACTGTGGACGCGTCAGGCAACATGCTCGCTGGCGTATGGCAAGCGGACGAGTAAGCTTCGTTGATGCATCACAGACCACCCACGAGCAGGTTATATCGATGAGCCGCACCGGGTTTCCTGAGTCTGCGTGGTGCTGACGTACATATGGGAAGCTTTACATATCTGATGGGATGCAGCATGTGGAAGATTCTATGTGAATTCAAGATGTAGTCAACGAAGTGGATTTGTACCCATAAAGGAATAGCGAGATTTTAGCAGATAATTAAACAGAGTTCCTTTTGCTTCTTACTGCACAAGTGCCTTCCTGAGTTCTTTGGTCTAAGGGGATCTAGGAGTGTGGTGAGTTGCTCTACCTGCTTTGGTCATCCGGGCAGGCACAACGGTCAAGCCGTCTGTGTGAACTCCACCTTAGTATAGCTTAATTTGGTGGGGATCAAAACGGCGCGAGCTACTTGAGGTGAACCATCTATTTCATATCCCAGTCGGTTCACGCTGCTGTTCACGTTCCATTTCATATTAACAACTGATACTGGACAGGTGTTATAGTCCCTGTTCTAGTATTCCGGGTGTGATTGACTATTGTGTGATTGGATTGTATCTGAAAGTGAACTCGAATGTATCTACCCTTTCTGGTAGAGTGATGCGCGTTTGTTACGTCTGAGCACCTGTGGAATCGAGACTCCAGGGCGAGTGCTCAAGTGTCTCGGGTTACTGCTCATACCCAGGGCATAGAAGAAATAATTTGGGTTTGCATATTGAGTGTTAGTTAAGGAACTCCGTATATTTTTGGTTATCTGTTCAAGGTCTACGTCCATGGAAGAGAGCGTCGGTGCAAGAGCAGATCTACGTGTATCAAGACCCGCAGCAAGTTACCACTCAGAAATGGCGAAAAACAGAGCCTAGAGTTTATAAACGGACCGCGAAGGGGATGCCACAAGGAACACATGCCTACTCAGGACTGGACTGTAAGTTCGGT